>RQSC01000750.1:74310-118454 GCA_013416795.1 Prasinococcaceae sp. CCMP 1430
CGTGCTCCGCGGCGTCGACGTCCGGGCGGTCGACGTCTGGGCCGTCGGCGTCCGGCCGCGAGGGCGCCCACACGCGCATGGCGCGCATGACGGTGGGCTCGCGGAAGAGGGCGCTTGAGACGGTGCACAAGCGGGTCGTGTCGCTCGCGCAGCAGCGCCGCGAGGAGCAGACCCGCGCGGCGGCGGCGGCCCAGGGCAAGCGCGCCGCCCAGGCCGCGCGCGCCACAGAAATGGCGGCGAGCGTCGACGCGCAGGAAGAAGACGGCGTGTGGGACGAGGCCGAGGCCACCGCGCTCAAGGCCGCCGCTCGAGCGCTCGAGCGGCTGGTCGCACAGGGCGCGCCGGCCGACACGGCCGCGTCTGCCGCCGCGCAGGCCTACGCGTCGACGCTCACCAGAACGGGGTTCGCTGGTGGCAGCGGCCGCAATGGCGGCGGCGGTGCCAGCACGTGCGCGTCGACCAACATGGACACGCTGCGCCAGGTCTTCCGCTCGCTCGAGTCGTCATCGCTGGGCCACGGCGTGTCGGCGGACGTCGCGCGCTCCGTGCTCATCTGCGCGGGCTTCGACGAGTCGGCGTGCGACGAGATCCTCGACGAGGACGAGGCGCTGAACTTGATGCGCTTCGAGGAGGTGATCAGCGCGCTCGAGGAGCGGTCCAAGGCCGCGGAGAAGTGAGCGGCCGCCCTGTTCCAGTACATTCTAGCCATGTATAGCACGCCCCCACGTGTGGGCCGAACCCCCGCCGCGGCGCGCGGCGGGCGGCGAGCGCGGCGGGCCAACGCTCGGGAGAGCAGCCCCCGCCCCGCCCGCAAATTGTAACAAGAGATGACAGCCCCCGGCCCTCTGCGCCCGCTGCACCTCCTCAAGCCGCCCCTCCCGGAGACAGCCCCCACTCGCTCGCGCTCGCGGCGCAGCCTGCCTCCTCCCCCCCCATACACACACCACCGCCTTCTCGCCCCTGCTCGCGCCCTCGGCGCTTTGATGGCGTTTTCGCACGCGCGCTCTCGGCCCCCTTTGCGCCGCAAAAGGCGCCCAAGGCGCCGAAATTGATGGCGCGTTCGCATGCTTTTCGCGGAGCGGGGCGGCGAAATTCAAACCTGAGCGACGCCGACCCGACGGCGCCACAGCGCGCGCGCGGCACGCACGCACGCACGCACGCGCGGGCCCGGCGCCCCCTCCCTCCCTCGCTCGCTCGCTCCGTACGCCGCGGCCGCCCCGCTTGGGGGCGCCTCCGTTCCCATCTCGGCGCCCGGCGCGGGTGGAGGTCCGACGGCGATGGCAGCGCTGCGTCTGGCGACGCTGCACGGCGCGCCCGCGGCGGCGGCGGGGGCGGACGTGCCTCCGATGTCGCCGTACCCCTCGGCGATGGGCCTCGACCCGATGACCAAGCCTGACCTCGGCCCCGCGTGGGAGGCGCGCGTCGCGCCGACCAGCACGCGCACGATGCAGGACGTGCAGCGCGCGCTGCACTCGCCCGTGCCGCCCGAGCTCGAGCAGCGCAGGCGCGCCGAGGACAGCGGCAAGGTGCTGACACACATACCGTGGCAGGTGGTGAACCGCTTGCTGACGTACCACGCGCCGGGCTGGAACGGCGAGGTGAAGTACATCCACTACGGCCGTGACACGGTGACCGTCACCTACCGCATCTCCATCCCTTGTGCAGACGGCACCATCGCTCGCGAGGTGCGTCGCGCGCAGCGCGTCGCGACCGCCGTGCCCTTTGAAAGCGCGCTAGCGCGCGCTGACAGGAGCAACACCTGCCAATGCTGCCACCGCCGCGCTGCGTGCGCACTAGGCGACGGGCACCAAGCGTTTGAGCGGCGATGGCTACGGCGAGCCCGAGCAGCTCGCGGAGCAGCAAGCGTTTTCGCGCGCGGCCGCGCGCTGCGGACTGGGGCTCTACCTGTACCCGGACCCGACGGCCCCGAAGCAGTGATGAAAGAGGGGCAAATTAGTACAGTACGCGCACCTGCGACGGCGTAAACGCACGAGCAGCGCGAGCCGCATGTGCCACCACCTCTCAGCCGAAGCAGAGGTCGAAGACGTTGGTGATGCGCCTCCTCACTGGCATGACGCCTCCGGCTGGTGCCGCGACCACGACCGTCGCCGAGCGCGCCCCCCACAGGCACACCTGGCACGGCGCCTCGAGCAGGTGGCCGTGCAGCCGGTACTTTGACTCGGGCTCGCACGGGCAGAAGCAAACGTGCAGGTCGCCATTGAAGTGATCGCACTTGTACCAGCAGTCCACGCAGTCCCACGCGCAGCCCGCGCCCTTGACGACCGCGCGCCCCGTGTGCGAGGCGATCTGCCGCGCCGAGCGCAGGTCGCCGCTCATCACTGCGCCCACCGCCATGCTCGTACCTGTGCTCGCATACGTCGCGAACGTACTCGCCAGGCATGGGAAAAAGCTGCGCGCGCGCGCGTGAGGGCGGTGTCGAGGCGGCGGGTGCGCAGCAAGGCGTTGCGCGGCCGCTACAGTCAGCGCCGTGCGAGCGACACGTGCGTGTACGCGCACTCAGCTGCGACGAGGCGTGCGAAAGGGCAAGCGAAGTTCGCGGAGCGTGCGCATGCTCGAGCGCGCGGGCTTTTGCACGGCAGCGGCCGAGGACAGCCCGCACCAGCATCGCGTGAGCTGCAGACCACCCCACAGCACGAGGCCGCCAACGTATGACACCAGCGCGAACTGCGTGCGAGAGGGAGGGCGGATGGGCGGACGGGCGCCCAGTCAGCGGACGGGAGGCAGGCATACCCACTGCCACCAAGCACGCCCTTGCGCCCTCGCTGCCGCGCACGCACCGGCATGAGCGCGCCCTGGGCGAGGCAGCGCAGCGGCCCTTCGCCGCAGGCTTCGCCGTCCGGGCACTCTTCTACCCCACACCAGCAGGTCGGCGTGCGCGCCGCCGTCGCAGCGCGGGCGCGGGCGGGCGGGGGCGGCACGTGCGGCAGTTGCATCTGCGCGTGCGCCACAACGGGCACCGCCTGCATCGGCGCGTGCGTCACAACGGGCACCGCTTCCATCGGCGCAGCAACTGGCACGTTTGGCGCGGGCGCGGGGGCCGGCGCGTACTGCGGCGCGGGCACATACTGCGGCGCCGACACCGCGGTCGGGGGCGCAGCGACGGGCGCGGGTGCGGGCGCCAGCACGGACGAGACCGCGGCGCCCGCGGCCGCCGCGGCATTAGGCATCTCAGCCATGGCAGCGCGGTAATCGCCGACGCGGTCGCCGCCGAGCCCGACCAGCGCACCACGATTTCCAGGGCCGCAGCGCACGCCCATGTCCGCTTTGCCGGCCTGTGGCTGGAGGCGCCGGAAGAGGTCCGCCTCGGTCGCGTCTACGCCCGCGGCCTCAACGCGTCCGACGCCGATGCCGCCATTGTGATCGCCCAATCCGAGGCCGCCCGCCCGGCGCCGCGCAGCAGGCGCCGTTCGAACTCGTTGCGAACCGCACCCGCGCACCCGGCCGCAGATACGCCGCCCGGCCGGCGCTCGCGCTGCGAGCAGCACCCATCAGCGCCCCGCAGGCAGGCAGGGGAACCGCTCCGCCCCCCCCCCCAACCAACTTCCTGGCAACCCGGCTGGAGGAACCGGAACCGACCCGACCGCAGGCGTGCAGGCGTGCAGGCGGGCGCGCGCGTCGGGGAACCGCCGCGGCCCCAAAAAACAACCAACCAACCAAAGCCCCCGCCGGACAGGCGAGCTCTCGCTCGCTCGGGGAACCGGTTGTTGCTTGTCGCCGACCGAAGCGCGCGCCGCACCGGCTGGGCATGAAACCCTGCGCGGGTGCTGCTGACTGATAGTGGCAGCTGCCGACCGATGCTGGCTGGCTGGCTGGCTGGCTGGCTGGGGGGGGAAGATGCTGCGTGTGTGTGTGCGTGTGCGCGCGCGTGTGAGAGGGGACGCGTATGTGGGGAATGTTGGCGGGGGCAGGGAGGGGGGGGGGAGGAGCTCGCGCGCCGGCAAGGGCACTTGCGCCACTCCGTTGCAGCGCGCCCGAAAGGGAGGTGGAGCGGGGTGGGTGGGGGGTGGGAGGAAGCTGCGTCGGGCTGAGCACAAGGCCGGGCCAGGCGCGCCATGGCGCGGCGCTTGCGCTTGCGTTCGAGCGCGCGCGCCGCCGCCGCTGCAGCTGCTCTCGCGGCGCTCGCGGCGCTCGCGGCGCGGTTTGCCGCCGCCGAGGGCGTGCCTTTTGAGGAGCAAGCGCGCGATGCGCTCAAGTGGGCCCTCGACGTGCGTGCGGATGCCGTGCGTGAGTTCGCGCTCGAGATCGAGGCCTCGTACGACTCCTTCCGCCGCTCGGGCTCGAAGACCAGCGGGTGCTCAGCGCCGAGCGCATGTGCCGCCGCGCTACCACCAGAAGCGGTGTGCGACGCGGAATATGGCGCGACCGAGGGCTGCGAGTGCGCCGGGCGCCGCGTGGACCACACCAAGGGCGTCATCAAGATCCCGGGCGAGGACTACGTGAACGAGTTGACAAAACCTGGGGCCAAGCACGCCGTGTGCTTCATGGACGGCCTCGAAACCACCGTCCAGAGGATCCGCGACGCTGAGAGCGACGCCTCCCTGAAGGTACGCTCGCGTCTTCCTCCTTTGCCCCCTTGCTCCAGGCGCGCGCACGCGGCACCCGACGCGCGTACCGCCGCTGACGAGCGCCGCCTGTGCCCTCTTTCCCTCATCAACCCCATCAACCCACACACCGCACCCCCCACCCCCCACCACACACACACACTTCTAACCCCAGACGATGTATATTGGCACCACTGCGGGCGCCTTCTGGCAGCACCCAGGTATCCTGTGGCCGCGTGACACCGAAGGGTGCGACGCCAACTACGACCCACGCGTGCGGCCGTGGTACGTCTCGGGCGCGTCGGGGCCCAAGAATGTCGTTCTCATACTCGACACGTCGGGCTCGATGGGTCGCAACGACCGTCTAGGAAACATGCAGGAGGCTGCCAAACTCGTGGTGAGCGGCCTCACGCACGCGGACTCAGTGGCCGTCGTGACATTCTCGTCGGACGCGGCATCCGAAAACAACTATCTCGTGCCCGCCACTGCATCCTACCGCAGCAAGATATCGTCTTGGATCGAAAAAACTAAGGCTGCGGGCTCCACCAACTACACTGGCGCGCTCGCGTCCGCGATCAACATCGTGCGGCGCTCTGAGTCCAGCGACCGCATCACGGGCTGCCGCACGGCGTATGTCTTCCTGAGCGACGGCGAGCCCAACGAGTTCGAAGATGGGCGCATGTCAGACATCCAGGCCCAGATCGCAAGGCTGCGCGCAGAGGGAGACGACTCTGGCCCGGAGGAAAAGGTCTTCTGGTTCGGCCTGGGGACGGGAGGCGACCAGGCTGAGGAAGTGCTCGCGGATCTGGCGTGCCAATCAAGCAGCGTGTACACCCCGGTGCCCGACTTCGATCCGAGGGGGCTTGCGCAGTCGCTCGCAGGGTACCAGCACTTTTTCAGTGCTGAGCTTGGCTATCTGAACGAGAATGCGCCTGCCTACACGCCCAAGGTGTCTTTCTCCGAGCCCTACACATCCATCCCGGACATCTGGGGCCAGGTGATCACAGCGGTGGCTCCGGTGTACGACCGTTCGAGTACACCATGAGTCCTAGTCGGTGTCGCTGCCGTCGACATCCCCGTGTGCGAGTTCGAAACTGCTGTGGAGGCCACGGGCTACGTCGGCACTCCTTCCGCTGCTGTCCGAGAGACCAAAACGGGGTGCACGTGCGCCACTGGCAGCTACACCTACGATGGGGCCACATTCAACGGCTGCACCGACTACGACTGGGCGACGCCCTGGTGCGCGACGACGGACTGCGGCACGTGCGATGGCTTAACGAGCTCTGGATGCTGGGACGAGTGCGATGTGTCCAATACGCCCAAGGGGCTGGTGGAGTCGGAGCTCCAGGCCCGCTCGCTCGACGATTCCTGCGCAGAAATGTCTCTGGACGACTGCGCGCTCCTTGCGCTCAGGGAGGCCAGCTGGGACGGCTACAGGTCGTCGCCCTGCGGCTCGCAGCGATGCGGGACCGGCGCCAGGCTCACCCCGTCCAATCCCTTTGAAGGAGTCTCGGGCTGGAGTGACTTCGAGAGCACGGGCTATTCGAGCACGGACAACAAGAAAGATGTGTGCGATGATCCCTCGCAGAGTACCGCGATCTGCGGTACGTGCGACGCGGTAGTCATGCAACCCCCCTGCACGAACGAGGCGTGCGTGGAGGGCGCGCGCCGCCGCGAAGAGTCGAGGTATGTGGACCCCATCCTCCAGATGTGCGGACACGCGAAGTTCCCGGCGGACGGCGACGATCCTTACTACGGCGAGCCCGTGCGCGGTCGCGACGACGACGACGATGACGGTCCAATTACGGATGATGAGGGCGGAAAATCGAAGCAAATCCCCATCTACTACTTCGCACCCGTCGTAGCCCTCGCTAGTGCCGTGTTCATCCTGCATTCGCGCGCGAAAAGGAGGCGCGCGGCGGCGACGAGGGGGCAGCAGGGCCCGTCGAGCTTCCAGGCAGGCATGGGCGCGGGCGCCCCCCCCGCCTCACAGCCGCACGGCTTGCAGATGTTTGGCCGGCAGGCCCCATCTCCGGGCTACGTGACGGCGCCTCCCGTGTACGTGGACGGGGCTGGTGCGCAGATGCAGCCTGGCTCCTACGTTGTGGCTGCACCAGGTGGACCGCCGCCGCCGCCGGTGGTGGCGGCGGCACCCGGGGGGTACATGTCAACAACGCAGCCTGTGGTGTATGCTCCGCAGGGCGCGTCTCCGCTTCCACCACAGCCGCCACCAGGCTACTAGGCCACAGGCCGCTAGTACATGCACGGAAGCAGACGTTTGCGCTTGAAGGAGCGGCATCGCCACTGTGGTTGCCGTACTGCCAGCTCTTTCGTCCGCCTCGAAAGATCGCTCACAATAGGACCTAATGGCGGTCGGTGCGAGGTAGTAGGATACGCGCGCGTGTGCTGAAAGCCGCGTCCCGTCCCAGCGTCGTTCGTGTATATTGAGCGCCTCTCTTACCACTGCGTTCAAAAAGGCCTAACGAACGCGCATCACGCCTGCGAGTGCGTGCGCGCACATGCACGAGACGCTGCGCCCGAGGCGAGGGCGTGGAGGTTGTTTTTGTGGTGGGCTTGCGGCGCTAGCCGTCGGGCGTCCTATTCGAGGGCGACGTCCGCGACGCGCAGGGCCTGCGCAAGGGCGACGGCGTAGGCCTGTGGCGTTTGACCGCAGGCGCCCGCATGGACACAGCGCGTCAGCAGAAGCAGGTGGCGCCGGCGAGCATAAACCCAAGCGCGCACGCGTGCACGCGTCTCTAAGCGCGACTCGGACCGAGCTCACCTTCGGGTTGCGGTAGAGCGGGCAGTTGTTCGCGCAGTGGAGCGGAAAGGTCGCATCCAGCGGGTCAACGCCGTGCGGGCAGGGGCATAGCGGCAACAGCTTTGCACCCGCGTTCGCTGCGCGTTCGGCAAGGCGCGCCTGCAGTGCCTCATGGTAGCGCGCGCGCTCGATGACGCGGCTCTCCGCGCGCACCTCGTCGGCAGCGGCCTCCGCCTCGGCGGCCGCCTCAGCTGCAAGCTCTGCGCGCGGGTGCGAGGCCAGCCGCGGGGGCGACAACGGAGTCAGCAGACGTGCAGTCTAGCGCGACTGCGGGCGTTCGCATTGGCGTTCGCATGCATTGGCGATCGTGCGTACCGTTCGCCACAAGCTGTGCATCCTCCTCCGCCTCCTTCGCCGCGAGCGCAGCCGCCAGCTCTGCCTTGGCGACGCGCCTGGCCGCGGCCTTTGCGGCCGCCGCCCGCCTCTTCGCACGCGCAGTCTTCTCGGCACGCGCGCGCACTGTCGCGCGCTCCTCTGCTGCGCGCGCACGGCGCGCCAGCAGCGCACTGCTGCCCGCCTCGACCTGCGCGGCCGTGGTGAACGTGCCCTTGAACGCGAGGGCGGCGGGGGCGGTCGCCTTTTCCAACACCTGCGCAGGGCGCATGGGCGTGACGCATCGTTTGCGATGCGCGTGTAAGCGTAGGCCGCGGCACACAGGCAATGCCAGCGCTGGAGCAGGCGCCTTCATGCGAGCCGAATGGAACGGTCGCATTGTGACTTGCGGGAGAGGAGGGTGGAGCGCGCGCGTAGGTTCCCATGCAGGCGCGCTTGCGCGCTCCCTGCCATTCTCACGCCGCGCCGCACCTTGGTGCGCGTCGCGTCTGCGCGCGCAACCGCCGCTGCAGCGCGCGCGGACGGCAGCAGCGTGCGCCTCGCGCGCTCATCTGCCGCCGCAGCCGCCACATTCATGGGCGCTGAGGCCGCGCCGAGGCCCATCGTGTCGTCCCCGTCTCGTGGCGTGCCTACGACCAGCCACTGCCCTGTGGCGCGCGCCGCCTGTCGTCCGAAGGGTTGCTGCGGCGCGCCGCCGTCCATCGCCGAAGGCGCCGCCATGCGCAGGAGCTCGCGGCGCTCCTCCCCTATCTCCCTGGCACGCCGCCGCGTCGCACGTTCGAACTCGCGCTGCCGCGCCTCCCGGGCGGCGCGCTTGTCGGCGGCGCGTGCCGCGAACGCTGCAGCGTCGGCGGCAGCGGCGCCGTCGACGCCAACAGTGATCGGCGCCGCGTTGGTCACCTCCACCTCCGCGCAGAGATCGCGCGGCGGCGGCGGCGCTGCCGCCGCGGGCGCGCCTCCCGGCGCGTGCCGCCGCACGGCGTAGCGCACCATCTCGAGCGAGCGGTTGTTTTCGACGAGCATGTTGGCCACTGCGCCGAGCGGCAGGGGGATGTTCGCGTCGCCCGCGTACGCCATCGCGCGCGCGGGCGAGACACAGGGGGGAAGAGGTGGGGGGGGCGCCAGAAGAGGAGGCGGGCGTGTGCGCGTGCAAGGGAGGCGCGACCGGGCACGCCCCCGGCGCGCGCCGCGGCACCGCTCTGTGGCGCGCAGCCCGGCCAACCTGCGCCTGGCTGGCGCGCGCGCGCGCGCCGGGGGAACCGGAATTGCGAGAACTCCGCGAGAACTCGGGTGGCAAAGGTATCCCACCACTCGCATTTCACGGTACCGCAGATTCGATTGACAGATACAGAAAATGTTTTCGCGCTCCGTACAAAAATAAAAACGGGCCGGAAAACGCGCGACCCCAAAAGCGCGCGCGTGCGTTCTGATTGCCCGTTTTCCGCGCCGGCGGAACGCCAGCCCGCCTTCCGTAAAATAAAATAAAAAAACGACCGCATCTGGCCCATGGAGCAACGGTCGGGGGGCCGCGTCGGATCGAGGGCGGACGAGTGATCGTACTTTTGTGTGGTGGGTATATTTACCCACGGGCGAGCATGATAACCGTCCGTCAAAACAGCGTCCGCGTAGGTCAAAATCAACGTTCGGGGCGCGTTGGCACACGTTGGAGCTGTCGGGGAGGGGGGGAGTGCGGCAGCAGTTCCCCGAGCGGCGTCGACGTGCGCCGACGGATGCGGGCGCAGCTGCGGCGCCGGCCGCGGCGGGCGACGTGGGCGCGGACGCGGGAGCGGGCGCGCGCTCGGCGGCGCGCGGGCCCTTCCGGCGCCGCGGGTCAAGCGAGCGAGCGAGGGGCGAGAAGACGGGGAGGGAGCAGTCGCCGCCGCCGGTACCGCGACCTGCGTCCGCGCCGCAGGCGGCGCTGGGGCTGCACATGATGGTGCAGGAACCGGCCACTGTGGAGTCTGTTGCGGCAGCTGTCGCTCGCATGGTGGCCGCCGTCGACGCGGCGCTCGCCCGGCTGGAGGCAGAGGCGGGGCCAGAGGCTGCCGCGCGTCGCCGCGCGCGCGTGCTCTCCCTGACGACGCTGGCGCCATCGCCCAATTCGGCGACAAGCGCCGCGCCCAGGCTTGGGGCTTTCTACACGCCGGCTCTGGGCACACCACCAAGCCTATACGCGACGCCTGCGCCGATGACCGCCCTTGCACATGCGAAGGCGCCGACGACCATGCGTGACAAGAAGCAGCAGCAGCAGCAGTACTTTACCCCACTGCCGTCCGCCAGGGCGAACGCAGCGCCGACGTCTGTGCCCGCACCCGCGAGCGCCGCGTCGGACACTTCGTCCGCGCACGGCAACACGCTCCGCGACGTGCACGTGCACGTCCACGCGCCGGGGCCAGGTGGTGGCGAGGCGGGGCCGAGCGGGGTGCTTGGGGGAGCCGAGGTGACGCTGCGCAGCGGTGACGAGTCGGATGCGTCGGTTGACGCGCTTCTTAGCAAGCTCCGCACGCGCATCGCGTCGGCTGACACGGTCTCGCAGGTGGATGCGCCCGGCGTGGACATTTGCATCAATACTGTCGGGTCACCACAGACGCCCGCGGCACTCACGATGAGAGAGGGGGGCGGCACACCCATCTCCTCCATTCCGCGCTACCGCGAGCTGATCGCTGACAGGGTCCTCATGTCGGCCGCAAGCAAGGCTTTGGAGGGGCCCGACGCGCTCACGAGGTGCGGCGCGCGCGGAGCGAAGGGAGGGGTGCGCGAAGGAGTGGGGAGAGGAGGCGCGCGTGCGTGTGAGTGGATATGTCTCGCGTGTACGCAGCAGCGAGTGCGTGGTGTATGACTGCTCGCATGACTGATTCGCTCACCACTTTCGCTCTGCTCCCCGCCACACACCACGCCGCATTCACCGCGTCTCCGCAAACAGGCAAGTGGAGGAGTTTCGCGAGCGCAACACGCCCTCCAATCGTAAACGCGACATCGCCCACCGCGCGGCGCTCGCGCGGTGGTCCAAGATCGCTTCATCGCCCTCCAAAAAAGGTGGCCTCATGGTCGGCGACAGCCCGGGCACGCGCGGTGGTGACATAGCGAGCGTCTCCAAGAGGGTGACTTGGGGCTCGCCTTGACTCGATCGTCTCGAGACAGGACACGGCTATAATATTTCGAACTTTGCACACAGAGGGTCGACTCTCAGCGCGCAGCTGCAGCATTGTGCCGGGGACGATAGCCTTCGAGGCTGATGTCACGTTTACAGGTGTTGCGTTGAATACATATCACCAGGACGTTCTGAGCACCCGCTTGTTCTCCGATGGTCGATAGCGCCAGCGTAGCCGCAGGCTCGCTTCGTCTTCGATGGTCTGTGAGCGCCGCATCGCGCGCGCGCGTTGTGCCTTAGAGCAGGACTTGGTGGAGCACGAAGCTGGTGCTGTCCCCAGGCCAGCGCGGAATGATACCCCGCATCCACAACGTGTTGGCCTGCGCGCGCAGCTTCTTGTACGTGGCCTTCAGCTTCTTGGTGTCGGCGATGGTGACACTCGTGCGCTTACGCTTCAGAAGCACGCCCTTGCGTTTGACATAGCCGGGTCGGCGAAGCAGTACTGATGGGACGAGTTCTGGATTATCTCCAGCTTTTGCAACGACAATTGCCGCCGCGACAGCAGTGGATGCGGTCGTGCATCTCGCCGTGGCTTCGGGGTCGTCTTCGGCGACGGTGGGGGGCATGAAATGAGCAGAAGAGGTGCCAGCGTCCATTTCTTTCGGCGTCAGGGCCCGAGCTGGCGGAGCAGTGTTGTTTCCATCTCCTGCCTCGCCGCTTGTGCTGCTGATCAGGGAAACATGTCTTCCCATTGCCTGTTTCGGAGCCCACCGGCCATCCGCGCCGCGTCGGGAGTGGCGAGCAGCGCTCGTCTTCGTCCGCTCCGCGTCGACTTTCACCTGATGCGTCAATTGTACTGCGACCGACCCCGCGCGGGCTTGGTCGTAGGGCGAGGACACAGCGCCGCTCATCTTGGTCGACCATGAGGAGTGTGGCCGCTCCTGCGTCTCCCTCGCCGCGAGCCCTGGCGGCAGGTCGCCAAAGTCGTTGGATGGCAATGCCAAGAGAGCATTGGTCGACATCGTCGCTGTGCCTACCGCCGGTGTCCCCGCCCCTGCCTCCCTTCTTGTCGCACTCACGAAGAGCCCGCCTTCAATCTGGTGGCCACCTCCGCCTCCAGGCGCCCCGCGACCGCCTTGCTTCTGGGGTTGTCGTAGCCCCGGCCCTGGTCCGTCGTTGGACGCCGCAGCGGCGTGCAGCGCTTTCGAGTCATCGGCGTCGTCGCGGAGAGCGAGCTGCGAGCCCCGGCGCCTCGCCTCAGCGACCTCGGCGGCGCTCACGTGGTAACCGAGCAGGCGCAGGTACTCCCCAGCGGCCGCCGACTCGCAACTCCAAGCATTCCTGAGTGGCGCCGACGTCACGGCAGTGGGCAACTTCGCGCGGACGGGCCTGGTCTTCTTCCGCCGCGCCGCGCCGCGCAAGGGTCTAGGCGCCAGCGACGCCGACATGTCTGTGCGTGCCTGGCCGTGTCAGGCTCCTTCCTCGGCGTCCTCAGTCTTGTGCGGGACTCGAAAACGAAAACGCAGACTGCAGAAAAACGCCAACGCCGCGGAGGCGGAGAATTGACGGGCGCCCCTCGAACAAAAGCGAACAGCGGGCCCGGACTCCTGCCTCACCTCGAATCCCCACCCCGCCCGCGCACACACTTCCCCTCCCGCCTTACCAAGTCGTCGATGGCCGCCGCCCTTCACCCCCGCATTCCCCGCGCCGGCAGCGTGCGCCGCGCAGGGTGTGGCGCACGCGCACGCGCGCGGCGCCTGCGCCGTTCGAAAGTTTGACAAGTTTAGACAATTGACAAGTTTACACACATTTTGGTACACGTCCGGCGATCACCGCACGGGCCCCCAGTGCGCGGGCGGCAGCAGCGTCCAGCGCGCGACGCCGCGCACCGATCGGTCGCGCACGGCGCCGAAGAGCGCACTGTCGGTCGACGCGCCGCGGTTGTCGCCGAGCACGAACGCCGCGCCAGGCGGCACCACGCCGGGGCCAACGTCGTACGACACCTCCGGAGCGCAGCCGGGGCGCTCCCTCGGGACGGCGACGCATGCCTCGTGCGGGCGCGGCGACTCGCGCACGCCATTGATGGATACGGCGCCGCCCTTGATGGCGACAGCATCCCCCCCTGACGCCACCAGTCGCTTGAAAAGTCGAGCGCCGCGCGGAGGCTCGGGCCGCCCCGCGTCGCGCGCGATCTGCCGCAACGCATTGGGTGCGTCCAGCCACACGACTGGCGCGGTCGTCGGCTGCAGCTTCCCCCTCGGCTCAAGCGCGTCCCGCACGGTCCCCGCTCGCGTGTCGACGAGCACGATGTCATGCGGGTAGAGCGTTGGCAGCATGGAGGGGCCTTCGACATCGACCACCCGGAATGGCAGCGCGTACGCGGTCAGCAGCAGCGGCAGGGCGGCGGCTCCCGCGCCGACGCGGGTCGCTCCCGCGAGCTCGCTCGCGATGGAGTGCAGCTGCACTGCATCAACATTCACCTCAATGGCCCCCCAGGGTGTGCACGCGGGATGTGCGAGCGTGGCAATCATCTCCCAGCCACCGCATGCCGCAGGCGACGTTTGCATTGGGGGCGCCTCGCCGAGCTCTCGCGCAGCGACACGAGGCTCGCCACGCGCGTAGCGCGCGCCGCGCGGCCGCCACTCGAGCGCTCGTACGTCGTAGCGCACGCCAGCGAACATGCCCAGTCGCCGCGCGGTGACGCCGGGCACTGCCTCGCCACCTACGCGCACGGTATCTGCATCGGCATCCCGGACTGCGCCGCGCATCGCCCCGAGTGTGGCGTTGCCAGCACCCACCGCGTATCCCAACGCCGCGCGGAGGCTCGCCGTGTCGGCTGCCGCTCGTTCGAGCGTGCTTCCCCCGTCTCGCACGAAGCGGACGTGCGAGGCAGCATCACCCGCGCGCACTGCAAACGTCGCGACCGTCTCGCCGTCGTCTCGCGCGCCGGCGTCGACGAGGCGTGCGTAGGTGTCGCGCCCCTCGGCGGCGAAGGCTCTCGCGCGCATGGGCAACAGCGCGGCAAGGGCCGCGTTGACGTACGGCGCAGTCACCCCGGCACTCTCCGCCTCGCAGTGGTACTCGTACGCGCTCCAGCCGTACGAATTGCGCGCAGTCGGGTCGGCGCCCGCCTCCAGAAGGTACTCGACGGCTTTCGCGTGCCGGCGTTCGGCGGCGTGCATGAGCGCCGTCGAGCCGTTTCGGTCGCGCGCATCCACCCCGTTCGCCGCCCGGCCGCCATGCCCATCGTCCTGCGCCTCCTCATCCCGGCCCTCCCTGCGCCTCGCATCAGCGAGCGCGCGCCGTATGCCGCCGACGTCGCCACGCCGCGCCGCACGGTGCGGCCGCGGACGGCCCTCGCGCCACCTCCCGCGCCTCCGCGACGCTCCGCGACCCCCCTCAACCCCCGCCCAACCACCGCCACCACCCCGGGGCGCCGCGCGCGCTCGCCCTGTGGCGCAGCAGTTGCCCGAGAGCGCAGAACCCACGCGAGCTCGCGCGCATCCGCCTGAACCCAAACCCCACAAAAACCAAATCAAATTAGAAATCATATCAACTCCTGATTTTTAATAACCCTATTTATGAAATAACCTTAAATAATTGGCTGCTGTCGCACCTCGACCTCTCGAGGCATCTCTCCGTCCCGGCGCTTTCAAACCTGCCCCGCGGCCCCGCGGCGAAGTCTCGTTCCCCCGGTCGCCCCGCGCGTGTCCCCGAGTCGCGCCCCCGTCCGGCGGAGGGCCATCCCATCCCCTGCCGCCGGCCCGAGCGATTGTACCGGGGACGCCCCAGGCGACCCCGGGGTCTTTTGAGCTGGACTCGGCCATGGATCGAGCGTCGATATCGGTAGGTACATGTGATGTGTGGACCGTCTGACTGCTGGTACAGACAGAGACGGACAGACAGTACAGCCGGCGGTGGCGCCAAAAGTCTCCATGAGTAGCCCGGGTAAAGGGCTGCGCACCCTGGCCGAGCGGCGCGCGCTGGAACCATTCTTAGGCGGGCGTGAATCCGCCTGGCGGGGAGTACGATTTTAAAGAAGGACCCCTCTGCACAGTGCAGTGTAAGTAAGAAGACTTCTTATTATGTTGTAACCCGAACCGATTCGGTCCCATTTAGGGTATGGTTCGGTAGGGTACACTTTTGGGAAAACCCGCGCAAAAGCGCGCCGCGGGAAGGAAGGGAAGGGAAGGCCAAAAAAAAAAAAAAAAAGGGGGGGCCGCGGCGGCGGCCGATCGCCGGGGCGGCCATCAGAACGCATGGGGTTCGGACGGGCGCGCGCGCGCGCGAGGGCGTGCGCGCCCGCCGCAGCAGGGCGCGCGTGTGGCGCGCCCGCGCGCGCGCGATCCGCTTGGGACCCCCACTCGGTCGCGCTCACGGCCCGCGCTGCAAAGAGGCACAGCCCCGACCCCATTTCATTTTAATTCAGTTTGACATCCTCTATACTGTTTATGAACGTATCGTGCCACGCGAACGCGCGCGCGACGGCTTCGTGATGGAACTCTCAAGAACATATCATGGAAGGTCAATTCGTATTCCACTTCGAGAGATCTCGGGGCTGCCATGCCGCTGGGAGGGGAGGGGGACGATGGTGCGCCCCGTCAACCGCAGGTCAAATCGCACGCGGTGGGAGGACGCGCCTGCTTTCTGATGGGCGTGAAGTGGACCCCGCGGAAAAGCACGCTCGAAAATTAAACTCTGTTTTTTCCCCGTGATGTTGCGCAATACGATTCACAATAATCACATCAAAATACTTTTCTGAAACAATTTGCGCGCTTTCGCTGGTGATCTGGCGCCGCCGCCGGGGCGACAAAACTCTCGCGACACTCGAAAACGGCACCGCCGCGCGATGTGAGGGTGCTATTTGACATGCGCTTCCGGGAGCAGTGTCATTCGAAATGCGCATCTGTGTTTTTGTGTTAGGGCCGCGGCGGCGGCTGGCGAGGGCGCGTGCGCTCTCGCGCGCCACACAGCGCGCCGTTGCGCTTGTCTCAGCTCCGCCGGCCACCATGGTGCGTGGTAGCGCTGGGGCGATGGTGGCGGGGAGTGCGCGCCGGTGGCGCCCGCCCGCCCACCCTCCTGCCCTCCCGCACGCATGCGCCTGGTCACATCGCCGCGCCGCACACCGCGCGCGCGCATTCGAAACACCCCCGTTCGAAAGCCGGCCGGGCCCGGCCGAACGCCGGCCCCCCTTGGGCAGATCCGTTTCTGGGCCCTCGGCCGCGGGCGGCCAAGCGGCACGCGCGAGAGCGCCAACCGATCCGCCCGGGAAACATCCGGATTCGATCGCGCCGCGGCCCTGCAGCAGCAGTCCCACCTTTCCTTCTTTGTTCGATGTTCGTGTCGGGACATACATCCGGTATCGCGCGTGCATTTGACGGCTTCGCAAGGAAGCAGCCCGGGGCAAGGTGTGACGTCATCTGGGTTGCGTGCCCGCACTTTCCCAGAGCGGGAGTGGGGGGAAAAGATCGCTGCGACGCCGCCGGGCGCCACGCGTGCGCGCGAGGTAGGTCAAATCGAACGCAATCGGTTTTTTTTTAGCGCGCCCGCCCGCCCCGCGCGCCCGCGCGCCGCATGCTGCGTGCTGACCACCCGCCCCGCCCGCCTCGTCCTCACAGGTGTTCGGCAAGGTTGTCAAGAACAAGGCCTACTTCAAGCGCTACCAGGTCAAGTACCGCAGGCGCAGGGGTGCGTGCGCGCGCGCGCGCGCGTCGGCGGCGGCTCCATTTTCTTTTTTCCTGCGTCCCCTCGCGGCTGCCGGCCCGCGCACGCGGCGGGCGCGGGCAGGCTCCCGCGACGCGGCGCAGTCTCGGCTGGGGGGCGGGGCGGGCAGGTGGGCGAGTTGCGTGCCCTTGTCGCCGCGCAGGGCGTGTGCTAAGCGGGAGGGGCGTGAACCTGCCGCGCGCGGGCGACTGGCGCGCAGTCGCCCGCGCCAGCGCTAGCCGCGCGGGGCACGCTGGGGTGGCGGGCGGTGGTGCGGGCCTTGCCGGCGGAGGGGACACAGGCGGGACCGCCAGGCTACCGCCGAGCCCTCGCTGGTGTCGGCGCCGCTTGCGCTTGCATTCGATCGATCGAATGTGAAGGGAGTGTGCTGAGCGACACCCGTGCGGGGGCTCGTGCTGACGCGCTCTCGCGCTCCGTGCTGCCGCGGACCTCGCAGAGGGTAAGACCGACTACCGCCAGCGCCTCAAGCTTGTGCGCCAGGACAAGAACAAGTACTCGTCGCCCAAGTACCGCTTCTGCGTGCGCTTCACCAACAAGGACATCGTGTGCCAGATCATCTACGCGACGATCGCGGGCGACAAGACCGTCTGCGCCGCGTACAGCCACGAGCTGCCCAAGTACGGCCTCAAGGTCGGCCTCACCAACTACGCCGCGGCGTACTGCACTGGCCTGCTCTGCGCCCGCCGCGCGCTCCAGAAGTTCGGCCTCGACGAGATCTACGAGGGCTGCACCGAGCCGGACGGCGAGGACTTCCACGTCGAGGAGGTCGACGGCGAGAAGCGCCCCTTCCGCTGCCTGCTGGACGTCGGCCTGCGCGCGACCAACCGCGGTGGCCGCGTGTGGGGTGCGCTCAAGGTATGTGGTCAGGGCGCCATGAAGGGCGGGGGGAAGGTGTTGTGTGTGTGCGCCGCTGCACTCGCGGCGCGTGCGACGAAACACAACGCGATACGCGCGCGTGCGAGGTCGAACTTCTGGCGCTGGCACGCCAAGCGCACGGTCCGCTCGTGCGCTTGTGCCTTCGCCACTCCGCACGCGCGTGTGCCCCCTGGGGGACTGCGCGGGCGCCGGCCGCCACGGCCGCCGCCCCGCTGCATCTCCGGATCCATCTGCGAGCGCGCCGGCGCCCGGCTGTGCCTCTAGTCTTTGTGTGCGTGCGTGTGTGCGCCGCCCCACTGCGGATGACGAGCAACTGGATTCCCCTTCGGGACGAACAGGATGACCGATCACTTCCAAAACCGTATGAATTTCTTCACCCGACGCATTGGGCGCTAGAAATGCAAGCGCGCCTGAGCGTTTGTGGTCGGAGCCCTTCCGCTACAGTTGTGCTGACTGTCCGCGTGTTTGCCCTTTCAACGCGTGTGCGAATCTCAACAGGGCGCGTGCGACGGTGGCCTCGACATCCCGCACAACGAGAAGCGCTACCCGGGCTACGACCCCGATGACAAGACCCTCGACGCTGAGGACCACGCGCGTTACATCTTCGGCCAGAACGTGGCCGAGTACATGGCGCTGCTCGAGGAGGATGATCCGGAGATGCTCAAGAAGCACTTCGCCAGCTACCTGAAGGAGGGCCTCAGCTCGGACGACCTCGAGGACCTCTACGCCGAGGTGCACGAGAAGATCCGCGAGGACCCCTCGTTCACGCCCACGGAGAAGAAGAAGCCCGCGGAGCCCAAGAAGTGGCAGAAGATCCGCCTCACCTACGACGAGCGCAAGGCCGCGCTCAAGGAGCGCCTCGCCGCCATCGCCGAGATGGCCGAGTAGGGCGGAGGCGACAGTGGCTCGCCACTGTGACGCGCGCTGCACGCCAGTGGGATGCAGCGCGTGGCTTCCACGCCTGGCTCTAAGAGCGTGCGCTGCTCAGCAGCGGGGGCAATCTAATGAACGGCACTGGCCGCAGTGCTCGCCTCGCGCTCTCGAGTGATGGACCTTCTACGCAGCTTAACGGGGAAAATTTACAACACAGCTCGCACGCCACCACGTGCCGCGGCGCGCCGCGCCGCGCCACAAGCGCAACGCATTGGCTGCGCTGAGGGACCGATCGTCGAGCCTCCTTGGCGGCCCACGACACGCACACGCCATAGAGTCTGGCCATTCACTTGCCCGCCTCCTCGGGCGTCTTGCACGTCATGGCATCGACGGCATGCACCGTCTCTGTTCGCGCGAGTGGTGGATGCGACGCGCGGAGGAAGGGGGTAAGTTGTCGCAATGGAGGGGTGGAGCGGGAGTGGGGGTCAGCGAGGTGTGCTGGCGCCAGGAGCTTCGCCAAAACATCGCACGGACGGCCCCGCGCTCGGCGGGCCGCGCGTGTTGATTGAGCGGGCGTGCAGCGCCCATGGCATGGCACGCTGTGGTGAAGGGTCGCAACCGCAGGGCACGGCGCGACGCACGCACCCTGCATCTCCTGCCATATAGCCTTGTACACGAGCCTCTGGCGCTGCACGGAGTTCTTCCCCTCGAACATGGTCGAGACGACGTCAATGCTGACATGCTGATTATCACCGTACGCGTCCTGGATCTCGACGCTCTGCGCCTCGAGCGCCTCGGTGATCTTGACCTTCATGCCCTCGATCACCGCGCCGGTGATGTTGTTGTCCGACATGTTCTCGCCGCTACCTGCGGCGGCCGCCGCGCTGATGAGGCGCGCGTTGGGGCCGCGCTGCCTCGCGGGGGTCACGCGGCGCGCGTCTCCGCCGGCGGCGCGCGGCACGGCCTCCGCAGCCTGCGGCGCAGAGGGACCGGAGGACGCGCGGAGCTCCGCCGCGGCCAGCGCCGCCTCGCGAGCGAAGCGCGGCGAGCACTCCGGCGGCAGGCACGCGCCGACCGCGCCGCCGCGCGACCTGTCCAAGCCGACGATGTACGGCACCTCGGCGGTCCCATCGGCAGCGTCGCCGCCGTCAGGGTCGGCGGTCGGATCAGACGCGCTCGCGAGACACGCCTCGGCGAGAGCGGAAAGCTCGGCGTGCCCAACGGCGAGCACGTGGAGCGGCGCTCCTATCTGCACGGCGCCCTCGGGCAGCCGGCTCGCGTACACGCCCTCGAGCTCCGCCACCTCGGCGGGAGTGGGGACGCACGCCGCGTCGCCGTTGGCACCCGCTCCCTCGCGCCTCGCGCGCACGAACGCCTCCGCGCACAGCGCCAGTCGCCGCCGGTTGAGCGTGGGCAGCTCCAGCGCCCTCGCGGCGCCCCAGCAGGTGAAGTTGTGCCCGGCGAAGACCCCCGCGTACGCGGCGAGCACGGGCAGCGCCGACACGTGCTCGGCGCCCACACCCGCGCCGTCGACGTCCGCGCCCGCGGCGGCGGCCGTCGCGCGGAAGAGGAGCAGCCCCAGCGGCAGCGACACAAGCGCGAGCAGCCTGCCCTGCACCTCCAGCTTGGCGCGCACGTCAGCGAAGTTCTCCGCGGCGCCCAGGTGGCGCATGATGGTGCCGTTGAGCAGCGAGTTGCGGCCGACCAGCGCGAGCGAGCGCACGAAGGCGGCGCCGCCCGCCAGCGGCAGGAACGCGCCGGGAAACGCCGGCGTCGCCAGCTCCATCGCGCGCGCCACGTCCTCGAGCGCGCTGCTCGCCACCTGCGCGGGGGGGGGGGGGGGGGGGGGGGGGGGGGGGAGGGGGGGGGGGGGGGGAGGAAGGGAGCAGCGCGGCCGTCGCGCGCGCAGGGCGTGCGGGAGCAGCCCGTCGGGACGGGGCGGCGAGCGGCCGCTGCGTGGCGACCATGCCCAAGGCGCCGGTCACCGACAAGGCGGCGCCTGCGGCGGACGAGCCCGTCGAGGCGATGGACGCAGACGACGTGCTTCGCCCGCTCCCGCGCCCGACGTTTGCGCCGCTGGATGCAAAGGAGCTTGCGGCCGCTGCTGCGGGTACCGGCGGCGTGCTCAAGGGCAAGACGGCCGAGTACCGCAAGGTGGGCGTGCCGTCGCACCGCTACACGCCGCTGAAGGAGAAGTGGATGGAGCTCTACACGCCGCTGGTCGAGCACATGAAGCTGGACGTGCGCATGAACCTCAAGACTCGCAAGGTCGAGCTCAAGACCACGAAGAAAACCGAACTGCAGGGGGCGCTGCAGAAGGGTGCGGACTTCGTGCACGCTTTCGTCTTGGGCTTCGATGTCGCCGACGCTATCGCGCTCCTGAGGCTTGACGACCTGTACGTGGAGAGCTTCGAGATCAAGGATGTGAAGACACTCCGTGGCGAGCACCTTGCCCGCTGCATCGGTCGTATTGCCGGCAAGGGCGGCAAGACGCGCTTCACCATTGAGAACGCTACACGCACGCGCATCGTGCTCGCCGACACGCACATCCACCTGTTGGGCGCCTTCGCCAACATCAAGGCCGCGCGCGACGCCATCTGCGCGCTCATCCTCGGCTCCCCGCCCGGCAAGGTGTACTCGCGGCTGCGCGCCGCGAGCGCCAGGCTACTCAGCTCGTGAGAGCCCTCGTGAGACCCCTGTATCGTATGTACGCGCTGTAACACATTTCGGTTAGATTGAGAAAATTTGGGTACATCCTCGCCAGATGGGATAGTTTCCTTTCACTTTTGATACCTTCGAGCGTGCAGGGTTTCGAAAAGTGGTTCTTGATGGTGTGCAACGTGTACTTTTGTGTGGGGCTTGCGCGCGCGCGCGAGCGGGCGTGTGGCACACTGCGGCAACGGCGCGGGGTGAGGTAGGATGTGAAGGGGGGGCTTGCGGTCAGCGGTGCTACGGCGAGACGCGACGCCGCGTGTGCGTGACATGGTGCAATGCGGGTGCTCACAAGCGTGCACGTGGCACGTCGCAGCGGGCGCGTGGACGCGGACGCGCGTGGACGCACCCAGAAGCGTTTGGGGTCCTCGTCGAAGCGCTGGCCGCCGACGGTCCCGCTGATCAGCGTCGCCACCGAGCCCAGGCCATCCTTCAGCACCCATTTCGCGGCGGCCGCGAGCGGCACCGCCGCGACGCCGGTCGCGCCGCCCGCGCCGCCGAGGCCCACAGCGACCACCAGGCTCTGCGCCGTGAGCACCTCGAGCATGTGCCGGCACAGGATGCTGCTCAGATGCCACGGCAGCCACGCGGCGTAGTAGCCGCCCGCGCCGCCGCCCGCTCCCCACACCCGTGGCCGAGGGACGTGGGCGGACCGAGCTGGGGGGGGGTGAAGGGGTTCAAAGGCGCGGAGCGGTGCGCGCCAGGGAGGGTCGGGTTCTGGTCGGGTGCGCCGAGGGGGGGAAGCGGGGGAGGGGGTTCGGGGCCGCCGCAAAGCGGGCGCCAGCGGGGACGCGCAGCAGTGCGCGCGCGCCCGGCGCGCGCCCGCGCCCCTCGACATTCACATCCCACTTCGTGGTCAGATTCACCCACGGGCGCCTCCCTTCCCCCCGCGCGCGCCGCGCGGGGTGTGCGTTCCGGCCTGCGCACGAGATCTATCCGACGAGCCTTATCGTTATCTCGAAATCCGATCCGAGCCGCCGCTGTGCGCCGCGCCCATCAGGGCGCAGGCGCGCGCCCGCGGGCCCGCAATTTCGAGATCCGAGATCCATGGTCAAAAAGAGAGTCGAAAACTGGTATCGCGAAGATCTGGGGACGACGCCCGCTCCGGCCACGCGGAGAGCGCCGGGGGGGATGGGGCGGGGCACGGGGGGAAGAGCGGCGGCGACGACGCCCCGCGGCGCGAGTCGGAGCAGCGCGCGGCGCGCGAGCCAGAGAGTACGCGTCGAGGCCGCCGCCGCGCGCGCGGCGGCTCGCGCCCGCGGGCGCGGGCGGGCAGGCGTACTCGGCGACGCACCAGCAGCTCTGGAAGGACGACGACAAGGCGGACGGCGAGGGCGAGGTGCGCCGCGCGCGTGCTCCTGCGGACACATGCGCGCGCTCGAGGAATGCACCGAGTTGTCTGCGCTCGTGCTGACCGCGCGCCCGTCTCCGCGTGCTCCGCGCGATCGCTCGCGTGTGGTGGCGGCATCCGCGCGCGTTCGCTGGCGCAAACCCTGCTGCCCTCAGGAGAAGGAGGTGGGGCCCCCGCCCCCTCCTCCGCGAGTCACCAGGGATCTCGTCGACGTGTCATTCGCGAGAAGTGGCGGTGCGGGCGGCCAGAACGTGAACAAGGTCAGTGGCCCGCGCACTCGTGCCGAGGCGCTTGCGCGCTGCGCGCGGCTGCGCGCGTGCCCTGCCGGAGCCACGGAGCGAACGAGGCCCCCCGCGCGGGCGCTGACAATGGGCTCTCGGTCCATCTCCGCGCGTACCTCCCTCCGACAGGTCAACACCAAGGCGGACATGCGCTTCAACGTGCTCGAGGCGGACTGGATCGACGACAAGGTCAAAGATGTCTTGCTCGAGCGCGAGGCCAATCGCATCAACAACGAGGGCGAGTTGGTGATCACATCCACCAAGCATCGCACGCAGTCCGCCAACGTTGACGACGCACTGAAAAAGATGCAGGTCGTGCTCAACGACGCCAACAAGGCCGCGTACCCGCGCGAGGCGTCCGCCGAGAAGAAGAAGAAGATCAAGGGGCTCGCGAAGAAAGCAAACCAGCGGCGCCTGGACAACAAGTGAGGCAGCGCCGCAACGCCGCCCAGCCAGTGCCATGCTCCGCGGCGCTGCCCGATGGCCGCTCGTCCTCTCCCAGGGGAGCGTCTCCGTTGACACGCGATGTGCACTTCCTCCCCCTCCCGCACACCCACACTCCCCACCCGCCGCGCGCGCGTGATGCGCACTGCAGGAAGAAGCACTCAGACAAGAAGAAGGGCAGGCGCGACAAGGGCAGCTGGGACTGACGAGTGACGAGCAGCCAAGCTGTGTCGCCTGCCTATCTAGCTAGCTCTAGCTACTAGAGAAAGAGGGGTGGGGGCGGGGTCGTGGGGGCAGGAAGACGCCTCGACAACGAATGGTAGTACCCGATATTATTCCCCAATGCTCCGCCGCCCGCCTGCCCGCCCGCCCGCAGACGGGCAGCGCATTATTATGCCCGCGCCTACTAGTCCTCCTCGGTCGCGTTCGCGGCCTTGAACTCCCAGTTGGCCCTATTTCAGCGCGCGGCGAGACAGGCGGCGCGGTCAGCGGCCAGTGGGGGCGACGGGGCAACGCGCTCAGCACGTGCGCGCTGTGAGCATTCCAGGAGTGCTGACATCACGTACCGACAAATGGGACACTTGGGCTGCTCAGCGCCCTGCGCGCCTAGCCACTTGGTGATGCACTGCAGGTGGAAAGCGTGGCCGCACTTGCCCCACACGACGGGCGAGTCGTCGCCCGGGAACTTCTCGCCCGGCGCGCACGCCTCGAATGCGAGCCGGCAGATGCCGCACACGTCGTCTCCCGCGTTCCAGTTCCACACGCCGACCGCGTGCCACCGGCGCACGCGCACCGTGAAGCCGCCAGTGCCGCCGCTGCCGCCGCCGCCGCTCGCGCTGCCTTGCGCAGCGCTGCTGCGCGCGCGCGTGAGAGAGAGAGAGAGAGAGAGCGGCGCGGTGCGCGACAGCGGCGGCAAACGCGCGTGTTGCAGGCGGAGAGGGGACGGAACTAGGATCAGCAACGCGCGCGGCGATTCGACAGGAAGAGCGGACGCCCTTCTCCTCCCTCCCACCCACCTGACCGGCCACACGTCCGTGGCCCCCCGCCCGCACCGCCCGCCCGCCCGTCCCTCCGCCCGCGGGAGGCTCCCCCTCCCCCTCCCCGTCGCCCACGCACTCGCACTCGAGGCCGTCAGGGGCCCCGTTCCTACCCACAGCACCTCGTCCTGTTGCCATCGCCGGCTCTGAACCCATCTCCGTCCCTTCAGCCAGCGCGGGCTCCTCCGACTCCTCCGCCGCCGCCGCAACCGCCAGCTCCTCGGACTCCTCCGACTCCTCCGACCCCTCCGCCATCTCCGCCATCTCCGCCTCCTGCTCGGCGTGGGCCAGGTCGTCGGATGGGTGGTCATCGAAGCGGCGCTGGCCGATGATCCACCAGACGACGGCGAAAAGATAACTCACTGCCATTAGACCACACCCACCCCAAAGCCAGGTGAGCGCCTTGCCGAGACCTTTGCGGGGTGCACAGTGCTCAACGTGATGCTCGAACAGCGCCTCGAGCATGAAGGAGCAGCTTGAGGTGGCAGTGGCCTTGTCCATCGCACGTATCACTTCTCGGCCGGCAAAGGCGATGGGCAGGACTGCTGCCGGTGCGGAGCCATTGGCGTACGCGGCGTCGAGCCCACCCAGGGTGGTCATGGACAGGTTGAGCGCGTTATCATGACAATCCAATTCGAGGAAGCGCGTGAGCGGCCCGGTGGCACAGCCCATGTACATCGAGCAGAACGGCACGCACAGCGGCGGGGCGGGGCTCGCGGCGCCGCTGATGGCAGCGTTGGCGGCCTCGGCGCTCTCTGCCGCCCAGCCTCGCATAGCACTGAGCAGCTGCTCGCGCTCCGAGCGGCTCGGACACGGGAGCGCCACCTGCAAATACGATGCCGGCGGCGCGCACGTGTCGCAGGTAGCCTCGTCGTACTGTTCGATGGCCTGGCAGAAGTCCTCGGCCAGCAGGCTCGCTGTTCTGATCGCGCCGAAGTTAATCCAGCACGCGGAGAGCAGGAGAACGCCGACTGGAATGACAATGTCGAGCGTCTTCAAGCGCGTGCGCGCGCGGCGCGGCCCACCGACGCGTGTCAGCCGCCCGGCGCACGCGCGGGCGGGGGCGCCGGCGTGCGCGCGCGCGCGCGCTGGGCGCGCGCACCTTGCGGTAGTCCATGAAGGTGCACACGAAAGACAGCCCGCAAATCGTCACCACGCACGTGCCAACGGCAAGACTAACTGTCGCCATGACGGAGATATAGCGCGCCGACTTTGTGCGCGCCTTGCCAATGTCCTCGCCCATGCCTTCAAGCATGCTAGCCAGCCGTTCCGTGCTGGCGGCTAACGCCGAGTGATACGAGCCTGCGTCGTCGTCATACGCAGCCCAGGCGTTCGCCAACGCTGAATCCAAGCCGTCAACGTCGCGGGCAGCTTTCGCGACTGCTTCCGTGACCTCATCAAACGCCCAGTTGAGTTGCGTCTCAATAGTGGAGGCACCGCCCAGCACCAGAAGCGCTCCCATGAGGGCGAGTGACCCGAAGACGTAGATGCACGTCTGCCGAACGCTCGCGCGCTGCGTCAGAGTGGGAGACTATTCGGGGGCGCAAGGACAGCCCCGTGCGTGCTCGTGCGCTCTCGCTTTGCATGAGAGATTCCTTTGCATGTACGACAGCAATGCGCTGCGCTGGCGCGCGCACCTTGAGCACCGTGACCTTGCGCCTCGTGTAGTCACACTTGCGAGGCTTGGGCAAGAATTCCCGGCAGAACACACTGTGAGACCGCGCGAGATGCATGGCAGTCCTGAGCGCCGCAATGACCAGCACGAGCACGGCGATGGCGTAGCCGAAGATACCGGTCGAGCTCAGGCCAATCCAGTACTCCGGCAAGTCGGGCCGAAAGCCGCACGTGTACGCCTCCGAGCTGGTGAGGTAGCGTCTCTGGGATGCGGCGACTCGCAGCGGGCTGTCACACGGCATGTCGCTCACCGGTCCGTTCTTGGGTGCGTTGATTGCCTCGCACATGGCAATGCCCCATTCGAGCGGGCCGCCGCGGCTGCAGCACGTGTACGCCTCGCCGGCGCATCCCTCCACGAGCGCCGCCGACCCGTAGTCGGCGGCGCCACATACCTGTGCGAACGTCGGCGGAGCGCACGCCGGCGCTGCCGCCGCGGCGCGGGAGGCGACCGCCGACGCGCGCGAGTCCGCGGCCGAGCGCGCGCGCGGCGAAGGACATCAACGCTCGGCTCGGCGGCGCTCCGTGCGGAGGGGGCGCAGTGGCGCCAACGCCCGCGCCCCACCGCACCACCCACCCACACCCACCCACACACACCTACCCGGCGCGTCGAGGGCGAGTGAGGGGACGATGGCGATGATGCTCGCTCACAACCCTCCAAAAAAAAACATTTCCGGCGCAAAATCGCGCGAACCGCGCGCGCATCCGCAACCGGAACCACATCATTTTTTTTGTAAAAAGCATTTGTGGTCAAACTACGTGTAAGAAGTCACTCTTGTGTGTGTACGTTCGTTCGTGTGTGGACGCACACCAACGCGAGTGTTTAGGGTATTTAATGCAACCTCAACTCACCTCACGGGCGCGCGGTGGTGGTAAAATATATGTATTCCCCGGCTTTTAATATAGACCCTACTTACGTCAAAACGCGTCCGAGCCGACAGCGAGCGCGCGGCGGCTGCTGCGGCGGCTGCTCGGCGCGGGCGCGCCACACGGTTGAGGTGGCAGCCGCACGCACCCGCCCCGGGCGCATCAGCCGGGCGACAGGCTGTTCATAGAAACGTGTCACGAGCGCCCGCGCGCGCGAGCCCTCCCCCCAATCCCGGCGGCGGCGGTTTGATTTTGACCTAAACCCATCAAAACGCACCCTCAATCAATTTTACGAAAGTTGAGTACCTTCGCACTTACGCCAAACGTCAGACACATATATAAATATGTTTCATGAGGACTGATGAAAACGCGGAAGAGAGCTCCCGAATTTTTGGAGAGTACAGTTTGTCCTCGCAGCGCTTTGCATTGGTTGGACGACGGCGGAGGCCAGCGCGCGAGGCCGTACACCGTCTGTCGGAGGAGGCCGCGGCACCGTGCGATCATTCCCTGCACTGCGCGCGTCCCGCGGCGCGCAGCCGCGCCCCCACTGAGGTCGGACGGCTCCATCTGGCCCTGGGTGTGTGTGCGGGCCGCGCGCCCCCACCCTCGCTCTCCGGCCGGTCGTCGGTGGCCCAGCCAGCGAGCGCGCTCGGGCAGCACGCGGCGGCAGCTTCCGCCTGTGTTTTTTAGTACAGGTAGCCCAGACAAGACTGCACTCTAAAGTACCATCAGATAGTACTGCAGGGGTACTTCGATTAGGGTTCGGATTTGGGTTTGGGTATCGAGTAGTAGGGTATGGTCACAGCGGCGCTCGGCGGTCGGTCGGAGGTGAAAACGCATCTGTGACTTTTGGGTTTTAGGGTTCGCGCTTTTTAAAGATGAAGGTCGCGGCGCGCCGGCGGTGATCGGTCGGAGCGGGGGTGCGGCCTCGCCTCGGGCGGGCGACGCGCGGGCGCCGAGGCACAGGAAGGCCCGGCGGGGCCGTGCAGGCGGTTTCGGGGCCAAGCCTGACGCCGCTACCAGGCCCAAGGCGACGACCGGTCGCCCGCGCCTGACGAAAGATGCGCGCAGGCTCACGAACGAGCTACGGCTCGCGTGCTTCATGGGCGACCAGGCGGAGTCAATCGCGCGGCTGATCGCCAAGGGTGCCAACGCGAGCGCCTTCGACACCCTACCATTTGCTGACGGGGGCTTCGACTCATCATCGTCGCACAAGAAGCGCTCCGGGAGAGGCGGTGGGCCGAGGGGTGGCGCAGCGGGCGACGGCGCTCCTGCGTCCACTCAGAGCGGCATGAATGGCTATCCTGTGCTCGGCTCAGGCCTCTCGAGCGGGCTGTCACCGCTGGGTGCATGCATTCTGCGCAGCTATTCGGAGCGGACCGCGGGGGTGATGGGGGCGCTGATGGTCGGCGGTGGGGCCACGGGTGCCAGGGGGGGGCAGGACAGCACCCTACCAAGCCTGGGCGACGCCGAAAGCCGCGCACTTGCTGCATTTGACGCGCTTCTCGAAGGAGGCGCCGACGTCAACGCATGCGATGTGGACGGCTCCACAGCGCTCATGCTCGCTGCGGAGCTCGGCGAGGTGGGCTTCGTGGAGAAGCTCATAAATGCTGGCGCAAACATCAAGGCGAAGCGCGCAGACGGCCTAACGGCGCTCCACGCAGTCATCGGCAGCAGTGAATTGATGCCAGTGCATGTGATGGGGCCTATTGTGCAGATGCTCGTCCTCTCCGGTGCGGATGTCAATGCCAGCGCGCGCGTGGACACCCAGCGCTCGGGTTACGCGGCCAAGGTCGAAGCTGACCTGCAACGCGAGCGGGACGAGGAGGGACGGGAGGGACGCAAGGGGGCTGGGGCATCAGTGGACGAAGTCACATCGGGGCGGGCGTCCAGCGAGATCGTTAAGAAGGAATATACGCCGCTCCAGCTCGCCGTGGAGCGGTGCCAAGACGTCGCTGTGGCGTCCTTACTGCTCGAGGCGGGTGCTGACCCAAACATTGCTAATGACGAGGGTGCCACCCCGCTGCACATCGCCGTGCTGCGCAACGACGGGCTCACGGTGCGCAGGCTGCTTGTGGCGGGCGCGTTCCCGCGCGCACTGTACATCGGCGCTACGCCGCTGCGCGCAGCTGCCACACTGGGTAATTTCGCGGCCTGCGAGGCGCTCATCGAGGCAGGTGCGGCGCTCACATCAGGTATTGAGGACGGCGCCAATGGTGGCGAGATCCCTCTTGCAGCTGCGTGCAGGAATGGCCACGAGGACGTCGCCATGCTTCTGTACGAAGAAACGCTCATCAGGCTCTCGCTCGAGGATGCCGATCCTGCGCCCTCCGCAGCAGCCGACGCCGCGCAGGTGGTCGCCGACGAAACGGAAGGCGCCAGCGGCCGTGGTGCCATGACTGTTCTCAGCGGCGTGGGCAGCGGGGGTGGGCCAAAGGCGGCGACGCTGAGCCGTGCTGATGGGCTTGATTGCGTGGCCGCAGCGGTGCTGGGCGGAAATCACTTCTGTATCGGGCTGGCGCTCTCGCTCACCTGGGAGCCGCGCGGCGCTCTCGAAGCGCTTCACTCGCTCGCAGACGAGCGCGGTTGCGAGGAGACGCTGCACGAGGCCTTGGCACTGCTCAGACTGCGAGAAGTGGCGGGGACGGACGGTTTCGATGAGCAACTCGATGCTATGTCAGCATACGCTGCAGAGGACGGCGCGATTGCCAGCGCCGAGGTGGGATCGGCCTACAGTGGTGCAATTGCCAAGGCGAATGCCGACGCCGACGCTTTCTTTGGGGACTGCTTGCGCCAGCAAGCTCTGGCGGAGCACACCATCTCCTCAAGCGGCGACAGGGACGTGTATGAGGCAGTGTCGGCGCTCGAGCAGGCCGGCGGTATCCTGCTCGTGCAAGAGGCAATACGCTCCAAGGCGCCGCCGGGCGGTGACACAAAGGGCGCAACCGGAGGGCATGGGCGCAAACCGATCCTTGAGTCCACCATGGCTGAGACTATTCTGGCCGCTGCGTGCTGGAGCGGCGCACAGGTGCATTTGTGGCGGATGATGGCGGCGTCGGTGGCCATCGCGAGCACACGTGCTGAGAAAGCTATCGCGGATGCCACACAGTGCACAGCAGCAGGCGAAGCTATCACTGACGCCACCATGGACGCTCTGCAGGCTGTTGAACGTCTTGCTGAGCTCGCTGCGCGTGCGCATGCTGTGTGCGCGATGCCAGGCCCACCTGGCATGTGTGCCGCACTTGCGGACCTCGCGCAGCGCGCGACAGCGGTAACTGGCGAGGCCAAGCGTGCTGAAGCAATGGCGCGCAGGGAAGGCAAGCTTGAAACTGCGCGGTCTTTCGATGCGGTCAGGGTGGCTACGTCGCGGTGGGCGCGGCGTTGGATGCGGCGTGGCGAGTCGGGAGGCGGCTCGCGCGCTGCGGATGATCACGCTGCCCAGGCGGCTTACGCGGCCTTGCACCGTGGTAGGGCAGTGCGCAGCACACGACGCCGGCGGCCAGCGGCTGCCGCGAATATTTCCAACGGGTCCAAAGCAAGTGCGGGTGGCGCCATCGCCCGAAGCGCGGAGCCTGGGGCGAAGGCTGGAAAGCCTAGAAGGCGCAGGGGCACCAAGGGCGGTGGCTTCGAGTACGTGTCTGGCGTGGCAGCCATCGACGCCTTCATGCGCCGCCCCGGCAATGTAGTCTTCTCTGCATTCACCTCAGAGGGATTCGCCGGCTGGATGCTCTCCCAGATCAAGCAAGGGCTCACGTCGCCCCGCATCAGTCTCAAACTACAGAAGCGCATGAGGCTCTTCGTGAGCGCTGGCGTGAGCGAAGACGAGGGTGATGCTATTGATCCGCACGCGGCCGATGCTGCGGACGATCCTGGCGCGGCTGATGATCGCGGAGTGATAGCACATGGCGGTGGTGACGCGGCCACCGATGCTGGCGTTTCCGTGGTGACGGCACGCAATTCTGACGCTGCCACCAAGGCTGACGAGGGCGGTGGAGGCGACGAGCGAGATATTTTTGTGCAGACGCGCGGTGATGGCGAAGGCAGCGTGTCTGAGAGGGACACTGCGGATGCGCGTGACGCGGCTGCAGTTGCTGACCCGGGGCTGGGCGATGCAAACGACGACGATCTGGAGGCGCGCAAGACTCAGCTAGAGGAAAGGCTCGCGCGCGCTGAGAGCTCTGTGCTCTCGCGTCTGGAGCAGGCCAAGGCTCGTTCTTACTCGCAAATGCTTGACAGCGGCTTTGCTTTCGAAGCGAGCGCGGCGAATATCGTGGCCGAACGCGCTGAGGAGGCTTTCGGCGAAGGTACCTTTGTACTGCACAACGTGCGCTTCGGCAACTTCCACGGTGTCACGGGCGAGGTAGACCTCGTGGTCATTCGCGAGGTTGCTGCAGATGACATCGGCCTCGGCAAAGCCTCTCGCACCACATCGCATGGCGTCCACACGGCCTCGCGCCCGGACGCCGGGGAGCCTGTCACCCAAGAAGGCGGCACTGGCAGTGCTGACGAGGGCCTCGGGGAAGCTTCGACAGAGACTGTGCAAGCCGTGCGCTATGCTGAGGTCCTCGCCTTCGTCGAAAGCAAACGCAACGCTGACGACGTTGGCAAAGCGTTTTCGCGGTATCAGACCTTGCTCGCGTGGCTCACGGGCGAGCGACACAGGTACGACCCGAGCAGCTTCGTGAGTGCGCGTTTCCCCAGTGGCCACTATGACGAGGGCGGGCTGCGAGAGAGCGCGGGCGCCTCCGGCGCGATTGCCGACGCTGGAACTGCACTCTTCCACATAGAGGGCGACGTCAAATGGTGCTTCTCTCCAGCGTCGTTCAAGAGCGCGTTCCGCCGTGACCCGCACGTGGGCCTGTATGTGGACCGCCTGTGGTGGTGCACGCTCATCCCGCAGAAGGCCATTACTGGCGTGGATTCTCGAAGCCGGCATCGCATGCTCATAGCGTGTGCGGAGCGCGCTTTGATGGCCATGGGCGTGCGCAAGGCCGCCAAGGCGCTGGCGATGGCTGAGCTCGAATTGGAGCCCGAGATGGGTGAAGAATGCTACGAGGCGCTTGAGAGTGCACACACTGACGGGGTGCCACAAGCCATCGCCAGTGGTCAGAAGGAGACCACGAAGGCTCAAGGTGACACTGGCGCGGGGAGCAGCATGCGCTCGCAAAGCAGTGGCGACGACCACGAAGCCGGCACATCGCCGGAGGGTGCGAATGCGGTGGCATATGATGATCTCTCCGTGGGCGCTGGGCCGGAGGCGCGTGGTGACCCTTCAGGGGCATCATCTGCTAGCACCGAAGATGAGGCGGACATCCAGGTGGTGCCGCTGGACTCATTCGACGTGCTCCACCTGTACGGGTCTCGGCCTGAGTGGGGTGAGCAGTTTATTTTCGTCAAGAGTGAGCGGTAGATGGACACCACCCTCCGTTGCATGTACAGTACCAATTTTTATGTACTAATCATTTTTGGTGTACATATGAAGCGCGAGCACGTCGCCGCACCGCGCCGCGATGCACGCCTGTGTGATGTGATGTATTTGTATGCGTTCGCTTGCGTTGGAGGGCACGACGGCGCTGCGGGACAGGGTGCACACACACCTGGGTGATTACGCCACAATTTTTAATGGTACACAGGGGGAGTCACCATCTACAGCGTGCATGCGCCTTTGCCTCGCTCGGCAGCTGGGTCCAAGGCGCCCTGAGCTCTGTACACGCGCTTAGCCATCGTCAACGTCCGCCGGGGCCCTAGGTAGATGCACCAAGTGCGGTCCATGCGCATGCGTTCCTCGACCGGATCCACCACGCGCTTGTAGCCTAAGCGCTCGTAGAGCCGGCACGCGCCTTCGTTGTGTGCCTCGACCTCGAGCTCGATCTCACAGCATCCTTCGTCCGCGGCGATAGCTTCAGCCCTAGCGAGCATGCCACTGCCGATGCCCCGATTGCGCAAGCCCTCCTCAACGCACACGAATTGGAGGTGTGCGCAGCGCAAACTCTTGCCGCACACGACTTGAGCGCTCACGAGCACTCGCGCCGCAGCAAGCACGCGGCCTGTGCTTTTGTCTTCGGCACAGATTGTGTGGACTTGCGTGTCCTTGGCGATAGCTCCGTCACCTTCCCATTTGACGACGTCAGCGTCGCTGGTACACTCTTCACCGTGTGCCTCAGCGCGCAAGCGCGCGACACACTGTGTACGATCCGAAGCGAACGCGCGCGCCGCCGCGTGGATACGTACCAGAGCGCGCGCACCGCGTCAGTGCATGTTGCGTTCGACGTCGCGCGCCGCGACGACGCCTCGCGGCGCCTATGGCTTAGCGATACACCTTGGCGTCGCGCGGCCTTGTCGCGCGATACCGCAGCTGCGGGTTGTCATCGGCCGCGACTGCCACTGCCACCGCCACGGGCATTCCGCGCCGATGCGTCGCTTCGCCTCCCGTCAAGCCCAGCCTAGCCCCTCATGCCGCCTTGCGCGCGCCTCTGCCCAACCCGAGGCCGCCTCGAAGACCTCGCCCGCGCGCGCGCCCGTCCCCGCGCCGCGCCGCCCCGACGCGCCCGCCGCGCACCCCAAAGCGAACAGCCCCGCCCATCCCGTCCCCGACGCGCGCTCGCTCTCAGTCCGCCCCACCACCCACCCCTCGAGGCCGGGCGAGAGCGACGGAGGGACGGAGTGACGATGGGGCCCCGAGGGGGCACCCAGGGGGCACACGCGCGCGCGCTGTGGCGCGCCCCACAACCCCCGGCGGTGAGCGAGGGGCGAGAGCGAGGCAGAAAAGGGGGAAATGCCCCCCCCACCTGCCCCAGTTGTTTTTTTCCGAGCGCTTTTCCGCGCTTTCGCGCGCTTCGCGTCGCTCCGCGCGCGGCCGAATGCGAATCCGAATCCGCCGGCTCCCATACACGTGATACCGAGCGTCGGCGGCATTTCCCGCACGTCGCGTCTCGCGCCGACGCGCTCGGCAAAAAAAAAAAAAAAAAAAAAAAAAAAAAAAGGGCGGGGGTACGCGAGCGAGCCGAGCCGAGTGCGGGCGGCGCCGCGATGAAGCCGGCGCGCGCGGACGCGCCGCAGCTAAGGCGCATTGTAGGCGCGGCACGCCTGCGCTCGCGCCCACGCCCGCGCAACCGACGCAGCGCCGCGCGCCGCGCCGCCGCTCGGGGAACCGCCCGCAAAACTTACACACAGTAGACTGCAATTGGGAACCTTAACGTTTCCGTTTTGTTCCGTTTTGAACTACGTAAGTAACTGAAATCGCGGTTTCAAGGCGATTTCAGTTACTGTACAGTAGTACTAGAAACGCACACGAAACGCGTTGGGCGGGAGCGCCCTCGACGCGACCGTTCTGATGTGTAATGTAAACCCTGTTCACACCCAAATCCGGTACCGGAGCGCGCGGGTGTTCCCCACCCGCGCGCGCGCGCGCGCGTTCCCCCGCGCGCCAGGCGCCACGACTGGAAGCTGCTGCGCCCCGTCGGCAGCTGCTGCGCGCGGTTCGGAAGCTGCGCGCCGTGGAGGCGACGCCGCGTGCACCATCCGTACCGGGGTCGAAACAAGTTCCTCCTGGGTGGGGGAACCGCCAGTTGCACGTTGGGTTGCCCTTTAGGTGCCACGACAGGGCGGGCACACGCCCACACGCCCACGCCCCGCGGAAGCCAATTCAGACCCACGCGCGTGCCAACGCTGTGACAAGGCCGCGCAACGGCCACGCACAATTCGTAACTGAGTCGGTTGCTACGCCGACGTTTGGCGGGGCGGGGCTGAGTCGGCGCGGCAGCTGCCGAGTACCTCCACGTGGAGCGGGCAATCTCGGAGTGCTCGGTGGAGCGCCGGTCGTTCAATCATATCCCATTCATGTGTGACCTCGACGACAAAAACCATGAACACACTCGCACAAAACGGCGCCCGTTTTCGTCGCCGCCGCCGCGCGCCACGTCGCGCGGCGGCCGTAGCGCGCGGCGGCCACGGGCGGGGCAACGGGCGGGGCCAGCGGCGCGGGGGGGGGGGGAAGGGGGACGCAGGCGGGGAGAGACGCCCGGCAGGCGCGTGCCAGAGTGGTCGCGGCCGGCAGGGGTGGTCGTCGCGTCGGTGCTGAGGTGAGGACGCGCGGCGTCCACCCGCGCGCCTGGACTGCTCTTGGCCTGCCTGCCCGCGCGCGGGCGTTGCAATCCCCCGAAGCTGCTAGCCGCCGCGTCGCGCGGCGGGCACTGGCCACAAGGTGCGGCAGCGTGGAGGGCGCAGGCGGGCTAGGGCCGCCAGGCGGGCGCCCGCCAGAGTGACTGCAGGCGGTGGGCGCAGGCAGGCAGGGGCGGTCGTAAAGCCAGCGCTCTGCACAGGTTGCGCGGCGTCCACGCACTCCTGGACTGCCGCAGTCCGACTCCGTGCCTCAGAGAAGTCCGTGCGGACGTAGTCGCACTGGAGGGGCTGGAGCGGCGCTGTGTGGTGTTCCGCGGTGCGGAAGAGCAATGCAGACTTGCTGAGGGCCTCGGCCGACGGGCACGCGTGGACAGGCAGGTGCTGGACGAGGACGAGGAAAAGGGTGGGGTGAGGAGGCGTCTTTGTCGTTTCTCAGATTTCGCGGTGCCCGCGTGCCACCGAGGCGGGAGCGCCAGGCCCACGTCGTTCTTTGCGCCTCGAAGCGCGCGGCTGTGAGGGCCACGCGCGCTCTACACCTGCACTGTCTAGAGGCAGACAGCTGTGCGAGGGCGCGGCGTGACCCTCAAAACGATGTCGGGGCCGCCCTCCTTGGCCGCGCCCGCGAGAAATCGGCGGCGCGCGACGAGGGTGACATGCCACGCGTGCGGGCACGCGGGCAGCGAGAGGTACCCTGTCATACTGTGTGAGTGCGGACGATGCTACCACGAGCACGACTGCGGGAAGAGGCGCAAGGATTATGCCGTGCTCATGCGCAGCTCTGGTGACGCCGACAGCGCTGAGAAGGCGCTCAAGATGACCTGCTGTACGGTGTGCGCAGGAATCTGTGGCTGCGTGGGAGGCCAGTACCAGTGCATGACCAACAAGTCAAAGCATCGCATGCGCAAGCGTCGACTACACGAAGGCGATACTACCACCGAAAACGTCAGCCTCGCTGGCCACGGCCCGTCGACCCCCAGATTGCCTGGCGTAGTCGGAGAGAACGTGGGACAAAAGCGCAAGCACCCCTCAGCGATCTCTGGCAGGCCGGCGTCTGAGAGAAGAGTCGCAGCAGCGAGCGACACTTTGGTGGCGCCCGACGGCGCCGGCGGCGGGGGGCGCAAGGTGATGGCTCGGAGCAGCCGTGGGAAAGGCCTTGAAACAGACTCGCGCCAGCAGGTGCAACAGACCATCCAGCGCAGCACCCCGGTCGTGTCCGGGCACGAGGAGCAAGCTGGTGTCCGGGCGCACATACGCTCTCGCACGCATTCGGGCGCTGTGATTTTCTCGCCAGTACCTGCGCACTTGTCGCAGTCGGTCGGGCCTGCCGTTGACTTCACAAACACGAGCAGCTTGCATCCGATGCCGGAGTCGGCGCATTTGATCAGTCACGGCGAGATCAACAGCAGCCTCCCAAACGCGCACAATTACTACAGGCACCTGCACCTTCTGGGACACATGAAACCTGACCTCCAGCCTGGCAGCCAATTCAGCGTCGGTGATATCGCCAACGACCTCATCGCCGAGCCGACCGCCTTAGTGTTACTGCCACAACACAGCGCGGGCGCGGGCGCATCTGCTGTGGAGCCAGGTATCGCAGCAGCTGCAGCACCGCGCGTACCACTGCCGCTACATGATCAACTCGTTGGGAACGATCGTCCGACAGTACCAACACAGCAACATTTGCCCGCCCGCCCATCAGGTCGCCGAGTGAGCCAGTCTGCCGGCCAGACGACCACTTCCCCGCCTGCCCCACAGGTGACCGAGTGAACCAGTCTACCAGACGGGACCCGTTGACGTGCCAGCTATCTCGGACCCACGCATAGGACGACCTGACGTGTCGGACAGTACCTAAGCTGCTCCTGCACTGCCTATCGGGGCGTTCAGGTGTGAGCGCGAGCGCGAGCGCTTACAAAGAAAATTGACGCACACTCGCTAAGGAGTTCGCGCGCGTGTACGCGGCTGACTGTACCACCGTGTTTGCATTGTGCCGGCCCTGGCAGCACCACCTACTACCCAGCCGAGTTGATGCAGGACTACATGACACCGCCGTTGTGATCGCGCGGTGCATGACCGCGCTCTCTGGTCCCGGAGACTTCCCCTGCCATCGGTTCCGCGACGGAGACACTAGTGCTCCTCGCGACCAGTGAGTGCACCATGTCCATGCCTTTGGAGCTCGTTCTACGCACGACCAGCGAGCCCTCATCGATTGCGACGACGTCCATCTCCTCGAGCTCGTGCAGGCGCACGCGTTGCCGTCGCGGACGTCGGCGTGCTCCCCAGCGCCGACCGTAGCCCACATCCCCCCCCCCCCCCTCCCCTCAGCGGCGCGCGGCCGCGTATCGCACAGGCATTCGGTCAGTCGGACTCACTGATTGATGATCGACAACTACGTCGAGGTGCTGCGTGGGGAGGGTCAGAAGTGGCGGCGCGCGGCCTTTGCAGGGCCGCGCGGCGCCCTGCCGCGGCCGCTGCAAAGCGTGGCGTGCGGCCGGCCTGGGTCAAACTGGCATTCTTCGCGCCCGACGGTGCTTTCCCCTTCTCTGTGCGGCGCGTCGCCGCGCAGCATGCACGCGTTCGGCCAATCGGGCTGACTGACCAACGCTCGGTCGACGACAGCGGCCGTGCGGTGCAGATTGTCGACGGCTGCACTACGAGCGCACTGCGCTGTGCGACGCAGTGCACCGCGTGGGCTGCGCCGCCGGCGCGCGCTGTGACGGCCGCCACACATCATCGCGCGGGACGGCGCCTCGGCCTCGGCGCCGGCGTTCCCCCAAAGTCCCCGTCGTCCTGGCGGACTCGCCCGTTGGGATGCCATCCCATCCATCTCTAATACCGTACTGTCCTGTAGTACTAGCATCAGATGGTAGACTCACTCTCAGTCTCTCACTCAGTTTAATAAGCCTATTCTCTCAACAGTGCTCCTGAAAGAAAATAACGCTTTGATTTCGATGCGCGTCACCGCTCGCAGGAAAAGCTCACCGCCAGCGGAATTCTTCGGAACGAAAAAGAAAAACACGCCGTGCGAAAATGCACCCGCGCGGGACGCTCGCTCGCTCGCGCGCGCGCGGCGAAAAAAAAAAAAAAGGAATGCCCCCAGCGGGAGCGCGCGGCGGCCTCGCCGGGCCTCGCCGCGGCGGCGGCGGACCTCGCACGCCTCGCGGGGCGAGGTCGTCTGCTTCGGCGGCGAGGTGGCGGCCGACCGCCCGGCGGCGCTGCGGGGCGCTCGGCGGGGCGCCACCTCCTTGCTGCCGCTTGGCGGCGTGCCGCGCGCGAGCGATCGTCGCCGGGAGGCCAAAAAAAAAAAAAAAGATTGATTGATTGAGGACTCGCGCGGCGCTTTTTTATGGATCGACTTTGCGGCCCTCGCGGGTGAAATTCGAAATCTTCCGTAAAACGTCTTTTGTCATTTGATGTCGCCCCGCGAACAAAACCCAACAAATGCGGGCGCGAAAAGCGGCCGCAGAGGGTGCCGACGCGACCCGTGGGGCGCGAGGTGCGCCACAGCGGGCGCACTCCGCGCCGCCTCCGCCCCGCGGGGGCACGGCGCGGGGAGGCGACCCCTCGGCGAGGCCCTTTTCCTTCGCTGCCCTCGCCACCACCACCGCACGCGGCGGGCGGCAGCGCATGGCGGCGCGCGCCTCGGGGGGGAGTCCGGACTCGGACGACCTCGTCGTTGTCATCGGTGACGACGATAACAGCGGCGGCGAAGATGGTGGGGATGGGAGGGGCGGGGGAGGCACAGCAGACGCGCGCGGCGGGGCGGCAGTCGGCGCCAGCGGCGCCTGCATGCGGCGCGAACAGCCGCGGCGCTCGGCCATGCCCAGGCCCAAACGCGCGCGCATAGGCGACGCTGGACGCCAGGCTGGAGGCGACGATGCCGGAGCCGTGAGGGGTGCAGCTGGGGGCAGAAATGAGCGGCCAACGCAGGGGAGGCAACCTCGCCAAGCCGGAGCGCCCGCCCGGCGCAACAGGGGACACGGACGCCGGCGAGGCTCGATCGAAGAGGAAAGGAGCAGCGACGAAGCCGGCGAGGCGAGTACGTCGGAGTGCGAGAAAGAGCGCTCTGAGGAGGAGACCGAGATCACAGGCCGCACTCATGGCCGGGCCGTTCGTGGGGGTCGCAGCCAGCCGCGGCGCGCTGCGGCGCCGTCCACGCAGCGCATGCGCGGCGCAGCTGCCAGCGTAGACTCTCATACCGACGACGAATTCCTCGAAGGCGACGACGACAGCGAGGATGGCGAGACCGATGATGATGAGCTCGACCTTCCTGACGAGGTGGACAGGCTCGGTGCGTTGGAGCGCGTGGTGGCAATGCGCGAGCTTTCAGCCGAGGGCGGCGACGGGCAGGGGAAACCGACTGGCCGAGTCGAGTATTTTGTGAAGGTGCGCGACAAGGGCTACCGACATTGCTTCTGGGCGCGCCAGGAGGACGTCGTCGCCGCTGGCAAGGTCTTCGAGGGCGTGAGCGCGCGACTGCGGTCGTTTCTGAAGAAACAGGAGGACAGCAGCGACAGCGACGACGACTTGCGCGCGAGCGCCGGGCGGGGGAAGAGCGACGAGGCCTCACCGGTGCCGGAGGAGTGGATGAAGATTGACCGCGTCGTAGCCTCATGGCACACGGACGGCATCGATTACCTCGTGAAATGGCAAGGACTCGGGTACGACGAGGCAACGTGGGAGGACGCTGCCGATCTGGACCAGCCTGGCGATGCAGAGGCGCTGGAGGCCTTCGAGTCGCTGCAAAGGCGCGCACACGCAAAGAGAAAGCGCGCACCGAAGCGCTCTGACGCCTTCCACCAGTTCGAAGAGCAGCCAAGCTTCCTTCCAAAGGACTTGCATCTGCATCCGTATCAGACGATCGGTGTCAACTGGCTGCGCTTTGCCCATCACCGTGGTCAGAACGGGATCCTGGCGGACGAGATGGGCCTCGGCAAGACCATTCAAACAGTGGTCTTCCTGGCGGCTCTCCAGGACGCCGGTGTACGCGGACCCCACCTGGTCGTGGCGCCGCTGTCGACGCTGCGCAACTGGGAGCGCGAGCTCGAACTGTGGGCCCCGCAGCTGCATTTCTGCATGTACACAGGAAACGCCCAGGCGCGGTCGACGGCGCGCGAATACGAGTGGTTCCACCGCAGGAAAGGCGATTACAGACGACGCGACGCTAGCAACCCCAAGATCGACGTCCTTCTGACGAGCTATGAGGTGGCCATGCAGGACGGCGCGCTCATTCGCAAGCTGCCTATTGACACGCTCATTGTGGACGAGGGCCATCGGCTGAAGAACGCGGAGTCGAAGCTGTACACGGTGCTCGATAGCCTTTCTCTGAAGCGCCGATATCTTCTGTCGGGAACGCCGCTTCAAAACAACCTTGACGAGCTCTTCATGCTCATGCATTTCCTCGATCCCCGCAAGTTTGGCGACATCGATGAATTCAGCGAACAGTTTTCTGACCTGCGCGAGGACGACCAGGTCAAGAGGCTGCACGCGCTGTTGAAGCCGCACTTGCTGCGCCGCGTGAAAAAGGACGTGCTCAAGGAGCTACCACCGAAGAAGGAGCTCATTGTGCGCGTGGAGCTGTCAGCTGCGCAGAAGAGCATGTACCGCACCCTCCTCACTCGCAACTACGACGCGTTGGTCGCTCGAGGTGCACGGATGCGTGGCGTGAACGTGCTGGCCGACCTGCGCCTGTGCTGTGCGCATCCCGATCTGCTGCTCGACGAGCCGCCGGAGCCTCTCGCCTCCCCACATGACGAGCAACAACGCCTGGTGGCGAGCAGCGGCAAGCTGCAACTGTTGGACCGCATGCTCTCGCGGCTGCACGCGGCGGGGCATCGTGTCATTATCTTCTCGCAGTTTGCTCGTGTGCTTGACATGCTCGAGGATTGGCTCGAGGGCCGCGTCGAGGCGCCGTCCGCCGTGGCGCCGCCCGGGGGGGAGGGCGCAGTCGGCAACGCCCCTCGCGCATACTACGAGCGCATCGACGGGTCTGTTGGAGGGCGCTCTCGCCAGGAGGCCATCGACCGCTTCAACCGGGGGGAGAGCAAGGTCAACACGTTCCTGCTGTCCACCCGCGCGGGCGGCCTAGGCATTAACCTCGCGACCGCGGATACTGTCATCATTTACGACTCGGACTGGAACCCGCACAACGATCTCCAGGCGCAGGCGCGCGCACACCGCATGGGACAGCAGAACGCCGTGATGATCTATCGGCTGGTGAGCCGAGCGACAGTGGAGGAGCGCATCGTGCAGAAAGCAAAGGGCAAGATGGTCTTGGAGCACCTGGTGGTGCGCAAGATGGGTGCCGACAGCGAGAGCGCTGGGCGCGGCAGTGAGCAGCGGCGTAAGGGGGGGGCATCGAAGAAGCTGCAGCAGGGCGGCAGGGAGTCGCCACCCGCGCGGCGGAGGACGAGGAGCTCGCGTGGCGCCGAGCAGGCCGCGGAGACAGCGAAGGAGCTACGCGATACCGACGAGCAGGAGCTAGAGCGGGTGAAGTCGGGGGCGCGCGTGGACGCATCGAAGCTGGACCAGACAGAGCTGGACGACATCCTCCGCTACGGGGCTGAGGACCTTTTCGCCGATGATGACATGGATTGCGACGCGTCCGCTCAAACTGCGTCCAAGTGCATCGTGTGGGATGACGCGGCGCTCGAGCGCCTTCTGGACCGCTCGCAGGTGGTCGCTTCTGAGGAGGACCAAGAGGAGGAGGACTACTTGGCCTCGTTCAAGGTTGCGGACTTTGAGATGCGAAGCGGCGACGAAGACAACAAGGAGGGCTGGGACATGGGGGCAGGTGCGGCCGAGGCGGGCCCGAAGGTCAACAAAGCGGCATTCTGGCAGGGCCTGCTCGGCGACACCCATGCGCAGCTGGTGGAAGAACGGCGCAGGCAGGCCGAGCTCGAGGCGGAAGGGCGTGGCAAGGGCAAGCGAGTGCGCAAGGCGATCAATTACAGCGAGGCAATGCAGTACAGGGCCAACGACAAGCGTCGCGATCCTGATTTTGTCAGCGATTCGCCGGGTGGCACAGAGAGCGACGACTCTGACGGCGGAGACCAGCAGGAGGCACCGCCGCCTGACCCGAGTAAGGCGCCCGAGCTGCAAGGGCACAGGATCATGGGCTTGAACAAGGGCGAGCGCCGCGCATTTTACAAGGCTATCCTACAGCACGGCGTGCTTCCAATGAAAGCCGAAGCAATGGAGCGCGCCTTTGATCACCTCGTGGAGCGCACGTCTTTCACGCAGCAGGAGCTCGCGAGGTTCGGCCCGCCTTTCGTCCACATCGTGAATCGCCACCTCGCGCCCGAGCCGCTGTACGACCAAGAATACCGTGAGGACAGCCCGGAGGACGAGACTGCCGAGGAGAGGGCCGAGCGCCTCGCGCGTGTTCACGACAAGGAAGTGGAACGCCTTGACAAGAAGCGCCTCGAGGGTGCCCTCGTGGATGAGCTTGGCGAGAAAAGGGCGCGCAAGGTGGCGACGCGAATCGAGCACTTCTTGCTCGTGCGGACCAAGTTGGAGCAGACACTGCCCGATGCGCCCTCCGTCGCCGACGCGCTCGCCGATGGGGCGCTGCCACCACTGAAGCTCCGCGCCAGGAATTGCATGTTGGCGTTGCGGTCTCTGAAATGGATGACGACATGGAGGGCTGAGCACGACACGGCTCTGCTGATTGGCCTGGACCGCCACGGCTGGGACGAGTGGAATCACATCCTCGCGGATGATGAGCTTGGCTTTCAAGCGGTGCTCGCCAACGAGCTTGGGGAGTCGGCCGACGGAGAAGGCGGCGAAACGAAGTACGCCGAGTTTCTGAAGAAACGCGCTGGGCACCTGGTCGCCGCCCTTACCGACGAGCAGCGCTGCGAACAGACGAGGTCTGAAGCTCCGCCGGAGGAGGCGTTGACGCCGGCATCCGCGATGGTGCACGACGATGGCGAAGAGGCGCAGGCTGCCTATCCAGAGCGGCCAGAGGAGCCAAGGCAGCCCGACGGTGGGCTTGGAGAAGCTCAGAATGGTGGTCCGGACCAGGCCGCGCAGGCGCCTGTGCAGGCAGCTATCGCACGCACTCAAGAGCAGATTACAGCTCTTCTTTTGCAGCAACAGCACGTGTTCGAACAGCAGGCCCACGCCATGCTGCAGCAGCCAGTTTACATGATGCAACAACCCATGCTTGCCTCCTGGGATCATATGGTGGCGACTGCGCGCATGCAGGAGCAGATGCAGAGGGAAATGATGGCACGGACTCAACATGCGTTCCAGAATGCGCTGATGCCGCACGCGCGACAGAACCCAGGCCTCAGCCAGGAGCAGTTGATCCAGTATGCGGACAATATTCTTAAAGAGATGCAGCCGTGGGGCCAGCTACCGCAGCAGCACTGAAGCCGCTGCGGCCTCGAGCCAGGCGCACGCTCACAGAAACTATTTGTCTCACCTGCCCGTTTACAAGGCACGCATGCTTCACACGACACGGACTGCGATGAAGACGTGTGCGTGCTGACATTTTTAATGAACTTGAACGATTACTCGACGGGGCCGGGCCGGGCCGGGCGCGCAGTGCCACACCCTTTCTCAGCGCCGGCGCGCGTCCTACTCTCTAGCACTGCTCGGCCAACACGGTGAACTTCATCGCCGTGACCTCGTCGCCGTTTTGCCTTGTGACCTTGACGAAGTGCGGCACGGACTTGATGTCCACGGCGTTGTCCTTGAGGTACTGACGCGCGAAGGTGATGGCTAGCACGGCCTTGTTGACGCACTCGGCACCGATGCCCACGACGGAGCAGCGTTCGCCTTCGCGCACCTTGCCCGCGATCGCCCCCGCGACGCTCGTGGGCGCCGAGCTGCTCGACACGGTCAGTTCCTTTTCTCCCGGCACCTCAGTGCAGTATTCTCCCGTGCGCTTGACCAGCGTGAGGCTGAGGCTGTTCTGTTCCTGATCGCGGAACGACGGCTGCAAGGCGATGTCGACACCGTCGTCTTGCAGGTAGCCGCGCGCGATAGCCGTCGCCTTGACCGCCTGGTTGATGCACGAGGCGCCGAGCCCGAGCAGCGCCGGGGGCTCGCCCGCACGTGTGACGTACGCGATGCTTCCCGCCACGTTCTTCGGGTTGCTGCCGCTGCTCACCTTGAGCACACGCTTGTCCGCCGGAGCCGCGGCGATCGCGTCGAGATCACCGCCGGTGATGTGCGAGTGGCCGCCCTCATTTGTGTACGGGGACCAGCCGTCTTCCATGGCGCCGTCGCCGGCGCCCGGCGCGCCGCGCTTGCATTCGCAGTAAAGGCCGAGCTTGAACACTTACGCGGCCGCCTGAAAGGCCATTTCCCAGACGAGCGTCTTGCCGGCGTGCTCCAGAGCTCGCGCGTCACATCGCGGCGGTGCTCTTCCAGTG
>RQSC01000750.1:126945-151361 GCA_013416795.1 Prasinococcaceae sp. CCMP 1430
CCCGACCGGAGTTTTTGATTTTGATTTTGATTTTGATTTTGATTTTGATTCTTGGCGTTTGGTTGGCGGGTGCGCGCGCCTCGCGCGCGAGAGAGAGAGAGCGGGGGGGAGGCGCGAGCGCGAGCGGCGCGGCGGCGGCGCACCCCCGGAGGGCGGTGAGGTGCGCGTGCGGACCCCCAGTGGGTGCCAGCCAGGGGCTGCATTGACGACGGGCGAGCTCCCCGAAGTCAACTGCGCCAAGGGGACGCCGCGCGTTCCCCGGACTCACAGCAGGCGCCTCCGGGCTGCCCGACCGTGCCCTGACAGTGACAGCCCTCGCAGCGGCCGGTCGCCGGGCGGCCGCGCGCTCCCGAGCGGCCGAGGAGGTCGCCGAGCGGGCGGGCGCGCTCGGCGCGCCCCCCGCGGTGCAGACCGGGGCCACGATGAACGCCGGGCTCCAAGGGCCCTTCCACGCGCACGCTAGCACGCTGAGCACGCGCCCGCGCGGTGCGGCGCGAGCGGCGGGGCGGTGGGCGAGCCGTCAGCGGTGGGCGCCTCCGCGCCGCCATCGCTGGTGCCGGCGCCGATGCCAGCGTCGCTCAGCGTCATCCCGTCGCCGTCCGACGCGCGGGGCGGGGCGTTGCTCGAGGATGGCGAGCGTGCCCCCCGGCAACACCAGCACGCGAGCTACCGGCAGACCATGCCGCAGCAGCGGTCGTCGCCCCCGCTGAGCCAGCACAGCCGACCCCCCCTCCCTCCGGGCCTGCCGCGGCCGCCCGGGAGCTCCAGCCCCCCGTCGAGGCGCGCGCGGCGGCCGGTGCCGGACTGGGGCAGCGCCACCGCCAAGGCAGCGCTCGCAGCGCTCGTCGACGTGGACTCTCGGTACACGCCGCTGAAGCAGATCGGCACGGGCGCGTACGGTGTGGTGGTCGCCGCGCGGGACGAGCTCTCCGGGGACCGCGTGGCGGTCAAGAAGGTGTCGAACGTCTTCTCCAATGCCATCGACGCCCGCCGCACGCTGCGGGAGATGGCGCTCATGCGCCACCTGCGGCACGACAACGTGGCGCCGCTCCGCGACGTGCTGTGCACGGGCGACGACGTCTTCCTGGTGTACGAGCTCATGGACACCGACCTGCACCGCATCTTGCGCTCGTCGCAGCCGCTGTCCGACGACCACGTGTCGTTCTTCCTGTACCAGGTCCTCCGCGCCCTCAAGTACGTGCACTCGGCGGACGTCATGCACCGTGACATCAAGCCCTCCAACCTCCTCGTCAACGCCAACTGCGACCTTTGCATCTGCGACTTCGGGCTCGCGAGGGCCGGGGCGACTCCACCCGACGGCGAGGAAGGGCGCGAGCTCTTCTTCACCGAATACGTCGTCACGCGCTGGTATCGCGCGCCGGAGCTGCTCCTCAGCTGCCCGTCGTACTCGCAGGCGGTCGACATGTGGAGCGTGGGCTGCGTGCTCGCGGAGCTGCTCGGGCGACGGCCGCTGTTCCCCGGGCGCGACTACATCAACCAGCTCAACCTGCAGCTGAGGGTGCTCGGCACGCCCAGCAACGAAGATCTGAAGCACGTCACCAACGCCCACGCCCTGCGCTACGTGCGTTCCATGGCCGACATGCCGGGCATCTCGCTGGCGTCGCTGTACCCCAAGGCCAACCCGCTCGCCATCGACCTGCTCGAGAAGATGCTGGTCTTCGTGCCGGAGAAGAGGATCAGCGTGAAGGAGGCGCTCGAGCACCCTTACTTGGCGCAGCTCCACGACGTGATGGACGAGCCCACGTACGCCAACACGTTCTCGCAGCATGCGCTGCCGACGACCGGCCCCTGTGCAGCGGCCGGCCAACAGCAGGCGACGCTGCCCATCAGCCCAGCCCAGGCGCCCTTGACCCCCGTGAGCATGCGGTCCCCGGGCAGGGCGACCAAGCAGGCGGAGGCCACGCCGATGGCGACGACTCCGATGGACACCGGGTTCCCCGCGGGGCCGCGTCAGCCTCAGCAGCAGCCACCGCAGCGGAGCATCTCCACGCCTTGCGCGGGGCGCTGGCCGTTCTGGGACGCGTGCGGCGATGGCCAGGAGTGCGCAGGCGGGGGCTGCCAACGCCCGAGCGCCGCCGATCCGAGGCACGCGGACGTCGCGGCGAGCTGGGCGGGCGTGTCGCACAGCCAGGAGCCTTGCAGCGGGCGCCCGGTGATCAAGCTGCCGTGCGATGACGACGTGCCCACCGTCGAGGACGTGCGCGACCGGGTGGTGCAAGAGATGCTTCGCTTCCACCCGGAGTTTGGTGACGAGCTGGCGAACATCGCGGCGGACCGGACCCCGCAGGTGCCACCGCCAACGCCCGTCATGCTCGGCGCGCCCCCGATCGCCAGGAGGCAGGAGCAGCGGCGGCGGATCCACCTGCAGCAGCCTGGCAAACACGGCGACGAGGGCGCGGCCGGCGTGCTCATGCAGCTCACCCCTACGGGCCGCTGACACCCATACAAAATAACAGGAGAGGAGAGAGCTGGGCGACCTGCATGGGATGCGCGCACCCCCCCCCTGCGCGCGCGCGCAAACGCGCTCGCACGGAGGTGGTGGCGCGCGTCACCACGCAGGCACGCCCTCACCCAATTCCTGCCCCCTACATCATGATGCATTGTGCGCTGCTTGCCAGCAGACGCGCCGGCGCCACACAGGCGCGGCGCGCGCGGCGAGAGCGCCCCCAACCTTCCGTAACTGAACTGCGGATACACAAATGCGCGCTGCACCCTCCACTGAGCCCACGCGCTCAACTCGCACTGGGCGCGCCCTGGTGGCGATGCGGGCGTAGAACGCGCCCTCGTGCAGCGTGCTGCGTGCGCTCCCCACCACCACCACCACCCCTCCCGTCAGTAGCTGTCACTACGCTGTCAGCCTCTCACCACCTCTCCCGGGCGCCCTCCCCGCCACGTCCGCCAGCGCTGGCCCCCGTGCGGCCCCCACGCACTGTTCGTCGCCGAGGCCCGTCCGCGAAGAGGCCTTTTCGGGCGCCCGGCCGGGCCGTTTCTGGCACAAGCAACGAGTTGGGGTTGGGAGTATTCTTATATCAAATTGAGAGAGCTCACGGAAATATATAGTGTAAACCCTGACATCGAAATGACACATCAAATCGCAGGCTTGTTCGTGCGGAGGGCAGCGAAAAGCGACTTGGTCAAATGTAGAGTAACCCGAACTCGCAGCGAAATGATCCGAAATGAATCGAAATGGATCAAAATGACACATACAAATGCATTAGACAACTAACCCTAAAACCCTAATGTACACGGCCGCGCTCCCTGGCAACAAAAAAAATCAAAAAGATTTAACGGTCCCTCGAGAAGCTCATCACACACATTCTGACCTCTCCTTTTTTGGTTTTTGTTCCTAATTGAGGGTATTTTGTGGACGTCAAAACGAACGGAAGCGAGGGACGGCCGTTCTAGCCGTTGGATGCGCGTGCGTCCCCATCAAAACGCATTGGGGCGCGCGTCGTTGTTTGCCGGCCCGCGCGCGCGCGCGGGGGCGGCGTCGCCCGCCGGGGCGCGCGGGGATCCCATTCGATTTCGCGGGGTTCAAATGCGGTCGCGGCGGGTGCGAAGCGGTGGCGAATCGCGGGGGGAGCGCGGCGCGAAAACCGCGCGCGCCGCGCGCCGCGCGCCGCATCGGCGAATCGGCGCATCGGCGCATCGGCGCTGCAGCGCGGGATGGCGCAGAAGATGGAGACCATCGTGGGAGAGCTGCGCTCGCTCGCGGCGAAGAAGCTGGCGGAGGTGGATGCCGAGGGCGCGCGCCACCGCGAGTGGCTGCAGGATACCGCGGAGAAGACCAAGGCGGCGCTCGCCAAGCTGCGCGAGGAGGGCGCTGCTGCGGCTCCCGCGGGCGCGCCCCCGCGCCGGGCGCTCAAGGACGCCGCCGCCGCTGACAAGGAGAACGCTAGCGCTGCGCCCGCCAAGCGCAGCGGGCGGTCCACCCGCGCGGCGAGGCGGAACGCAGCGAGCTCCGACGATTGGCAGACGCTTGCCGCGATGGGCCACTCCGAGGCGGATGCGCGCCGCGCGCTCGCCGCGTGCAACGGGGATTTGCAGGGTGCCACGAAGATGCTCATGAAGGAGAAGAAGGCGGCCAAGGCTGGCGACGACTCTCACCCCGCGCCGGCCGCACCGCAGAATGACGTCGTCGTCATCCCCGACTCGCCGGTCCCGGCGTCCGATGCGGGAGATGACGTCGCTGCCGACTCTGATGTCGAGGAGGCCGCGACGCCTGTCCAGCTGCATGATGACGGTCTTCGCGACATGAAGCTCTACGAGGTGAAGGCGCTGCGCGTGGTGGTGCTGCGCGAGGCGTGCAAGGTTCGTGGGCTTGACTCCACAGGCACCAAGGCGACTATGATGGAGCGGCTGGGGCCTGCGCTGGAGGCAGAGCGCGCGTTAGCCGAAGAGGTGGTGCCGCCCTCACCCGAAGCTGAGGTGCCGGCGCAGGAGGATGCGGACGCCGAGGTCGTCGACGCGAACCCGGACGAGGTGCTGGGGCCCGAGGAGTCGCCAGAGCTCGAGCAGCCCTTGAAGGGGCGCGCATCGCGCCGCGCGAGCCGCTTGAGCTGCGCGCACGAGCTGCGGCCGATGGACAAGCGCGAGGCACGCCGTGTCAGCCGCGCGCATGCGATCGCCTCACATGGCGTGCCGCCGCTCGTGCCCAAGCCCGCCGATGCCCCAGCGCCCGCAGCTGCGGCAACCGAGCGGCAGCAGGGAGGACAGCCTTCCCCTGAGGAGGAGGCGGACTCGGCAGGTAAGCCGCGGCAGAGCCTGTTCGCGGGCAAGACACCAGCTGCGAACCGCGCGCGCGGCAAGTCAGCCTGCCCGACTACCGGCAAGCGGCGCTTGCGTGGCCCGGCGGCGCTGCCCGACTCGCCCACGGAGGGTGTCACGCCATCCAAGCCAACGCGACGCATTCCCGCCGCCCCTGCGATGCCATCGACCACGGCGGCGATCGCTCCGAGTGGCCTGCCCCCGTCTTCGCCGATGCAACTCTGCTCGCCGCGCCACAGCGGCGGCGCAATTAAGCGTGCTCAGGACGCCAGCCCCGGCGCCAAGGCTGTCGGCAGCAGCCCGGCCATGCGCCGCACGTCGAAGCTCCGCCGTTCGCACGAGAACACGATGAAGCTGGGAGTGCGGGCTGCTGCCGTGCCAGTGGCAGCAACGGCTGCCGATCCCACCGCGGCGTCCCAGGCCTCGCCCAAAGCGCACGAGGAGGTGGAACCTGTGGTCTCTGAGCACCAGCTTCAAACGGGGTCACAGCAGGACGCCGAAAAGCGGGAGCAACCTGGGCCTGATTTCGAGCCCAAGACGCAGCAGCAGCAGCAGCAGCAGCAGCCGGATCAGCGCGAGCAGCCTGTTGGCATGGACGTGTGTGAGGCATCCCATGCTGCTGGCGCCCCAGTCTCCGGGGGTGGGTTGGCCGACTCGGCTGTGGGGACTGTGGCACCGATGTCAGCCATGAACGCAAAGACTCCGGCGGCACACGCGCTGCCAGTATCGCAGCACGGCAGCAGTGGCCCTTCTTCGCGATCCGGTGGCAACAGCAGCGCGGACCCGCAGAAAAGTGCTGCTGCTAACGCTGCCTGGGAGCGCCTTCAGAAGCGCCGCGTGCACGGCGCCGGTGGCCCGTCGCCGCCCAGTGCTGGGGCGGATGCCGCTGTGGCCGCGGCCGAGCATCAACCTGCTGCCGCGGCGAACACGGAGGCTAAGAAGCCCACTGCCGCAGTCTCACGTGCGGCGGCTCGTCCCGGCGCTCAGGCACAGAGTGGTACTGCCGCGCCCACGCCTGCGAACCGGCTCGCTGCGGCCGCCAGACCCGTGTCCGCGGCGCCGGCGACAAAGTCACACTCGCAGACGGTGGCAGAGCATCGTAAGCGCCTCGAGGAGGAGCAGCGCAAGAAGCAGGCGGAGTGGGAGCGCAAGGAGCGCGAGCTGGAAGTTCGCCGCAAGGCTGCTGAGACTGCGGAGCGCGAGGAGCGCCGCCGCAAGGCGGAGGAGGCGACGGCGCGGCGCAAGGAGGCGGAAGCGCGCTCGAAGGCTGCGACCGAGGAGCGTGAGAGGCTGCGGGCGGAGGCTGCAAAGGCCGAGGAGGCGAGGCGCAAGGCTGAGGAGGCTGAGAGGCGGCGACGCATGGTCGAGCGCGCGCAGGAGGCACAGCGCAAGGCGGCTGGCGCCGAGCGGAGGCGAAAGGAGGAGGAGGCGCGCAAGGCGGAGAGGGCGGAGGCAGAGCGCAAAGCCAAGGCTGCACGGGAGGCTGCTGCGACCGCTGCTGCTAACGTCAAGCGCTCTGCCGAGGAGCAGCGCCGGGTGGCAGAGAAGGCAGCGGCGGCGATTCGCGCCAAGAACGCTGCCACCGCAGCAGCTGGCAGGCCGGCACCGGCGACTTCGACCACCTCTTTGACTTCGTTGGGTGGCGCGCATTCGGTGGGTTCTGGCGCGCTGCAGGGCCTCCTCGCCAAGAAGCAGGCCACGGCGGTGCACAAGCCCTCACTAGCGACTCCGTCGGCGCCGGCGCAGCGGCTGGGCGGCGCTGTGCGCGTCACGCAGGAGGAGGCATACCAGAGCTATGAGATCAGCCCATACCGCGAGAACAGCGACTCCGAGGACGACGCTCCGCGCAAAGCTATCCCGAGGTGGGCACACCGCGAGCTGCTCGCCCACCGCCTTCGTGCGCAGCAGTACGTGGACCCGGACAAGGTGTTCGGAAAGATGGGGGGGACGACGACGGACCTCAGCGCCGTCTTCGATGGCGCCGTTGGCAACAAGCGCAAGCCAAACTTCAAGCGCCGCTCGTCCACCGGCAACTGGGCAGCTGACCTGCTCACGTTCCAGGAGGAGCTCCACTACCGGCAGGCGATGGGCTTCCACTGACGCGAACGCAGATCCATCGACATCGCAGGGCCGCTGCCGGCGAGCGCGGGCTGCCTTATTTGCGACCCCTGCTACAGCCAGAGCGCGGCCATCGTCCCTTGTACCATCAACTTAACTTGAACATAAACAACTAGGACATCAACTCCGCTCACGATCTCCGCGCGCAGTCCCCCTCTCGCTGCGCGCTGCGTGCCGGCACGCCGTGCACACACGTCGCAAGCGAGTCACGCAATACATGCGATATTACAGGATGTACGCTGCTCCCGCAGAAGCCAGGCGGTGGCGCACCCAGGGGAAGCCTCAAGATCGAGCACCGTGGTCTCGATTCTTTGCATCCCCCCTCGATTTCGTTTTGACTCTGTCGAGCTCGGAGCTGAGTGAGGCTACCATCTCGCGCAGGCGCTCTAACTCAGCGTCCTTGTCATCCTCGGAGAGCACATCGCCCGCTCCAGCCAGTGCCTTCACGTCGCTTTTCGGTGCAGGGACCTCCTTCACACCCGGGGCACTGGCCGGGCTGCTCGGCGCTGAGGTGTGCGATGCCATTTCTGCCGCCATCACGGAAGGAACACTCTGCGTGCGATGGAAATCGTTGACCGCACGCAGGTGCTGTGTGAGTGTGCTGCTCACTGACTTGTGCGTGTCGCGCGGAGCACCCGCGGTGCCGTTGAGAGAGCTCCTGCCGGCGCGTCGACTGGCGCTGGAATCGCTGCCAGGCAGCACCCAGCTGCGTAGGAGCTCTCGTGCGGCTGGTCTGTCTGCCGGGTCCGTCGCGAGCAAGCTGCGCGCGAGCGACGCCAGACGGGGGTAGCGCCCCACCATCGACTTTGGCATCTCCAGCCGCTCGCGCGCGGCGTGGATGATGTGCACCCGCTCCGATTCTGTGTGGTCTGGGCCACGGGAGACGCCCAGCATCTCGACCAAGACTACCCCGAGCGAGTACATGTCGGCCTTCGAGGAATAGTTTGAGCGCATGCGCTGCTCTGCGCGGTGCAAAAGAACAGGCGCATCCAGGGTCAGAGCCGCGCGACAGCAGCTGCGAAAACGAGGGCTCGAACCTCCGTGCACGAGTGCGCGTGTGCACGCGCGCGCAGCTTACCAGGCGCCGAGTACATCGCCGTCCCAACGCCGCGGGTCATGCCCCCCCGTCCGTCGAACTTCGCTTCACGTTGACGTGCCGAGCCGGCGTCCTCCCGCGCCGCCGAAAGTCGGGGGTCCAGCGTAGCGAGCCCAAAGTCGCCTAGCTTGACCTGCGGCTCGAGCTCCGATGGTCCCGGGAGGACGAAGATGTTGCTTGGTTTGATGTCGCGATGAACGACGCCGTGGCTGTGAATGTAGTCCAGAGCCTTGATTATCCCGCCCATGATCGCCATGATAGGCGCGAGCTCCCTCTGCTCGCAATTGCCTTGCTCCACGAGCCACTGCGTGAGCGTGATGCCCTGGCAGAGCTCCATCGCGATGTGCAAGCAGTACGGCCAATCGACCGAGGCGGCCTGCGCTGCAGGCGTCACGAGCTTGACAAGGGAGCTGCCATCCATGCCCGCGCTCGGGTCCCCGTCGCTGGTGGCGTCATCGGCTTGGCCCGTGTCGGTGACGTAGCTGTCCGAGTAGTCATAGTCATCGCTGCCTTGGCTGACTGGATCTGAGATGACACGCGAGACGGCGCCGGGCGCCACGGTCGATGCACGGTCGTGCTGCACGCTCGCCAGCGCCAGGCCCAGCCCTTCCGAGTCGCCGCGCGCGCCTGGGCTCTCGCTCAGCTCGCGAATCAGGATCCCCCCGTCGGCTCCCCTCCCCCCTCTTTCCCCTCCGCGAACATCCGCCGCCCCACCGATAGGTTGCCGCCACGATCGCGAGCGGAGTCCCGAAGCGTGCGGACCGGCGCTCTCAGCGCCGCCGACAGTCTCGACTAGCCGCTCCCATCGCGGTTCGATCCACGCCGAGTGGTAGCGCACAACGTTCGGGTGGTCGATGAGCGCCAGAGCGCGAGCCTCCCGCAGGAGATCGTCGTGCAGCGTCTCGAGAACGCCTCGCTTCGCCCATGGCGGCGCCGCGCTGCGGAAAGGCACTCGCTTGAGTGCCACCAGCCGCCCGTCGAGGCGCCCGCGTGCCGCGACCACCTCTCCGAACCCACCCCTGCCGAGCGCGCGCAGCTCCTCGAAGTGCGCGCGGTAAGGGCTCAGAAGGCGCGACAGGCCCTCGGGCAGCTGACCGCCGCTTGCGGACACTAGCTGCGCGACGGCGGCCGTGGCAGCGGCACCAGCGTCCAGTTCGCCGTCGCCATCGTCCGTGCTGCTCCCCGCCGCCGTGCGGATGATCTCGGAGAAGACGTCCCCGCCGAGTGTGCCGCCACCCCCGCCGAGTGTGCCGCCACCGGCGTTGGCGCCCGACTGGGCGCGCGCGGCGCCCTGCGGAGCCCCCGTCGCAATCGCCGACAGCACCTGGCCGGCGGAGAAGGCGCCTGCCCGCACGGCCCTCCCATCGCCGCGGCCGAGCTCGAGCTCGTCGTCCAGCGAGAGGACGGACAGCTCCTCGGCGCTGACCTCGTGCATTGCCGCTCGCATCGCTGAGTGTAGAACGTCAGCGTCGGCGTCGATTATCTCCACGTCCTCGACGTCATCGGACGCATCCCCTTCCGGCTCCAGCATCGCCCCTTCCCCCACCTCGTCCTCGCCGCCAGAGGCGCCACCGCCGCCGTCCACCTCGAATCGCACCATCGCCGCCGCGACGGACGGACGCCGCGCGCGGCGGCGGCGGCGGCTGCCCGATGCGCCCGCCGCTTGCACCTCCCTCCCTCCCTCCCGCTCTGTTTCCCCCCTCCGCGGGGCCGAAAGAAGGGAGGGGGGGGGGGGGGGGGGGGGGGGGGGCGGGGGAGGAAGGGGGGCCGCGCCACGCGCGCGCCCACTGCCGCCCCGCCGCCCGCCAGCTGCGCTCGATCGAAGCTTCCGGACGCACCCGCCGGCCGACCGATCGACGCGAGATCCAGATCCCCATCCACAGCCTGCCAAAAAAAAAAACGTTTGGTGAGGAAGTGCTGCGTGGGGGCGCACGCAGACCGGTGAACTGACAGGGGGAAAAGACGCCGGCACCCCTCCCCGGCGATGCCACAAAACTGACTCTTTTTTTTAAAAAAAAAAATTGCGGACCGGCGCCCCGCCATGAGGATTCGCCCGCGGGGAAAAATAAAATAAATTTAAAAAAAAAAAAAAAAAAAACGCGTGCGCCAGGTGCGTTTTGACGTGCGCATCGCGGGCGCTCACGAACCCGAGCGCGCGCGTGGGTTCCATGGGTTCCGTATTTATACCGGGTTCATTGCGCGAATCCTTCCCCGGTGAGTGGGCGCGCGACGACGTCCAATACGGGTTCCAGCGGGGCCCGCGGCGGCCGGAGCCGCCGCCGCCCCCCTCGCGGCGGCGGCGCGCTCTTTTCCCGCCGAATTGGCGGATTTTGCGGGCAATTTGGCGCGCTTTTCCGTATTTTTGTGGTTCGGGGCAGGGCGGCGCGCGCGTCCGCCGCGCGTTTCGGCGGCCGCGGTTTCGGATCGCCTGCGCAGCCGCCGCCGGTGCGCGCGCGCTCGCGTGTGTGTGGGGTCGTGCTGTAGCCGACGCCGCGGCCGCCGAGGGCGCCGAGGGCAGCGACGCGCCGGACGCCGCGGCGGGCAAGCCCGAGAAGAAGAAGCGCGTCTCGCGCTTCGGCAAGAAGAAGGACAAGAAGGCCGACAAGCTGGCCGACGACCTCGCGGACACCAAGCTCGATGACGGCCAGTACCGGGACAACATCCAGCGAACGGTGACTGGCGTGCTCGCGTCGCGCCCGACGTCCAAGGACATCAAAATCTCCTCGTTCTCGATGGTGCTGAACGGCCAGGAGCTCGTGCAGGACTGCCTCATCGAGCTCACCGTCGGCCGCCGCTACGGCCTGCTCGGCAAGAACGGCTGCGGCAAGACCAACTTCCTGCAGGTGCTGGCGAACCGCGAGGTCCCCATCCCGGAGCACGTCGACCTGTACCACCTGCACGAGGAGGCGGCGCCGACGGATCGCACCGCGCTTGAGAGCGTGGTCGACCACGTCAAAGCTGAGGTCAAGCGCCTGGAGGAGCTGGAGGCCACCATCATGGAGACCTCGGGTCCCGAGGACGAGCGCCTGCTCGACGTGTACGACCGCCTGGAGGAGCTCGACCCGTCGACGTTCGAGAGCCGCGCGGCCGAGCTGCTGCACGGCCTGGGCTTCTCCAAGAAAATGATGGCGAAGGCGACTAAGGACATGTCCGGCGGCTGGCGCATGCGCGTGTCGCTGGCGCGCGCGCTCTTCGCCGCGCCCACGCTGCTGCTGCTCGATGAGCCCACCAATCACCTCGATCTCGAGGCGTGCGTGTGGCTGGAGAACTACCTGAAAAACTACAAGAAGTGCCTCATCATGATCTCCCACTCGCAGGACTTCCTCGACGGCGTGTGCACTAACATCATTTGGATGACGCAGAGGCGCCTCAAGTACTACACGGGCAACTACACCACCTTCCAGCGCACGGTGCGCGAGGAGGAGACCATCCAGCAGAAGGCGTATGAGAAGGAGCAGGAGGACATCCGTCACCTCAAGCAGTTCATCGCCTCGTGCGGTACCTACTCCAACCTCGTGAAGCAGGCCAAGTCCAAGCAGAAGATTCTGGACAAGATGGAGGCCGCGGGCCTCACCCCCCCGGTCGTGCGCGAGCACGACTTCACCTTCCGTTTCCCCGACTGCGAACCTCTCCCGCCGCCCGTGCTGCCCTTCACCGACGTCTACTTCTCGTACAATGGCAGCATGGAGGATACGGACCTGCTGTACAAGGACGTGTCGCTCGGTGTGGACTGCGACAGCCGTGTGGCACTGGTGGGCCCCAATGGCGCTGGCAAGTCGACGCTCATGAAACTCATGGTCGGCGACCTCACGCCCACTAGGGGCACCGTCACGCGCCACCCGCACTTGTCGATCGCGCGTTTCCACCAGCACTCGACGGAGGTGCTCGACAACGACATGACGGTCCTCGACTACATGATGCACACCTACCCCAACACGCTGAAGTTCACGCGCAGCCTGGAGGAGTGGCGCGGGTTTCTGGGCCGCTACGGCGTCTCGGGCCGGATGCAAACCACCAAGATCGGCTGCCTGTCGGAGGGCCAGAAGTGTCGGATCGTGTTCGCGTGCATGTGCATGGGCAACCCCAACCTGCTGCTGCTTGACGAGCCCACTAACCATCTGGACATCGAAGCCATCGACTCGCTCGCCGATGCCATTAACGCTTTCAAGGGCGGCGTTGTGCTCGTTTCGCACGACTTCCGGCTGATCGACCAAGTCGCGAAGGAGATCTGGGTGTGCGAGAACTGGAAGGTCACGCCGTGGAAGCAGGACATCCGCTCGTACAAAAAACTGCTCGCCAAGAAGGTGATGGGCGACAAGGCGTGAGCCCGTCGGGGTTCTGCGCCCGCCGCATCGGGGGTCGCCACCACGGCGCAGCGCGTGGTGCCCAGGGCGTGCGGCCACAGCCGGTCGATCGTGCGGAGCCTGGCTTCCTACTGCGGTGGATTTGTTCATTTTTTGCCCCAACGGGGCACAGGGGTGGCTTGGTTGCAGCTCCCTCAGGCGAGGCCTAGAGGCGCCCTGCCCACCCACTCCACCTCCTCCCCTGCACCCCTCCCTGTCCTGCCCTCATTAACAGAAAACTCATTCGTACAATGACATAAACGCTATGTGCGCGCAGACCACATCGAGTACAATTGAGATATTACATGGCGAGGCCGTGCGGCGGGGGCACAGGGGTCGACGCGCCCTGCCGAGGGAGCGGGGCACGGCGATGGCGGCGGCGACGGGAATAGGGGCTATGGTCAGCGTCGCTCGCCCATAGCATGCAACGAGCGGCGCATGCACAGCGCCCCGTCCTCAGCAGTTAGAGTATCAATGTCTTCGATCACGGGTGGTCTGTAGAACGAAAGTTTGATTGGAAACATCAAAGGAGGAGGCGGTTGAACCTCCGTGACGCGAGGGCGCAGCTTGGTGAGCGCACACTCGACGCACCGTCGATACATGAGCCACAAATGAGCCCACCCTGAGCCTGCGGCGGTCACTGCGCACGCGCCCATGGCTGAGGCGATCGGCAGCAGGAGGCACGTCAGCTACGGTGCGCAAGCAACAGCATGCGCGTGCTGTCGCTCCGCTAGCAGAAGAGTCAGTGTAGATAACGAGTTGTGAAATCATCGCGAAGAACAAGGGGCCAAGTGGCCCACTTCTTCCCGCTACTTAGGTGTCCTGTGAATTGCAGAGAGGCGGCGACGAGCGCGTCAGCGCGACGCCGTGCTTCCCGACCCGCGAGGGCGTGGGGAGAATGGGCGCTCAACCACGCACGCGCACGAAGGACTCGCATTCAGAACACCGGGATAAAGCGGGTGCTCTGTCAAGTGTCAAAGAGCGCGAGCAACACGTACCTAAGATATGTATGGTCGTCCTCCTCTTCCTTCTTTCTTTCTTTCTCCCTTCCTTCACGAAAGCGCAACACATACCTTGATACTCCAAACGGCTCGCAAGGGGTACGGTGCGTGTGCGCACGTGTTGCCCCCCCCCCCCCCCCCCCCCCCCCCCCCCCCCCCCCCCCCCCCCCCCCCCACCACCCGCCTGGCCGCCGCCGCCCTTCCGCTTCTTGCTGTCGGCGTCCTCGAAGTAGTGTACAGAAGCAAAGTGGCCGCTTGCTCAAGAAGCATCGACATCCGTGTCCTCGGCGATGGCTTTGCCTACAGCAGCCCTGTCCTTCTTGGAGAGCATACCCTTCATCTTGTACGTGGTCTGCACCATGTCGTCCACGGACTGCCTTGGCACGTACACCTTGCCCAACGTGCCCTCAAGCAGGTCGCCCTTCACATTCTTGCGCTTCTTCTCCATGGCGACCGCCGTCTTGACAACGGCCTCCTTGGCCACGTCTGCTGCGGCCGGCTGGTGCCGGCGCAGCTCGAGTTCGAAGGTGGGTCCCATGCGTTCGAGCTCGACGCGCGGCACGCGCGAGCCCGCCGCGCCCTTCTTGAGGCGCACCTTGCACAGGTGCAGGTGCACTTGCTTGCCCGGCGGTGCCGCACACACCCAGCAGCTGTCAAGCGCCTTAAGGTTGACTTCGTTCACCACGCGCCCGCGGAACATGTCGAGCAGCATGGAGCGCAGCGTGGCGTGCGGCGCGCTCAGGTCGAACTCGTCGCCAAGGAAGACGAAGCACGGCTTCTGGCCTGCAGCAGACGCGTTGGCGGCATACTTCGACAGGCCGAGCTTGGTGTAGGCGCTCACACCCACCTCGAGCATGTCATACACCCGCCCGTCGTAGATGCGCCCCAGCGTGAGGTTGTGCTCGCGCTTCTTCGAGTGCGACGCCATCACAAAGATGCCCGCGTCGGCGCGCTCGCACAGGAACTCGAGGCTGGATGCACTCTCGCTCTCGAATGGATGGAGCTCATTGGGCTTCGTCAGGCGCTGCACGTCACCGCCGACCTTCTTGAGCCGATGAATCTCGGAGAGGACGTCCTTGGTGACCTGGGACACCTTGGTTCCCTGGAAGAGGAGCGTGGCCTTGGGGCCCTCCACCATCTGCGGCTCGCGCGCGGCGAGCGCGCGCCGCGCCTTGCCCGACTTGCCGCGCCGCGCGAGCTTGCCCGTCGCCCCGAGCGCGCGCGCCTCGCTGCGCAGGTCGACCTTCCCAGGCTTACCCATGGATGCCGCTACGGCCGCAGTGTCGCGCGCCCACGAGAGCACAGGATAGCCACGTTTCCTCTCGGATGCCAATAACGCCAGCCTCGCGCTCCACCTGCTTGGCAGCCAGCTCAGCCTCGAAGCCCACCGCCGCCAGCCGCCAGGGCCCACAGCACCACCGCCGAGGCAGCGGTTTTCGGCCGCCCGAAACCGGAATTTCTGGGGCGCCTCGCAACCCCTCACACGACCCTTCCCGAAAACACGCGAAGAATTTCAACCCGGTTTGTGTGGGGGGCGTGCCCCCCCAGGGGCCGCAATAAAAAACAAATAAATCAAAATCAAAATCCGACGCGGTCGGTCGATCGACACAGGTGCAAATCAATGTAACTTAACGATCGAATTGACTTCTGCAGTTTCAGAAACAATGAAAATAGACGTCAAAAATGCAGAACTCCCTCCGAAATGCTGCAGAAGCCGGTGCGCGATCGGCTGGTGCGCCACATCGCGCGCGGCAGCGGCGTGCCCCCCCTCCCCCCCCCCCCCGCTCCTTCACGTGAGGCCGCTGAGGAGGGGGAGCAGGAAGGCGCGAGCGCGCGAGTTTGTGCTTGCGCGCGCAAGGATTCGCGCGCGCCGAGCAGGAGGAAAGGCGGGGGCGGCGGCCGGGGAGCGGAGGGGCGAGAGGGGCGGCCGTGCGGCAGGCCGGCGGCGATGGCGGCGCGGCGCGGAATGATGATGGCGGCGGCGGCGGCGGCGCGTGCGGCGGCACCGCCAGTGGCTGAGGGCGGGTGCGTGCGCGCATGCGTGGCAGGCTCGATGCTAGTACGCCGGACTCCTCCGCCCACGCGCGCGTACGTGACGGTCAGCGGTGTGGGGCGCGGCGCCTGCTGCGTGCATCCCCTCCCCAACCGCTAGGGTTGATGCCGACTGCGCGATCCTGCGCCGCCCGCTGACGTGCGGCGCCCGCGGTGTCCCGTGCGCTGCTCTCGTACACACGCGTGTCCATGCTTCCGCGCGCGTGCACGCCGCAGGCTGCGCTCGCTGCTGCTGGGCGCAGGCGCGCGCGCGCGCTCGCAGTGGTGGCCCTTGCGCCCGCAGGCCGCGTCGTTCGCCGCGGCGGCCGACGCTGGCGCAGGCGAAGAGAAGCCGGTGTCAGCAAAGGGGCGGCGTGCGAAGAAAGGCAAGGCGAAGAAGGGCGCCACTGCCAGGGGAGGAGCGCAGACCGAGGGCGCCGGCGGCGGCGACGACGAGTTTTCGCGCGCGACTGAGGAGGCGGCCGCCGGCGCGCAGTTCGCAGCAGACTCGGCGAAGCAGGCGGCGTCGCAGGCGCGTGGCGCTTTCGCCTCGTTGACGAGCGGCTTCTCGCTGGGTTCCATCGCCTCCGCTGCTCGGGAAGAGTTTGAAGCGGTCTTTCTCTCGCCCGAGGAGGGCGTTGCTCGCAAACGTGAGGGCATCGACCCCAAGGCGGCGGCGGCCAACCCGGATGCGGGCTCGGCGCTCGTGCAGTCGTCACGTCCGAAGAGCACCTTCGAGCGGCTGCGCGACGCGGCCACGGACAACGAGTACGTGTCGCGGGTGCGTTCGAGCGATGCCTACAGGAGCGCCGCGGGCAAGGTGAGCGACTTCACCAACGACATGCGCGAGCGCTGGGAGACGTCGGACAACGCTGTCGTGCATAGAATCCAGGACTACTGGGACAGCATGTCGACGGAGACAGAGAAGGCGCAGGCGCAGCGCATCGCGCGCGAGCGGGAGCCCGGCCTGTCATTCCCCAACCTCGTCGCGGAAATCCGCTCGCAGATCCCGCACGTGCTCGCGGCGCACGCGACCGGTGACCTTAGCGCCATCGAGCAGTATTGCGCGCCCGAGATGATCGAGCGCCTCACCGCCGAAAAGGCTGCGCTCGAGGCGCAGAAGAGCTCGTGGGATCCGCAGGTGCTCGACGTGCACGATGTCTCGCTCTTTGACGTCAAGCTCATCGAGGACGACCCAATCGTGGTGGTGCACTTTGTCGCGCAGCAGCTGTACTGCCTCCGCGACGCGCAGGGAAACGTTGTGGAGGGCGCCGAGGACGACATCCGCGAGTTTTACTACGCCTTCGTATATGTCCAGGGGGAGACACAAGAGTACCACGAAGAGACGGGTGAAGCTCTCCCGCGTTGGAAGCTCTTGTTCATGGCACTGCAGGGCACGCAGCAGCTCGTGTCGTGATATTTTTTGCAGGGCATCCCGTATGACGATATTTTTTTGGTTGCGCGCTCTGCCGCCCAGAACAGCTGCCTGCGCGCATCGCAGTCGCGCTCTAGCACGTGCTCTCCCGCCCGCGTGTGGCCGTGCTCGTGCGCGCCCGCCCGCAGGCTGTCCGCGCTCTTGCCTGCACATGCTTGCGCGTGCACGTGTGCACGGATTCGCACTCAAGCATGCATGCATAGTGACCATGCCCGGTTATGCACTGTGCTCTTGGATTCGTTCCGTGCAGGATCATATTCTATGTTTGCGCCACGGCAGTGCGCCACACCGCAGACGCAGCGGGCGCGAGGGCCACGCGTCGGCGTCGCCCCTGGCGACGTCGCTTTGATATTGCGCGTGCGCCATGCTCGACGTCGCGCGCTACGACTTGCGTGACGCCGAGCTCGTGACGCGCTGCCGTGCGGCGCTCGAGGAGCGCGGCGCTGTGCACTTGAGCGGGTTCATGAATACCGCAGACGCGGCGGCAGACGGCGCGCGCATGGAGGCGCTTGCACGGTCGGGCTGCGCGTATCGCGCCGAGGCGCGGCACAACGTGCTCCTCGAGGACAGCAACGCCGCAGGAGGGCAAGCCGCACTGGCCTCGCCGGGCGGCGCGACCCATACCCAGTTGCGCAGCTTGAAGAGTTGCATAGCCGGCGACCGTGTGCCGCCCGACAGCTCCGTGGCGGCTCTCTATGCCTCCGACGAGCTGCTTGACTTCGTCAGCGCCGTCGCCTCGCCTGGAGGTGGCAGCGAGGGTGGCGATGGCTCGGATGCGGGCGCCGTTGGCGCCGTGCCGCGCTGGTACAGGACGGCCGACGCACTCGGTGCGCTAAACGTGCATGTGTATGAGAACAACGACGAGCTCAACTGGCATTGGGATAGAGGCGAGCTGGCGGTCACGCTACTCCTGCAGGCCCCACAGGCTGGCGGGCGGTTCGAATACGTCCGCCGCCCGCGGCCGCCGGGCGACGCTTGCGTGGCAGAGGAGATCGCTGCCGCCGTCCTTGGCGCCGATGGTGGTGAGCACGGGGGTAGCGACGGCGACGGCAGCATTATTGAAAGCATCGACCTCGCACCTGGCTCTCTGCTCTTGCTGCGGGGCCAAAGGCATCTTCATAGGGTCACACCAGTCAATGGTGCCCGTGCGCGGGTGCTCGCTGTGTTGAGCTACGAGTCGAAGCCCGGTCGCATGCTCAATGCCTACACCCGCGAGCGCTTTTACGGCCGGCAGGGGTAGCCCGTAGCTGTTGTACAATGTGTGATCTTATTACGACCCTCGTGCCCCGCTCGTGCTCGGGACGCCGGCCTTGTGTGCGCCGTGCCGCCGCGTTGGCCGCGTTTGTCGGAGCGCCCTTAGTGTGGCACGCGACACGATCGAGTCACGCCTCGCCCGCGGCGGCGGCCGCCCACCTCCTGAGCGCCGTTTCCTCACCCTCCCTGGGCTTGTGCAGCTCCTCGCACAGCTCGAAGACCTTGACCTCGCCGCGTGCGCCTGTGGCGGCGAGCAGCTCAGGGAAGCGCGCGTTGAAAGCGATCGAGTGAACGGCGCCCTTTGTGCCGCACGCATCGAGCACAGCGATGGGATGCAACGCGCTCGCGCCCAGGTCGTAGACGTGCACGCGGCCGTCCAGGGCTCCCGCTGCGAGCACCATGGGACGCGAAGCGCTCCAGCGCACACTGTAGAGAGCGCCATCGGCAGGTTCAAGCATCTTGATGGCAGTAAGCGTGTTGACGTGGTGCAAGCGCATCGCGCCGTCTGCGCCGGCGGTGGCGAACAGCTGCGGCGCGAACGACGAGAATGCACACGCGTGCACCGGGCCCTCGTGCGCCTCGTGCGACGCCTGGATGGGCGTGCGCATTTCGGCTCTCTCACGCTCGTAGGCGTCCTCCGCCAGAGCCTGCCGACGGAAGTCTTCTTCCATCGCCTGCGTGTGCTGCATGCGGCAACGGAAAACCGCGCCGCCCTCGGTGCCCACCAGGAACCCCGCGTTTGTTCCGCCACCGCCGCCCTCGCCGTGCAGCGCGAGGCATGAGCCCCCCCATCGCAAGCGCCTTTTCGTGCGCGGGTGGGCGTGCCACAGCTCGTAAGCGTATAGCGGCGCCGACAGATCCGTCCAGCGCCACACGAGCACACGCCCGTCGCCCGCAACAGACACCAGCTTGTACGCCTCCTCGCGTCGGCTGTGCGCGGCAGCCTCCCCCACATCCCATACCCACTCGACAGCAGTGACGGGCTCGCGGTGACTGGCGGCGCAGCAGCGCGATACGCCTCGCCCGGACCGCAGCGGATCGCCTGCGCCGTCGGCTAGACTCATGTCTGCAACGATGACCTCGCCGTCGAACGTGCCCGCGGCGACGAGGGCCGGGTGCGCAGGACAGCATGCGATGGCCAGCGCACACGAGCCCAATTGCACGGCGCTGTCGGGCTTCTGGTCGTCGACCTCGTGCCGCGCGAGATTCCACAGTGACAGCCGGCCGCGGTGCGCGCACCAGCCGTCGATGTCGAAGCGGCCGTATGCCACGCAGAGCACTGAGCCCGTGCTCGACCACGCGACAGCCGATGCCACGAGCCCCTCCTTGTCGGACGCCTCAGCGTCGCGCACCACGTGCAGCTCGTGTGCAGCCTCGGGCAGCGACGTGCGCGCGCGCGGCGCGGTGCCCGCCGCGCCCGCCAAGAATGCACGCGATGTCGAATTGGCGCGCAGCGCCCCTTCCATCTTGGGTGCCGCCACACGCATTGCGTCGAGCAGTGCGCCATCTTCGGCTACGTGCAGTCCGAGGTGCGCGAACGCGCCGAGCGGCTCGCTCTGCTCGCCGGCGTCAGCCCGCTCGACCGCCTGCCCCCCATGCTCCGCCGTGCGCGGTGGCACCGTCTGCGCACTCGCGTCGGACGATCTCGCTCTCTGTGCGTCTACGCCGCCGCCCGCTACATCCACCCCGCCGCAGCTGGCCGCGTCGCAGTCGGCGAGGCCGAACGCGTCGGGCGCCTTCCTGGCAGGCTTTTGCAAAGGCGCGGCTGCGGCGCCCGCGCCGGCACCCAGCTGCTGCGACGGCGCTTGGGACAGGGCGACGCCGCCCCCGCCGCTCATGACCGCCCCTTTCTCCGCAGAGCCCCCTGCCCACCCTCCTTCACCCCGCGCAGCGTCCGCAAGGACTGGCGGCAGGCACGGCGGTCAGCACACGCGCCCGCGGCAGCGTTCGGGGAACCCGCGCATTTCAAAAACAGTGGAGAGGTCGCATCGCCATCAAATTGAATTGCAAGCAACGATTGATCTCGTTTGGTATCATGGCCTCGTGCGGGAGCGCCAAAAAAGCGCAGAGGGCGCCGCGGGCGCCACAGCGCGGGCGCCGGCCGCTGCTGGGCGCGGCGCGGCGGAAGTGGGGGAGGAGGCGGAGGTTGCACGTCTGTGGGGAGAGAACGAGGCGGAGGGGGGGGGGAGGGGTTGCTTACCCCTCACCCCCACGCGCCCACGCACCCCGTCTGTGTGCGCAGGCGCTCGCTGTGCGCGCGCAACATGCGCGGGCGGGGGGCGGGCGGGGGGCGGGAGGGGCTGTCCATGCAGCAGAAGCTGCCGCTGGCGCCGCTGCTGCTGTGGAGGCGGCGGCGGCGGCGAAGGCCGATGGAGCGACGGCTCGGGGGTAGAGGGGCAAGGGCGCGAACAAGAGCAGTCGCCGCGGCTGTCCTTGCCGCAGCGTGGGCGTGCTTGGTCAGTGTGGTCGCTGCGCAAGAAGGCGCGAGCGCAGCGGCGGCCGCTGCGGCAACCGATCCGAAGGCTGCTGCGCCGCCTGCCGCTGTGGGCCTCGAGGACGAAGCCGGTGCGCGCACCGCCGGTGAGGGCGAATTTTCATCCGCACCCGCTCCCGCGCAGCCGCCCTTGCATCAACAGCAGGCGGGGAAGGCGACGCAAGCGCGGACCACCCTTCCCGCCGCTGCAGGGGACCCCGGGCATCCAGATGCTGCCGGCACGGGTGAGATGAGTGAGGCGCCGGGCGGCACGTGCGCTCTGCTGTCGTGGGTTGACCTCGCTGAGACCACCTGTGAGGCACATGAGGAGGAGGGCGAGGCAGCGGCAGCGTCGCCGACTGGGGACACCAAGGAAGGAGACGTCGGCGCGGCGCGCCCGGTGAAGCCACGCGTCGGCCTTGAGGACTTCAAGCGCGCCAAGGTGGAAATTTTGGAGCAGCACATGAAGCGCAAGGCCGAGGAGGCTGCGGCCGCCGAGGCCGGGCACGCGGCAGCTGCGGCTGCTGCCGCTGCAGCCGCACAAAACCTGGAGGTGGCAGGAGGGACCAACGGAGGTGGCAGCGGCGATGAGGGATCCACCGCAGAGGGGACGACGGCAGGGGGCGCACTGTCGGACGCCGGGGAGGCAGCTCCCGCGGCTCCGCCACCGCCAGCACCGCCTCCTCGGGCTGGCGCGTACACCGTGCCGACAGATGACGCGGGTCGTGTGAATTATGCGTCGTCTCTGAATGGCGCATCCGTGCTCGCAGCGAATGCCGACGCCAAGTCCAAGTCGGCGCTCGTCACGGACAGCCGCGACCAGTACATGATCTCGCCCTGCTCCAGCACCAAGTGGTTCATCCTGGAGCTCTCCGCCGAAGTCATCGTCGACACCCTCGTTTTAGGTAATTACGAAGTGTACTCTGGCACGGTGCGTGAATTTGAGGTGTGGGGCTCTCAGATTCAGGTCGAACCTTCGGATCCGCGCTGGGAGCACCTGAGCACCTTGGAGGCGTCGAAGTCGAAGCAGAAGCAGCGCTTCGTGCTCGAAGGCAACGAGAGGTGGAGCAGGTATTTGCTGATCAAGATGAACACGCACTGGGGCACCGAAAGCTACTGTACACTCACGTCCATCAAAGTGTTTGGTCGCGACGCCATCGAGAACCTCAGGCACGAGATGGAGGGCATGAGCGCCGAGATGGAGGAGTTCAACAAACTCATCCACGAGCAGGAGGGAAAGCAGGAGAAGAGTGACGAGGATTCCGCAGCCCCAGCCTCCGCGGGACTGGCGGCGCCCGAAGGTGCTGTGGATGTCGCGACAGAAAACGCAGGCCCAGACTTTTCCAATGAGGCTGCCGCCGATGGCGCCGCGGAAGACGCATCCCTCGGGGAAGGCGAGGCAGTCGCGCCCACGGCCTCGAGCGTTACCAACGCATCTGCGGCACGCAATGACGTGGTGGCACCAGCGAACGTTTCGGATGGCGACACGCAGCAGGGGCAGGTGAACAGTTCTGCTGGCGAGGGAGGAGTCAACGCTGTCACAGGCGCTACCATGGACGCATCCATTGAAGGCGCGGGCGAGCATGCGGTTTTGCCCCACCAGGACGCGCAACAAGCCCGCGGGGGCCGGGAGGGCGAAGCAGAGAGTGGGATTGAGGCCTTGGCGAACGAAACGGCAGCGGCGAGCGCTGGTGAGCGCACCGAGGCCGTGAGTCCGGATCCGGTCTCTGATGGCATTGCAGACACAGCCGACGCTGCTGACCCGGTGGCAGAGCCCGGAACCGTGCTCGGGCAGCTGGCGAGTGCGCTGAAGGGCCTCGTGGCAGAGACGTCCGCGCCTCCACCTGCCGACGGCGAATCGCCATCTAGTGCCGTCGGCGTCGCAAATATGACCTCCGACGAGAAAGTCACTGGGCTGAGCGCGTCCGTCAAGAGCTCATCGGCTCCATCTGAGCTCAATGCCACCTCGTCCTCGATGAAGGCCGATGATCTCGGCAAAGACACCGCTCGTGTCACCAGCGACGTCGAGGCAGCTCATGACGCAGGTGCCGACGCGCAAACCGGCGCCTCAGCCACCGCCACCGCTGATCTGCCGTCGAAGGCCGATGCGGATCACCCGCATGCTCAGGCTGACGCGCAAGCGGAGGCATCTACCCAGACGGTGACCTCGACGCCGACACCGCCCCCCTCTTCGCCCCCTTCGAAGACCTCGTCGCTGAAGTCTTCGCCCGCGCCTTCTTCAAACCAACCGGCATCGACGTCGGGCCCAGTCCAGCCAGGCGCATCGACCCAACCCCTGGCTGCCTCAGCGCCTCGCACGCTTCAGAATGAACAGCAGAACGTTTTTAAAGCCTTGATCACCCGCATCAAGAACCTCGAGGTGAACTCCTCCATATTCGAGACCTACGTTGAAGAGAGCAACTCGGACTTTGAAGAGCGCTTCGACTTCCTGGAGGCACAGCAGACCAAGATCGACACGCGCTGTGCGAATGCGACACTGACGTTGGTGGCATCAGCCGAGCATTATGCCAGGATGGAGAGCAAGCGCGCAAGCGAGGAGGCGCGCCTGCGCGAGGCGGTGATGGTCGCTGCCGAGCGCCGCCTGAGCGTGCTGGCGCTCGAGGTGGCACGCGCCGAGGCCGAGAGCGCGCGGCTCGCCCTCGCGGCTTTCGTGAGCTCGGTCTGTGCGTGCTTGGCGGTCGCGGCTCTTATCGTTCAGAGGCACCTGGAGCAGAGCAGGGGCAAGCTCTGACTCCTAAGACGGCGGTCAGTCGGAGCATCGGTTTGAAGCGCAGCCACTCCGGGCACAAGCGACCACGAAAGTGGCGACGCACGACACTTTGGTAATAGTGCGACTCACGCACACCTATTAATATTTCGCATGAAAACAAAGAGGGAGCGATATGTGGAGTCGCGAGCGACCAGGCGCGCGCCTCTCTCATCGACGCTCTACTGCCTATCGCAACGGACGCGTTACACTGCACAGTCGTGTGCTCACCCATGCATGCATTCGCACCTGCGCCGCCACCGCCCGCGAGCGCGGCGCTGCATCTCGCACTCATTATTATCATCGTTGGCCGGGCAAGGCCGCGGCCCGAGCCAGGAGCTCCCGCCTACTGCCGCTCCCGGGCCTAGCCTAAGTTCTCGACGGCCGCGTTCGCTCCGGCGTTCTCGAAGGTGTACTTGATGGCCTGCATGGCGTCTTCCAGGGCGTTCTGCACGCGCTTGTCGCGCGCCTTGATGTCGTAGTCCTCAGCGAAGGGCGTCATGTATTCCGGGTCGATCCATGCCCAGTTCTTGTCACCGTAGAAGCTCACGAGGACGTGCCCTTCGCGGTGCTTCTGCTTCAGCTGCTCTGCCGTCTTCATGTCGTCCACCACGACGTGAGCAGGCCACCAGGGAAACTTCTTGAACTTGGCCCACACCACCTCACACGGGACGAAGGTTCGCCTGCGTTCGGTCACGGGCTCCTTCTGCTCACCGCCTCCCACGACGGCGTCCGCGCCCCCGGCGGAGAGCTTTGCTGCCGCATCTTTCGCGTCATTGCTCACGCCGACGGCGCCGTCGCCGAGAGCGCCGCCAATGTCACCGTCCGTCGCCATTGCGAGCAGCTCCTCCTCGGTGGCGTGGTTGAGCTCAGTCGCATTGTTGAGCTCCAACGCGCTTCCGAACGCGCCCCCGTCTGGAACGGCCGGAGCCACGACCGGAGCCTCCGCCGGCTCGCCGCCCGCGGGCGCCGCCTCAACCTGTCAGGCGCGCGCGCCACATTAGCAAGGCAGTCACTCGCCGCCAGCAGCCGGCAGCGCGCTGGCGCGCCGGCGTCCCCCCCCCCCCTGCCAACCCTAGCGCCCGCGCACCCGCCCTCCCCCCGCGCCCG
>RQSC01000750.1:151672-169612 GCA_013416795.1 Prasinococcaceae sp. CCMP 1430
CCGCCTCGCGCCGCGCCGCGCGGCGGCGCGTTGCGGTGCGGGCGCCGCCGTCGAGGCGGGCGAGACAGTGGTGGTGCTGGGCGCCACTGGAGGGGTGGGGCAGCTCACCGTGGCCAAGCTCGCGGAGCGCGGCTTCAAGGTGCGCGCAGTGAGCCGCAACGCCGCGAGGTGCGCGCAGATCTTCGCGGGGGCGGGCGGGGCGTCCGAGGCCATCGAGTGCGTCGCTGCCGACGGCCGCGACGAGGCGTCCCTCGCCGGCCTGTTCGAGGGCGCTGCAGCGGTCATCGCGTGCACGGGCACGACGGCGTTCCCCTCGGCGAGATGGAAGGCCGACGAAAATGGCAGCAACAATCCTCGCCAGACGGACATCGTGGGCGCCACCAACTGCATGAAGGCAGCTGCTGAGCAGTGCGGCGCGGAGCTGAAGCGCTACGCGCTACTCACCTCGGTCGGAACTGAGCGATACGACCAATTTCCTTACAAGGTGCTCAACGCGTTCGGCGTGCTCGAGTGCAAGGCCGAGGCGGAGCGCTACCTGCGCGAGCAGTCTGGACTCGCATACACCATCGTCAGGCCGTGCCGCCTCACTGATGGGCCCTACACATCGTATGGTACGCCACTCTCCCACCCCACGTCACCCCACCCCCCACCCATCCGTCCCCGGTTCGCACACGCGCTGGTCGCCGCACTACTTGCGACGTGTAGCGCCCATGCACCGGTGCTGACATGCGCTCGCCCGCACGGAACGCGCGTGCCGGTGCGCTCTCGGGGTTGCAGACCTGAACACGCTGCTGAAGGGCGTCGCAGGCGAGCGCCAGGACGTGGTCCTCGCGCCGGGTGACTCTCTCGACGGCGAGGTGAGCCGCATCGCCGTCGCCGAGTGCCTCGTGCAGTGCCTCACGCATCCCGAGACCGAGGGGGCTACCTTCGGGGTGCTGAGCACGAAAGGCACCGGCCCTGGCTCAGACGAGGACGCCTGGAGCAAGCTCTTCGCCGGGGTGCTCTAGATCTAGGCAGCAAATCCTAGAGGCCAACCCACGCGCAAGAAGAGGGCGAGGCAAACGCAACGCGCCGTGGCGAGAGGGGCCGTAGTGGCGAGAGGGACCGACGAGCGCGCGCGCGCGCGCTCGGCGCTGCGCGCCTCCCACTATCCACATGCACGCGCCGCGCGCGGCAGTGGCGGTGCGATGGTATACCAATGGGCTTGCCTGTACAAAAGGGCGGGGCACCCGCCACCTGAGCTCGCGGCTGGCGCGGTGATTGCGCGCAACGCGCTCCTCCCCCCGAGTGCGGACAGCGCGCCGCGCGCAGGCGCGCCTCACGCGCCGCAGCGCTCACTGCTGCTGCTGCTGGTCGCCGCTGGTATTCAGCACGAGCTCCTTGCCCGTGATGCGGCGATACATATCAAAGACGTCGTCCATCGTCGTCTCGAAGTGCGATGTCTCATCATAGCTCTTCGAGATAAACACGCCGTCCCCGGTGCCGTCAGCGACGGGCTCGTAGACGTCCTGCACGTCGAAGAACTTCTCATCGACCCCGCCGAGCAGCGCAAGACCCGCGGAGACCTCGGACTCAGGACGGTCGGTCTCGACGGCCGTGGACACGAAGGCGATGTACTTGCCCCTGGCAGCCACCTGGTGCGCAAACGACGAGCAAAAGACGTAGATGTCCGTCTTGCGGCCGGTCTGCGACTGCGGGATGATAATCTGCACGCTGTGCCCGTCATTGGTGTTCGGGATGGGGTGCGACATGATGCAGATGCAGCGCACCACGCGGCCGACCTTCTTCACCTTCTGCTGCGCGTAGTGGTTGTCGCACACGACCACCTTCGCGCGCGCAGTCTCGCCCTCGCTCTTGACTCCGACGGCCTTGCCCGCCTCGTCGTACACGATCTCAGCATCGGGCTTGTTGAGCATGTAGGTGCCGCCGTACACGGCGCTCAGGCGCGCGAAGGCCTGCGGCAGCTCGCCCAGGCCATACAGCGGGTACAGATACGGCGAGCCGGTGTCGAAGCGCGCGAGCGACTCGTGGTACAGCTGGATTGCCTTGACGGTGGGCAGCGCGGGCTCGTTGATGTACGAGTCCTCGCGCTTGAGCGCGAGCGCGTGGCCGATGAACTCGATGGTCGCGGGCTCGAGGTTGTAGTAGGTGTACAAGTCTTTCATCGTCATGCGCGCGAGGTCCATGCCCTTGTGCGTGCGCGCGTCGTCGTCGTCGTAGTCGTTCACGAACTTGAAGAAGCCCATCGCGCGGCGCTTCTCGAAGAGCCCCATGAGCGGGCTCAGCATGGCCTCCTTAGGTGTGCACGGCACCTTGCACACCTTGTTGTTGCGGAGGACGAAGGATCCGTCAACAGCTTTGAACTCGAGGTACTTGGTGACGTCGGTGTGGATGAGCACGTCGACCATGTTGCCAGCCCCCATGATGAACTTGGGGATGAGGTCGATGTTCCAGTCGCGGTTGTGGCCGAGCGCCTCGGGCGGCTTTGCGCCGCCCTTGAACTTGTCGTAGAGCTGCGTGAGCGTCACCGACGCGGCGTCGCCGCCGTAGTACCCGTTGCGGTCCATGTGCAGCACCTTTTTGCCGTCGCACGAGAGCAGGCCGCTGAGGATGCACTCGGTGAGGCCGGTGCCCAGCACGATGGCGTCATACTCCTCGTCCATGCCTGCCTCCCGCAGGCAAACGCCGAGTGGCGCGCACCCCCCCCCCCGCCCGCCGCGCGCCCTGTGGCACCGCCGCGCGCCCTCCCCCACCCACCCGCGCGAGCGCGCGCCACCGCCTCCGCCGCCGCGCGGCGCGCGCGCTTCTTTCCCCACTTCGCGCCCCGCAGCTCGACGGCGACGGCGCTCGGGCCGCCCGCGCAAGAGAGCGAAAGCGAGCGGGTGCTCGCCAATGCGCATTTATTTTTGTGATCATTTCACCCACGGGAGACTTATTGGACGATGCCGTCTCACGCGATCACGGGACAAAAAAAAATGGGCAAGGCTTTTCAGATTCGATTCGACGCGCAGCGAAAAAAAAAGAGTTCTTTAAAAAAACGGCGTGGGTTTTCGGATCCGTAATTCTCCCAGTCACGATTCTCATCAAGTTCATTGCACTTGATAAAACCGTATTCACACGCATTTCGTTCGCGCGGCGTCGATGAGTGCGGCGTAGGGTCCTGCGACCCGGTGAGTTCTAATGTAACGCTTTTGGTTTTCTCTTTTTTTTTTTTTTTTTTTTTTTTTTTTTTTTTTTTTTTTTTTTTTTTTTTTTTTTTTTTTTTTTTTTTTTTTNGCGAGCGGCTCTGGAACACCGCGCGAGCGTCAGCGGGGGGGGCGAGGGCCTGCTCTCGTCGCTGCGGAGCGCGCGCGGCAGCCGCCGCGGCGGTGGCGTTGGGGAGCAGCAGAGGCACCAGCGCAAGAGGCGGGCAGTGTCCGCTCAGAGCGCCGGCGCGACCGCGGTGCATGCCGACGACCCGGCAAACTTCAGCTTAGGGGAGATTGTGCTCGTCGAGGAGGCGATGGCGGATGGCAGTGTCAAGCGCGTGGTCTTCAACACGGGGCTCGACGTCGACGCGCGCGAGCTAGAGAAACTGTGCGACAAGGTCGGCTGGCCGCGGCGACCGATCCGCAAGGTGGAGCTCGCGCTGCGCTCGTCGTACGTTGTCGCGACGCTGCACGCGCAGACACTCAAGGATGGCGGCAGCGGCGGCGAGCTGCAGCTCGTCGAGGACTCGCTCGTTGGCCTCGCGCGCGCGACGAGTGACAACGCGTTCAACGCGACAATCTGGGACGTGCTCGTCGATCCAGAGCTGCAGGGGCAGGGCCTCGGCAAGGCGCTCGTGGAGCACACCGTGCGCACTCTGCTGCGCAGAGACATCGGGAACATCACGCTCTTCGCCGACGGCACGGTTGTTGACTTCTACAGTGCGTTTGACGCTTGCACGCTCGTCCCGGCGCTCGCAGTGCTGTGCCACGCCGCGCGGTGCGCCGCCGAGCCCGTGCGCTTGAAGCGCGCCGTACGCCTGCGCTGCAGGCGCAGCGGCGTGGGTATGTATGTGCCACTGACACCCGCTCCTCAACCTCTTTGCCTCTGCGCTCGCACACCGACGCGCATTTGGCAGAGGGCCTGGGCTTTGAAACCGATCCGTCGGGCATCAAGGGGATGTTTTGGTGCCCCTCGTCCTGGTAGACGCACCCGCCGCGCGTCTAGCTGTTGCTGCCGAAGCTGCTCCGCGGTTGAAGGTGGTGACACGGTGGCCACGCGCGCGCGCGCAGCTCGCATGCGCACTTTTTAATCAGCACAGATTTTATTTCCGCCCTGGCCCTGCCCAAGAGATCTGCGTCGCGCCAGCACGCTACGCTGCGAGTGCGCGGGGCCTCGTGGGGCGCCGCCTGTCGTGCCGCCTCGAGTGCCCCGCCACCTCATTAGAACTTGGAGAAGAGCCTTTCTGATGTGGCTGTATCCACCATCTTCCCAGTGTGGTCGTCGATGGACTCCGGGTACTTGTCGAAGTTGTGCGTGTCTCCCTCGCCGCGTACGTCCGGCACGATGGGGCTTGGGTAGCTGTAGGTGAGCATCGCCTGCCAGTCGAAGCCCTTGAACCACTTGTGCCTCTTGATGTCCTCGGCGCCGTTCCTGAGGTTGCCAATGCGCTTGGTGCGATCGGCGCTAAGCAACTTCCTGACCAGGTCCTTGGCGTGCGGGTCGAAGTGCCTCGGGAACTCCAACCTGCCCGCGAGGATCTTCTGGTAGATGCCGAAGGGGTTCTCGTCGTAGAAAGGCGGATACCCTGCAAGCAATTCGTAAATGAGAATCCCCAGTGCCCACCAGTCGACGCCCTTGCCATGGCCCTTGGATTGGATGATCTCCGGGGCCAAGTACTCAGGCGTGCCGCAGAGCGTCCACGTCCGGTCCACCACCTTCTTCGCGAAGCCGAAGTCAGTGATCTTGAGGTAGCCGCGCGCGTCCAGCAGAAGGTTCTCGGGCTTCAGGTCTCGGTACACGATGTCCTTGGCGTGTAGGTATTGGATGGCGAGCACGATCGAGCCCGCGAAGAAGCGCGTGGTGTCGTTTGAGAAGCGACCCGCCTTTCGCAGATGCGAGAAGATCTCGCCACCTGGGACGTACTCCATGAGCATGTACAGACTCTTCGCGTCCTTGTACGTGGCGGAGAGGTTCACGATGAAGGGGTGCTCAACCTGTGCCAGGATGGCCTTCTCCGACATTATGTGCTCCACCTGCTTCAGCCTGATGATCTCATTCTTCTTGAGGATCTTCAGCGCCAGGTAGCGCGAGGACTCCTTGTGCCGGACCAAACGCACGCGGCCGAATGTGCCGGTGCCTGCGGGCGGACGGTGAATCGCGGCAGCGGCGCGGCAACAAACGGGGACGGGTGGAGGAGGCAAAGGGGCGGATCGCCCAGTCCGTCAGCGCGTGCCTAGCCTGGCGGCGCGCTGCACTGCGGCACAGCCTCGCACGAGGGGACGCCGCGCGCCTTGGCCGCGGCGACCGCCCCCCGCCACCCACTTCTCACCCCTCGCTCTCCAGGCGCGCGGACGTGTGCGTGCGTGGCATCTTAGCACGTTTCTACACTGCGTCTAGGACGCACGGTCCCTCCGCGGCGCGCACGTGCACAGCAGCCGTTTCCCACACACAGACACTCCCCCACCCACACACACACACACCACCACCACGACCACCCCACACGCTCACACACATCGACGGTGTAGCCCCTCCCCCCCCACCCCGCCCACAGCGCCTCACCACACCCCACCCCACCCCACCCCACCCCACCCCACTCCACCCCACGCCACCCCACCCACACAACCAACCAACCTGACACGCGTGTGTTCACGCGACCACGTGCTCACGCGCGCATGATCCTCTTCCGACCCCGGACCCCGCGTTCGCGCGCCGCGCGCGCAGGGTGCCGACGCGCTTGCCCGCCGTGGCGCGCGCACCAAGGCGCTGCTGTCCGAGCGGCGGCTGCCACGCGCGCCATGGCCCGAGCCCGCGCTCGAGGCGCTGCTGCACGATCTGGCGTCAATGGACTCGAATAACTTCGACGCCAATTGCGGCGTCGGTGAGCGCGAGGCGCGCGTCGCGTCGTCGCTCGTGCGACGCCGCAACCTGGGGTTCGCGCACGGCATTGGGCGCTCGGGTGACGTCGCTGCTGAGCAGCCCAAGGCCGCGGGCTCGTCGCTGCTCGCGAAGCTCGCTAGATGCCTCGCCGCGGACGCTCTTCGTGTCGCGGGTTACAAAGACGTCGGTGATGTGCTGGTGCTGCCACTCGCAACCGGCATGGCTCTCTCTCAGACGCTGCTCGCACTCATGCGCGCGCGTGGCCCGGGTGCGCGGAGGGTGATATGGCCGCGCATCGACCAGAAGACGTGCGTTAAGGCCATCGCGATGCTTGGCCTGGAGCTCGTGCCTGTGCCAGAGACGCTCGTTGGAGATGAGCTGCGGACGGACGTCGAGGCGGTGCGGGCGGTGCTTGAGGACGACCCGAAGGGCGTGCTGGCGGTTGTCACCACCGCCAGCTGCTTCGCACCGCGCGCTTGCGACTCGCTTGCAGAGGTCGCCAAGCTCTGCAAGAGCCTCGATGTCCCACACATAATCAACAACGCCTACGGCGTGCAGGCTGCGCCCATCGCGAGGGAGGTTTGTTCCGCATGGCGCAAGGGGCGCGTTGATTGCGTCGTGTCGTCAACCGACAAGAATTTTATGGTGCCGGTGGGCGGCGCGCTGCTGTATGCACACAAGGATGCCGGTGCACTCATCGAGGCGGTGGCGAAGGCGTATCCCGGTCGCGCATGCGCAGCGCCAGCCATCGACCTCTTTGCTACTTTGCTGGGCTGGGGTGAGAGCGGATGGCGACGAGTGCTCGACGATCGCGAGCGTATCTATGCGTACGCGCGCGCCCGGCTCGAGGAGGTAGCGGCGGCTCTCGGCGAGCGCGTGCTCGAGACGCCGGGAAACCCGATCTCACTGGCGATGACGCTCGACTCTTTTGACGGCAGCGGTGCGACAGCGCTGGGTTCGATGCTCTTCACGCGACTCGTGTCGGGCACGCGCGTTGTCGACCGCAGGAAGGTGCGTGCTAGCCCACGGCTCTTGTTCGCATTGGGCATCGACGCTCGTTAATGTGCGCAAATGCACGGCAGCGGACGAGCGCGCTCCTCTTTGCCGCTGACACCCGCGCCCGTTTTTGCGCCACCACACACTCGCGCGACTTCCCGCTCTTCCTTTCCTCGCCCCCATTAGACGGAGACCGTGGGAGGATATACCTTCGAGTGCTATGGCGCGCACAGTGATGACTATCCACATACGTACCTGACCGTTGCTGCTGCAGTTGGCACGTCCAAAGAGGACATCGACCTTTTCTGCGAACGGCTGCTCAAGAGCGCCAAGGACTGGCGAAAAAAAGCAGGCAGGGCCGCGGCTAGGGCTGCCGCTGACGCCGCAGAGGCGACGGCTAGCTTGTCACTGGATTGAGGAGAGCAGGCGAGGTCGTAGCAGAGCGTTCTGACAGCGGCGCGTGCGGCTGCACGACGCGAGCGAGAGCGAGAGAGCAGGCGCAACACGCGCCCTCGGTTGGCGCGCATGAACAAGCGTCCCGACCTCACCTGTGGCCTCGTCGAGTCTCTTGACATGATAATAGCGAGAAAATAATTGGAATTATTTTGGATCATTCACGCGTCCTCGGGGGGGGGCTCGAGCTCCTCGAGCGAGCCGCTCTCGTCTGAGTCGGCATATGCGCCGGCGCCCTCGTCATCGAGCACCGGAAGCTCCTCCAGCAAGCGCGCCATCTGCGAGGCGAGGCCAAGCGCCTCGGAGAGGGCGTCCTCGTCATCTGAGGCCATGGTGCCGTCATCGTGCTCGACAGCCCCACCACACTCGAGGTAGTCCTCCACGGCGTGGCGCACGATCTCACCCTGGTGTCGCGTCAGCACGGCACGGCGCGACTCGCATGTGCCGAATCCCTCACACTCGCCCACTTTCGAGTCGCTCGAGACGGTAGCGCACAGGTTGAACAGCGTCTTGAGAAGAATGCCCGCCAGCGCCGCCTCGCCAGAGTAGAGCGCGTGTGCCAGCGAGTCGACCAGCCTGTCGACATTGTCAGGCTGCGAGAGCTGCGCGCGGCGCGCCTCGTCCGCGGCGACGTTCATTAGCACGCCCGCGGATGAGTACAGCACGCTCGAATCGGAATGGTCGAGGAGGATGCACAGCGCTACATCCACCTTGCGCGCGGCCATCTCCTCGCGCACGTCCCCGTAGCGGCTGAGGTTGCCAAAGCACCGCGCGGCCTCCGATATAGCGTCCTCGCGGCCGCACAGCAGCAGCGGCGCCAAGCAGGCCACCAGCACACGCCGGCCCAGCAATATGTGGTTGTCTCGCGCGCCTTCGTAGAACGTCAGGTTGGACACAGTGGACACGACGTTGAGCACGAGTTCATCTGCCTCATCGACGGCATGCTCCTGCAAGAGGGCCAGAAGCGTTCCTGCCAGCAGCCGCGAGCCAACCAAGTGAGTAGCCGCCTCGGCGGAGATGGCCAGGTTGCCGATCACGCGCACGAGCTTCACCAGGACGTCAAGCGCTTTTCGCCGGCGAGGATCCAACGCAGCCGGTGCTGTCGGCGCGGCTGCCTCCCCTGATGCCTTGTCGCCGCGCAAGAGGTGCAACGGCGGCGGCGGAGCGGCAATGGCGCGATAGCTCGCCATCGTGCGCGCAAGCGCCTCCACGGCACCCTTGGCACTCACCGCAGCCAAACGGCACTCCTCCGAGCAAGCAGTGACGTTGCCCAGTGCGAAGGCTGCGCGCAGCACCAGCGCGTCGTCGCCTGGGTGCGCGGCAATGCATGCTATCATTGCAGAGGCGGCGCGGCCTTCCTCTTCCATGTGAGCTCGGCTCGCCGGATGCGAGGTGAGCTTGGACGCGACGCGGGACACGTTGCGCATCAACTCGCCGTACGGCGCGAATGAAGCCACGCAGTCTGCCAGAGCATGCGCTGCGCCTGCATCGGCGAACAGCTCGGCGTGCGAGGGCTCGACTGACAGGTTGCGCAACGTGCCCGTGACCTGCACGAGCAGCTGTGCGGCCGCTTCGGAGCCGCGCTTGTCCCCAGCCGCCGCCGCCGTCGCGGCAATCAGGCGACACAGCGTCATGACTGCGCCTGCATCGGCCAGCGCGGCGGCGTTTGCCGAATTTGAGCTCGCATTCTTCATCGCACCTGCCACGTATACCAGCAGCTCAGCAGGAGTGGCGGCAGCGCTCCGTGCGCCGGCAGCTGCTGCTGCCGATGTTGCCACGAGAGCACTCGATGCGGCCTCAGCGAGCAGCGCCAGTGTGGGATGGAGCAAGCCCTCCGCAGCGAAGATCGAGTCGTTTGCGCTGTCCTTGCTCAGACGGTACAGACTGCGATACACGTGGAGCAGACGCGCCTCAGAGTTCGCGGCGTCCACAGGCGACGCGCCGCCGCCCAGCAAGGGTGGCAGAAGGATATGTAGCGCGCCGCGCGCGCTGCGAGCTTGCAGCATGGCCGCGGTGGCTAATCCCGCCCGGCCAACCGAGTCTTCCGTCCCAGAGTGCGCGCCGGCTGCGGCGGCCACCGCTGCCGCCCCGGCATCCATCGCACCGAAGAGCGCCGAGAGTGCCGCACTCCGCTCGACCTCAATCGGAGCGGGTGCGCGCAGCTGGAGGCGCCCGCGCTCAAGGGTGCTGCAAAGCTCTCGGACGTCCTCGAGGCAACCTATGGCGGCCACGGAGCTCAGGACCTGCACGCCCTGCGCGCCGCCGCCGCAGGAATCGTCGCCCTCGCCAGCACCAACGTCGCCGGCCGCGTCTGCGCTCTCCGCGCTACTCGCGGGCTGCTGCAGGTGCTTCTGCACGGCGCTGGCGGCGGCACGTACCGCGTCGCACCATTCGTCAGAGGCGCCGCCGCCGCCGGCAGCCTGCGACTGCAGTTGATGCTGCGGTGACGGCGGCGGCATGGCCTGCAGCCGCGGCGGTTCGGGCCCATGATCCGGGGGGGCAACATTGACGTTCGCGTGATGCGTGGGTGGGGGGGGCTGCTTTGATGCGCTATGACCCGGCGGCGCGGGGGGTGGCGCAGCAGCGACGGCGGCGCCACTGGGAGTGGCAATAGTTGCTGAGCCCGGCCGAGGCCGAAGCCGCGCCGAGCCGGGCCGAGAGCCGCGCGAGGATGGCGGACGCGGTGTCGGCCCGCCTGCTGACGGCGGACGCGGCGCGCGCGCCGACGGCGGGCGCGGCATCATCGCGGCTTCCCGCGGGGGCGCCATGGGAGTACCTGGCGGGCTGGGGCTCGCCGTGCCCGCACTACTCCCTCCGATGCTGTCCGCACTGCCCGCCCGCGCTACTGCGGAGCCCATCGCGCCGTGCATCTCGCCCGCGCTGCTCGTGCGCCTCGTGCCCGGGGCGGTCCCGAGGTCATGCACGTGCGCCGAGCGCGTTCTCTCGCCGCTGTGGCTGTCGCGCCCGCCGCGCGCTGTCCGCGGCCGCTCGAATGTCGGGGAGGCGGCGAGTCGCGGCTCGACACGCGGGCGCGATGCCGCGTCGCGCGTCGCTGCCTGCTCCAGCAGCGCCGCCGAGCGGTCGCGCGCCAGGCAACGCGCGAGCTCTGCGGCGCTCTCGTCCGCGTCGGCGAAGCCGAAGCCTGCGTATCCGAACGCCGCGAAGCCGCCGCCGTTGCCGCTGGCATCCATGAGCCCGCCGGCGCCAGGCTGGGCGAGGCAGCGAGGTCACGCGTGATGGCAGGAGGTACGGGCGTCAGACGACAGGCAGAGCCGGCTGTGCGAGAGAGAACGAGAGCAAGGCGATCCGCAGCGAGGGCGAGCGCGCACCTTGCTGCCGTATGAGGACGACGGGCGGTAGCTGTACTCGCTGCTTGCGCTGAAGAGACTGCGGTCGCCGTCTTCCGCCAAGCGTGGCGTCTCAGGCCGCGCCATGCCGCGCGTGAGCGCCGACGCCACGGGTGCGGGCGCCGCCGCCGCTCGCTTGGCTGTGCGGATGCCCAGCCGCTCGGCATCGGCGCGCAAGCCAGCGGCGCCAGCGTCGCCGTAGCCCGCGACGGCCGCGCGTGCGGCACGCAGCACGTGCGACACCGAGCCTCCNCGCGCCCGGCCGCGCCCGGCCGCGCGCGCCGCGAGGTTCGAACGCATGCGCGCGCGCGCGCGCATGCGACTGTGACGTCGACTTTCGAACGCCTCCCCGCTCACCCTGCAGGCCCCTTGGGAATCCCGGGTTCAGCTCGGGAACACCCGGTTCAACTCGACGCAGACGCGATCAATTCCCGCCCAGTGACCGGGTCTACACCAACGACGAATTCCCCGATGACGATGGAAACCGAGCCGCGGGGGGGTGTGGTCTGGTGTTGTGTGGTGTGGTGGGGCTTCGTCAAAGCGCAAGGGGGGGGGGGGGGGGGGGGGGGGGGGGGGGGGGGGGGGGGGGGGAGAATTAGGGCTGGGTTTGGGGTTGGACCTTCACTTCCTCGTCGAAACACAAGTACAGAAAGAGAATTCCCATCCAATGCAAATTGACATTGAGGGATGTTTGGGGTTATTTGAGCTGTGTAGGGTTTGATTCAAGAGTAACGGCGCGAGCGAGCGAGCGCGGGGGCGCGGGCGCAGGGGCGCGGGCGCGGGTGCGTGCGAGGGGGTGCGCGGGTGTGGCCCTCGCGTGCAGTCGTGGGTGAGCGTGCGCGTGATCGGGCGAGCGAGGGTGGGCGCCACACGGCACGCGCGGGCGGGCGGGTGGGCGGGCGTTCGTCCGGCGGGGGCGATGCCCTCTCCGCGGCCGGGCGGGGACGGCGCGTGGTACCACGCGGTGCGACGCTTCAAGGTGGTGGACCGCGTGACCAAGGAGGTGTCGCACGACTCGGTGCCGTGGACGCAGGAGGCGCAGCTCGCGGCGCTCTTCGCCACGGCGTGCGGCCGCTGCGTCGCGCGCATGCCGCCCATGCGCGCGTACTTCGCGCGCCGCTCGCGCGAGCGCGGCGCGCGCTACTCGTCGGCGCATGATGCGCCGCGGCACATCGCCGACTTCGTGCGCGACTACGGCGTGGACGCGTCCGAGGCCGAGCTGCCCCTGGCGGAGTACCGCACGCTGAATGCGTTCTTCGCGCGGCGGCTACGCGCCGGTCTGCGGCCGGTCGCCGACGCTGCCGACTCGCAGCGGCTGTGCTGCCCTGTAGATGGGCGCTACTCGTGCTTCGAGAGCCTCGGCGCGGCGCGTGCGCTGTGGATCAAGGGCCGCAACTTCACCGTCGATGAGCTGGTGGGCGTCGCGGGCGCTACAGATGCCGGCAGGCAGATCGCCGCGCTGGCCTCGCATCGCCTCCGCCGCGCGGCGGTGTGCGTCGCGCGGCTGGCGCCCACCGACTACCACCGCGTGCATGCGCCGTGCGTGGGGCGCGTTGCGCGCGTGGTCGAGATCGGAGGCGACTACTTCCCGGTGAAGCCGGTGTGTGTCACGTCCGACATCGACGTGCTGACACTCAACCGGCGCGTGGTGGTGCAGATAGACCCGCCTGATGAGCAGATGGGCCCGGTCTTCGTGGTGCTGGTGGGCGCCATCGAGGTCGGCTCAATTGTGCTCACCGCTGAAGTGGGCGACGTGCTCGCCAAGGGCGACGAGCTGGGCTACTTCCAATACGGCGGCAGCACCGTGTGCGTGGTGCAACGAAGTCAGGTGCACTTCGAGGAAGACCTGCTCGCCAACTCGCGCAACCGATCGGAGACGCTGTGCCGCATGGGCCAGCCGCTTGCGCACAACGTTCCGGAGCCGCCTCAAGACTAGCACGCGCTCTTATGCGCGCGCGCACCCGCTTCGCCCGCGCCCCGCGTGCTGCAGGGCAGGGGCATGGGGCGGCTCCACCGCGGGGCGGGGCACCGAGCGGCGTCTCTGCGCGCGCGCGTGCGCGCGTGTGTGTGCACGTGCGCGCGCGCGGCCGAGCCCTGGCCGGGGGTGTAATCCGTTGAAGTTGACGTGCAAGTTCCACAACTCAAACTCCATCGCATTCCATCGCGTGCGTGGCTTTCGCGAGCTCGCGCAAGCGGAGTGGGCGAGGCTACGCGGGAACTGGCCGGGAGAGAACGACGCCGTCCTGCTGCAGCCATGATGCTCGATCGGCGTCGTCCAACGTTGTCGGTGCGCGCTGCACGCACTGGCCCTGTAAATGTGTGTATCATACCGCGAGGGATTACAATGGCGCCGCGCTGCACCGCGCTGAGCCTCACCGCGGTGCACTCAGAGCGTCTCTGCGAGCGCCCACGGCGACGTCGCGGCGAGATCCGCAAGTGCCTGCGGCCGATCTTGGTAGCCCGCCGCGGCGGCCGCGTCGCCGCTCGCACGCACACCGCGCTCGGAGAAGCGTCGCAGCGTTCCCACGTCAAGGACTTCTGTCGCAAGGCGCTGCGCAGACGCGAGAACGGGTCAGCGTGTGCAGCAGTGCCAGTGTGTCAGACACTTTAGCGAGCGCGGGCAGTATTCTCGGAACGCACCTGTCTGTGCCTGGGCGGCGACCTGAAGGCGCGCGGGTGCAGACCGAGCGGGTGGCTCAGGCTATCACACAGCTCGGTGTGCAGCCGTAACAAGCGTTTGTGAATGTCTTCGCCCACCGGCGCGACCAGCACGAGCGAGCCCTCGCGCGTTGATATTAGCGCCCCGAGCCGAGTAGTGCCCGTCTCCGACTTGGGCAGCTGCATACGGCAGCTGTCCAGAGGGTGCTCGCCAAGGTAGGAGCGGCCACGCGGGATGAGGCGCTGCCCGCGCCAGCTCTGCGTGTTCTGGGGCATGTACGCCTGCAACAGTGCCCCCACGTGAGAGACCCCCACAGTTAGCGGCAACAGCGCGGCCCGGCAAGGATCTGAGCGTGCTAAACGCGACCGCCGCCCGCGCGCGCGCGAGCAAACGCACCTGCAGCGTGAGGTCTCCCCACATGTCGCCGGCGACCATGGCCAGCGTGCTGCCGTCTATGAGGAACTCACTGGTGGATCCATCCATGGGGGCATAGTCCTTGGACAAAAGTCCCATTTCCTTGTTCTCCTCGCGCCAGCGGATGAAATACGAGCTCTTGATGGTGTCCGTGAGCAGCACAAAATTCTTCACGACGGAGACGCTCGCTGCGCCAGTGGGAAGGTCGAAGAAGCTCACTTGGTTGAGGTCGGAGCCAGTCCACTCGTACACGGTCACCTTGTTGGCCATCGTACTGACAAGGTATCCATTCATTTCCTTCACCAGCGCCGCCGCGCCGCGAACATCCTTCGCACACACGCAGCTCAGGTACGGACTTCCGACAAACAACCCCTTCTCATGATCTTCCTGACCGGCGGCAATTGTGTCGACCTTGAATAAGAGGACCCTGCCCTTGCTCTGCACGTCCTCCCCCGCGAGATACGAAGTCGACACTGCCACGAAGCTGGCGGTGGCGGTGCCGTCGGGTGAAGACGTGTTCTTGAGGGTCACGTACGCGATGTCAGTGGCCTTCTCACAAGCTTCGAGCGCAAAGCGGAATCGCTGCTGAAGTGTGACCAGATCCACCAAGACGACCGTGTGCTCCTCGCTCGGATCATAGAGCACTGGTCGGTCGGGATCCACTTCGGTGCGCTCGCCGATACGATAGACGATTGGTGGCGGCGGCGGGGCTGGCCGGCGCTCTGGCGGAACTGCGGCAAAGCACGCCACAGCGGCGAGCTTGCCATTGTGCAGCGTGCACACCGAAACCGGGGTCTGGCGCAGTGCGGCCTTGCGAGCGGGCATGTCAAGAGAGTACGCACGCGGCGGCAAGCTGGCAACGACGAGCGAGCCCTCCTCGGCGAAGACCATGCCGCTCGGACAGTTGACATTGTGGAAGGGAGCGAACGCGAAAACACTTTTGGAGGCGGCGCCCGCCGGACCATCTCCGCTGCCTGGGATGAAGGGCGTGTGTTGCTGTACTTTTAGTCCTCCCCTATGCTCGATGAGCCACAGCGGGACGTGCCCGCACACCACGATGCCGCGCTGCGCAGGCGAGCCCATGCTCACGAATGGTGAGAGCGTGCGTTTGCTGTGCGAGGGCTTGCCCGCCCCAGCATCTCCGCCCGTGCTCACGGTGGCGGGCGGCAGCGGAACTGCCTCGTACACGACGCGTCTGAAACCCAGCGCGGCAGCGCGCCCTTGGGCGCTCTTAGGCGCGTAGGCGCGGTAGGCGACAACGGAGCCGTCGCTCAGACGGCATACTAGGAACGGCTGCCTTGCATCGTACGCAACGACGGTCATTTCAGTCACTTCGTGATCTGGCCGATCGAGCGCGGCGGCCGCCGCCGCCGCCGCGAGAGCCGCCTCGTCGTCGACGCCCTCCATCTGCTGCAGCTTCTCCACGTCGACGTCGACGCCTGCGCCAGCGATCACGTTGCTCGTGCTCCCTTTCTTGTTCAGCAGCAGCGGCGGCGCGTCCGCGAGTAGCGGCGCTTCGAACAGCAGATCCCAGCCGGGCACGGCATACATGAGCAGCCCGCCTTGCTGTGTCGATACGGCTGCCACGTGCGTGCAGTAGTTGCCATCGCTCGAACCACTGGTCGCGTGCGTGAGCCATTCGGACAGCCAGGCCGTGCGCTCAACCCTGTGCAATGCAAACGCGGTAGCGTCCGAAAGCACGGGCACGTCCGCAAAAGACAGCGCCGCGTCGGCCCCGCCTTCGCCTTGCTCGATCGTCCCGAGCGACGCCGTGCGGCTACCCGCGACGAGCACGTAGGGATCGCATACGCACGCGCTCTCGATCGCCAGCTCGCCCTCGCCCGCCGCGGGCAGCGCCGCGGCTGCATCCGCCTCGCACACCACGCCCCCGCTCGAAGACACGCGCACGCCCTGAGCATGCGCCTGGCAGAACGCGTACCCGCCGAGTACGTCTCCTGCCGCGAGCGTGCCGCAGTCGGTGAGCATTGGCGAGGCGTCGGAGACCTCCTCGAGCTCCTCTCCTGTGGCAAGTACGATCGTGTGCGTGCCCATGTCCATCACCAGGTGAGAGTGGTGCTGCGTGTCCTCGCCGTCGGCTTCTGCCGCCGCCGCGTCACCGAAGCGCCCGCTCACCGGCCAAATGGCGGCGACGCCAGGCAGGCCGACTTCAGTAATCGTGTGCGGACGCACGCCGCGCTGCAGCACCGCCAGCGCGCCGTTCTTTCCATGGCCCGCGCATGCTACCACCACCTGGCGGCCTCCGGCCCCCTCGGGCGCGCTCGCGTCCGCGCACACGCCCATCTTGCGCAACGGCGCCACGTTGAGAATCGAGTCACGCACGAGGAACGAGAGTTTGGAGTTGGCAGCCTCGCGCGATGCGCTGGCGCCACCGCCAAGCAGCTGCTGCAGTTCAGCCTCCTCGTCGTCGGCGAGCAGCTCGCCGCCCCCCAGGTCGCCGCCCTCATCTTCGCCCGCATCCCCCGCCGCCCCTGCCGAGCCGGCCGCGCCCGCGAGCTCCTGGCGCCGCGCGCGCTTTGACGCGGGCGCCTCATCGCCGCCGCCCGCCTTGGCCGTGTCGTAGCACTGCACCAGCAGCGAGTCGCCCAGCCGGCTGCCCATGAAGACCAGCTTCGCACCGAAGCCGCTGAGCATGCACGCGCCGGCCGTGAGCGGTCCGGCGCCCACGCGTCGCACGCTCATGCGCGGCATGCCGCGCCCGTCGCGGCCGGTTGCCACCACCGCGATGTCACCCGTCTTGCCGAAGAGCAAGCAGCTCTCGCGGTCGATCCACACGGTGTGCGCCGCGTCGAGCTCCATGGAGAACTGCGCGCGCTCGGGAGGGGCTGTGGCGCCGGCGGGCGCCCAGTGGCTGGCCCTGTTGAGCGCAAGCGCGACCGTTGCTGTCTGCGACGCGTAGATGAGCGTGTTTGGTGTGAGCACTAGCGCACCGCCGAGCGGCGCGGGCACGGGCGACACCGCGTACGCGTCGCTCGGCAGCGCGTCCACCGACCAGATGGGCACGTGCCGACCCGTGCTCAGGTCGATCGATACCGCACTGATCACGCACGTGTCGTGCTTCAGCGAGTAGCGCGCGGCCCACGTCGGCTCGCGTTCGTGCAGCAGCAGCAGCACGGGCTCGTTGTACCCGTGCAGGAATGCGCCCGCGCGCAGCCGTCGCACGCCGAGGTCGGCCAGCGGCTTCGCGGTCGACGCTGCCACGGCAGCGCACATTCCCTTCCCGAGCCGTTTCGTCTCGCCCGGGCCGTAGTCGCCGAACGTGTCCCCGACGGCGCGTAGGAGTACGAGCTGGCTCCTGTAGCAGAACGCCGCAGCACAGCGACCCTTTGGATCCTCGGCGAGCGCGGGTCCCTTGAGCGCGTCCAGTGGCCGCATCCGCGACTCGGCTCGCAGCCAGCCGCACTTGATGCCCTCGAACTGATGCAGGCTGCTCACGCGCAGCGCGTCGTGGGTCGGGTCGTACTCAGCGACGCAGAGCTTGGCTTCCGCAAAGGAGAGCAGCAGCGCGTCGCGCCCTCGCCGGTCGGACCCCTCGCGGCGGCGCAGCACCTTCATGTCCGTCGGCACGCCCGCGAGCTCGGTCGCGCACACGCGCTCGAGCACCGCCTCCTCCACGCCATCCACGCCGCCCCTCGCGCCGTCTCCGTCCCCGTCAGCACCATCGGCGCCTCCCGCACTCTCCTGGCGCGCGTGCTTGCCGTTCTGGTCGCCCAAGGGCGCGGCCGCACGCCTCACGCACACTCGGAACACCTCGAGCGTGTTGCCGCGCACGAGCGCGAGGTCGGGTGGCGGCCCGCCGGCGTCGCCAATGGAACGCGTGAGGTACGCGGACTCGCAGTGGGCCACCGCCGTGGGCCGCTGCACGTGGCACATTGCCGCATTCATCGCGCCCCTCGCCGTCCCCTGGGCTCCTCACCGCGCCCCTTCAACGCGCGCCCGCTCCCGCCCGCCAGCGCCCGCGCGGCCGCCGCCCTCGGGGCGGACCGC
>RQSC01000750.1:170180-181707 GCA_013416795.1 Prasinococcaceae sp. CCMP 1430
CGCAGGGCGCTGGCGCGGACGCGGGCGCGGCGGGGCGGGAGCGCGCCCGGACGCGCACGCCTCCTCCGGGCCCTCCCCCCTCCCTCCCCCCGCTGGGCTGCATGAGCACTAGGGGCGGCGGCGCGGCGGCCACGCAAGCCCCCACGCAGCAGCAGCAGCAGCAGCAGCAACAGCAGCAGCAGCAGCAGCCCGACGGCCAGCAGCAGCAGGAGCACCCGGCATGGCTCCCGCCCGCGCTGCCCTCGGACGTGATGGCGTTGCTGCAGGGCACGTCGCTGGACGACCTGACGGGGGGCGGTGGGTTTGGGCGCGCGCGCGCCGGCTCGCAGCCCGCGAACGAGAGCCGCTTCGGCACGTCGTACGGCTCGCACGCTTCGCATTTTGACAGCGATGACGAGGATCTCGGCCTGCCGCTGCCGGCGAAGGGCACCAATGGTGGCGCCACCGACCTGCGGGCGGGCGCGAGCGAATTTCGCCCGAGGCCGCAGGGCTTCACCTCGCTCGCCGGCAACGCGGGCGGCGGACTCGCTGGCCAGCAGCTGCCACAGGAGCCGTGGCAGCAGGCGGAGGTCGTCGGCGCGCTGCCGGACAACTTCCTAGGGAGCGACGACAGCACCCTGGGTAGCAACAAGGCGCAGCAACAGCCCAGCGCCTTCGGCGTCGGGCAGCAGGATCCCCGGCATGCGCAAGAGCAGCCGGCGCAGCAGGCGCGGGCGCAGGCACAGCAGCAAGGGGGCGGCGACTTCGAGGTGGCGGTGGCCGCGGCGGTCGACATGCTCTGCGCAGAGTATTCCAAGCTGCCGCGCGAGGCCGTGCACGCGTGCTACGTGCGCTGCGCGTACGACCTCGACGCCGCTTGCGAGGAGCTCGAAGTGATGGAGGACGAGGTTACAACCGCCCCCCCGGCGTTCGACGACAGCAACTTCCCGACGCTCGGCGGCGGCGGGGCGGACGCGGGCGGCTCGGGGGACGGCGGACTTTTCGCGCCGAGCCCGTACGCGGGAGTGGCCAAGCAGGCCGCCCACTTGCCCGCGCCCGTCGCCGCGGAGCGCCAGCGGGTTGCGCCGGAGCTGAGGCTGCCCGACGAGCGCGAGGCGCCCGGCGCCGGCGCGGGCCCGCGCGGCGACCGCGAGCTCACGCGCGCGGGCGCGTGGCTCCAGACAGGCGAGGCGGTGTCGTCCATGTATGCGGAGGCGCGTGCCGAGGCGAGCGACCACGCGCGCATGCGCAATGCGTACTTTGCCCAAGCCGCCGCAGCGCATCAGGCGGGCGACGGCAACGCTGCGCGCGCGCTGAGCGCCAAGGGTCGCTGGCACAACGAGCAGATGCACTCGGCGCATGCGACCGCCTCGCAGTCCATACAGGCCACGCGCTCGAAGGAGGCGGGCAAGCACGGCATGGTGGACTTGCATGGCCTGCATGTCAAGGAGGCGCTTGAGGCTGTGCGCCACGCGATCGGTGCGGCGCGCAGTCGCAAGGGCGCGCAAGGCGGCGAGCCGCAGCAGCTGCGCTTCGTCGTGGGCACAGGGCACCACTCGACGGGCGGCCGCGCCAAGCTTGCCCAGGCCGTCGAGAAGGAGCTTGCCGCGCACAAGCTGGCCATCACTCGCCCGGCAGCGGGCATGCTGGCGGTGTGGATATGATCTGCATGCCCGTAAGAGCCTTCTTTCGCCGAATGCTGCCATCGCGCAACGCGCGCCGCCGCCGCGCGCCCCCTCCTCCATTCGCCCCTGCCGCTCGTGGGTCGGTCGAATGGCTTTCTTTACAGGCTTTATGTTGCGGAGGGGCACCAAAAATAGAGAGAAACGCCCGTGCAGCAAGTGGCACCTATGCGTGCGCACACTGCAGGAACGAGACGGTGTGTGAGCCCTCCACCTCTCGGCGGCGACGCCGCACTCGATGGAAACGTGCAGCGCCCCTTCAGCTGGGCCCTTACAGGGGGGACAGCAACAGCTGCTTGTCGAGCTGTATCCCAAAAACGTACAGCAATCCAGACGCCTGTTGGTACGACAGCTTGCCGTACGAGCCAGTGATGCGGAACACGAGCGTGCGAGCATTGCTGACGTTTCCAGCGCCCATGCCCGAGGGGGTCTGGCGAGAGCTCTTGACGCTGCTCTCGCCGCGGCAGGCGAGGTCGTCGATATCGCACGCGGGTGCATCCTCCTCGTTCGAAACGTCGTACGTGGCGCTGTGGATGCAGTATCCCATGGCGGTGAGCGTGGCGGCCGATTCGAGGAGCAGTTCTGGCTTGCGGTTCTCGTCCTGGCACGGCGGTGGTGAGCGAGGCGCGCAGCAGGGCCCGCAGGTCAGAGGCGACGCTTCGGTGGTCACTCGCGCGTAGCCTCCCTCTCGACCACAGCGCGCGCGCGGGCACAGGTGTCCTCTCGCGCGCCGCGCCCGCACCTGGATCTTGACGAGCGTGAACTCCGGATGCTCCTCGTTGCAAATGCCGACGTTGTTCTGCCTCCAAGTGTCCATGTGCAAGTCGGCGACGCTGGGCGCGCAGTTGGTGCAGTGCTCCTGCATGTTGAGTTCGAGCAGGTGCAAATCCTCCACCTGCTGGCCGCGCGCGTCGGTCAGGAAGTAGCGGTTGCGCGCCAGCTTCACGCCGGTCCCGTCGTCGGCGTCAATGGTCTCCAGAAAGGCGCGTTCCACGCGCAGGCCCAGGCCGTTCAGCACCCTGTTCGCGCCGCACGCGTGCCCGTTCGCGCGGGTCAGCCCTTGCGCCACCGCGCCACGCAGGCCAGCCGCCGCCGCGCAGGCCAGCCGCGCGGGCAGACGCAGACGCACCATGCGCTCACGCGCACGAGCCCCGGGTAGTCCTTCACCGTGACGTCAAGCACGGTGTAGTCAGCGTCCTCGTCGTTGCTCGCCGTCACGAAGGCGATGTCGCACGCCTCGTACGCCTTCTCGTCGGCGATGGGCGGCGAGTCCGCCACCGCCGCGGCGCACCGCCGGCGGGTGCGCGCGCGCGCGNGGCCGCGGGAGAGGGCGGGGCGGCGGGGGAAGGAGGGGGGGGGAGGGGGCAGCGTGGGCGCGGCGCCACGCGCGCTGTGGCGCCACGAGCACGCGCCAGCCGGCGGCGGCGCAGTGGGCAAAGATCTTCTCTTTTTCATTTCCGAGCGTTTACATTCACAGATTTCTGAACAAAAACAAAACACGTATAATGCTAATTTCGTATCTGAATTACCGTCATTTGAAGGGTGACCGCGGCCGGCGGCGGCGGGCGCGTCGGCAGCGCGGTCGGCTTTGGGTTGAATTTTTAGGGTTTATTTTGGTCATCGTGGCAGGGTTTATTTTGCAGGCGTTCGCGTTCGAACGCGGCGGGCGCGGGCGCGGGCGCGGGCGCGGGCGTAGCGGCGCCCCACAGCGCGCGCTGCCGCGCCTCGCGCCTCGCGCCTGTGGCCTCGCGGCCTCGTCGCCTCGTGCCTCGCGGCCTCGTCGCCTCGTCGCCTCGCGGCCTCGCGGCATCGGCCGACCGCCCGGCGCGAGCGATGGTGCAGGAGTTCTGGGCGGTGCGCTGCGGCCCCTGCGGCGCCTACCAGGTCACGCAGAAGAAGAAGTCGATGAAGCTCGCGTGCGTGGCGTGCGGCGAGAGGCGCACCATCCGGTCTGTGCTCATGGCGTCGAACGACGCGAGGGACTGCCGAGCGTTCGTGCAGGCGCGCAGCGCGGAGGCGGGGAGGGCGCAGGAGCTGGCCGCTGCTCGGGGGGGCACAAGAGGAGCTGGCGGCTTCGGCAACAGCGACGGCGACTACGAAGACGGCGACTGCGGCGACTACGACGACTACGACGCATTTGCCGGCGCAGGCCACCCCGCGGGCTCCGATGAGCTCGCCCCGCAGGCCCGCACGCTTGCCGACCTGGAGGCTGAGGCCGAACAAGAGGCTGCGGACGAAGGGCGCCGCGCGGGGAGGGGGCAACCCGATCCTGGCGCGGCGGACGGCAGCAGCGGCGACGCCAGCGGCGACCCACGGCGCGGGCGTTGGCAAAGGACTGTGGGCACGAAGGGCACCTGGAGCGCCTTCCTCGGCAGCGACGACGAGGAGGCGGGCGGCAGCGGTGGCGGGAGTGCCGCCGAACTAATACCCAGTGGCACGCGGCCTCGGCCGCCCCTGGGGCCGCCGACGGAATCTCCTCCGCTGCAGCAGCAGCAGCAGCAGCAGCCGAGCGAGCAGCAGCAGCAGCAGCAGCGCATTGTGCCTGCGTGTGGTCAGCAGCGACCCGCCAAGGGCGCCAGGCGCGACGGCGGGTGGAGCGACAGGTGGGGCGCGTGGGCGCAGGCTGCGCCTCCGGCGCAACCGGCAGCCGCGCCTGCGATCTGCAAGGAGAACCAGCAGGCACGAGCCAATCGCCAGGGTGAGGGCAGCGCAAGCGCGGGCGACGGCGACTTCTGGGCCGACCTACTCGACGGCTAGAGCTGGAGCCCGGAGGCGGGTGACGGGAGCGTGAGGCGTCGGCACTGTCTGCAGGAGCTCGGTCGCGTGCGAGAGAAGTGTTGCTGGCCTGTGATTTACTGCAGGCCCTTGAGCGCGCCCTTGACGGCGGTCTTCTGCGCTTCGGTCAGCTCTTGGGTGGGAAAGCGCACGTCGAATGTGATGAGCAGGTTGCCCTTCGCTGGCCCGCCCTTGATGGGCATGCCCTCGCCGCCCACTGTCACGGTGTCACCGGGCCTGAGCACACCCTCGACTGGCACGCGGATGTCGCGGCCGTCGAGCGATTTGAGCGAGACTGTGAAGCCGCAGAGCGCCTGGCTCAGCGTGCACGTCATGGCCACGCATAAATCGTCGCCCTTTCGCGTGAAGTGCCCGTGGGGAGCCTCCGCCACCACGAACTGCACGTCGGCGCCACGCTCGCCCTTTCCCTCAAAGGTGATCTTTGTGCCGGCCTTCCAGCCGGGCTTGACCTCGATCTCCATCGGCTCGGACGGCTTTCCGTCGGAGCGATGGAGCTTGAACTTCTTCGTCGTGCCCCTGTAGAGCTCATCCAACGTACACTTGAGTTCCACTGTCTGCGGCCGCGGGCGGCGCAGGTTATACGGCGCCGACCTGGAGCGCGCGAAGCCGCCTAGGCCGTCAGGGCCCGTGTCCATGCCGCTGAAGCCTCCCATCGAAGAGGCGGCGTGACCGAACGGAGAAGCGCGCCCGCCCATGCCGCCCATGTCGGCCGCGCCGCCGCCGCCAAAAAACATCTTGAAGATGCGCTCAGCGTCGTCGCCGCCGAAGGAGTACTGCATTCCAGGGCCGCCGCCCGCGAAGGTGCCGCCGCCACTCGGCGCGAAGCCCGACGCGGCGAAGCCTGGCCCGGGCGGCGCACCAGCTGCGCCCGGCGGTGGGGCGCCGCCCTTCAGCCCCTCCTCGCCGTACGCGTCGTACACCTGCCGCTTGGTCTCGTCGCTGAGCACGTCGTACGCCTCGGATATCTCCTTGAACTTTTCTTCATTGCCGGTCTTCTTGCGATCGGGGTGGTAGAGCATCGCCTTCTTCTTGTACGCCTTCTTCAGCTCATCATCCTGCGCGACGTACGACGGCAAAACGCAGGAAGCGCGGTGGTTCCAGCCCCGGCCGTTAGCGAGTGCGCGGAGAGACTGCTTCGAGAGGCGGGCTGCTGGCGGCAGTCCGGTCGCACCGGCAGGCGCACACGAACCTTCACATCCCGAGAGACGCCCAAGATGGCGTAGTAGTCTCTGCCCTTCGCGTTCCACAGTAATCCACACATCACGACCGACGCCAGCGACGCCAGCGAGGAGGGCGCGCACAAGTCAGAGAGAGGGCGCGGCCTGAGTCAAGGCGTCACGCCCCCTGCGCCGGCGGCGCGGCGCGCACGCACCATGCCCACCCCTCCTCCGAGGCACCCCAACCCGCACCGCCCCACCCGCTCGGTCGGTCGGTCTCCCCTGAGCCACGCAGTCAGTCCGCTCGGCCCGAGTCTGTACTGCACGCCACGGTCGTGGCGCGCGCGCGCGCTGTGGCGCCCCGCTGCTCTCAGTCCCGCGTAAAACTCGGCCCTGCTGCGGCCACAAAAACCTTGCCCCCAAAAAAGAAAAAGAATTCACCGAAAATAAAAAGTGGTATCGTTGAGTGGGAACCGGGTGCCGCGGCTCGCACTCGTTTTTGGGGGTCGACGGACCGTTTTCCGAGTTCAAAAATGATTCATTACAAACCGCGGATTGGAATTCGTGGGGGGTCCCCGCGGTTCCCCGGCGCGCCCCGCGGCCGAATTCGAGTCTCTGACCGCGCGCGCGCGAGCGTGGTGGTGGTGGTGTGGGGTGGGGTGGGGTGGGTGGGGGTGGGGTCACAGTGCGCCCGGCTGTGCGCGGGGTGCCCTGGGCGTCCCCACGCCCTGCGGACCTGCCGCCTCGAAGCTCGCACGCGCGAGCGCGAGGCCCGCCCCCGCCCGCGCGGCCCAGGGGGCGGCGACGGGCGCTGCTGCGAGGCGGGCGACGTTGGGAGCGGGGGCATTGGGGGGGATGGGTGCGGGCTGTGGGCGCGGGCGCGCACCTGGAGCACGGCGTTGGGCCGGATGCCGGCCTCCTCGAGCGCGGACGCCTGGTCGCTCGAGCGGGGGTACCCGTCGAGCAGCCAGCCCGCCTCGCAGTCGGGCTGCGCGAGCCTGTCGACGATCATGTCGACGATGATCTCATTGGGTACGAGCTGGCCGGCGTCCATGCACTTCTTGGCTTCGGCGCCGGCGGGGGTGCCCTCGGCGACGGCCGCGCGCAGCAGGTCGCCGGCCGAGATGTGGGTGAGGCCGTACTTGGCGGAGATGAGCTCGCACTGCGTGCCCTTGCCCGACGCGGGCGCGCCCGAGATGATCACCTGCAGCCTGGCGCGCGCGGCTGCGCGCCGCGCGGCGGCGGGGGCGAAGGAGGAGGGGCGAGCGAGGCTGGGCAAGCCAGCTCGGGGAACGGGCGGAGGAGAAGAGCGCCGATCGACCTCATCGCTGCGCCGATGGAGGCTGCGGACGGCGCTGGCGGTGCGGGCGGCGGGAACTCGCCCGCCAATGGTGGGCCCGCGGCCGCGGAGGCTTCGGCTGACGCGGCTGATGCGCCTCATGCGGGTAAGGCGGGCTCCGCCGAACAGGTGCTGGCGCGCGCGCCCGTCTCGGCAGCATTTGCGTACGGCACAGGCGGCACGCACGAGGAGCACGCTGAGGTGGACGACGACTCGGACGCAGAGGAACTCGAAGCGCTGCTGGCGGAGGAGGATGCGCGGGTCGTGAGGGAGCGCGCGCGCGCTGGCGAGGGCGGCAGCGTGCTTACGGCCCCTTTCGCCCAACGCGGCGACGGGACCCGCACACGGCAAGAGCGCATCGTACTGCGCACCATCGAGCTGTCGCATGGCACCTCGTACGACAACGCAGAGCTGGAAGCTGAGGTGGACGCGGCGCTCGAAGGCCTCGTGCGGCGGACGGAGGCCACAGGCAGCGCGAGCGGCGGAACGAGCCCGACCCGCGCTGGCACAGGTGCTGGATCGTCGCGCGGCGTCTCCGTCGACGTGGGTGTTGATGGCGCGCTGGATGCGCTGGTGGATGAGCTCGCCGTCGATCACGTCGAGGCTGTCCACTCCGTCGCTGATCAGAGCGCGGCCGTCGTCGAAGTCGCGGGCGAGCCCGACGAGCTCGAGCGCATCGAGGAAAGCGAGCAGGCTGTCGACGTGTTCCTTCGAGGCGAAGGCGAATCATCAGGCGAGGCTTGCTCGAGCCCGATGCACGACGATGCCTACGCAGCAGGCGCGTCGAGCTGCGAGGAAAGTGCTGAAGCGGAAGCAGATGCTCAAACTAGTGCGGGGGATCACGTGGCAGTCCAAGAGCTATGGCCATCCAGCGAAGGGGCGCGCGCGGAGCTCGAATCGAAAGCAATTCAAGTTGACACGATGGGGGTTGACGTCAGCGATTACTCCAGGTGAGCAACACACGCACTGGCATGGGCGGCTGCGCGCGCGGTCGCGAGAGTGCGAATGCCCGAACATGCCTTTGAGTGTTCTGACGCAAGCTGTACGCGGACGGTCGCCGGCAGCTCCTCCCTGTCGACGCCCACGAGCGTCGACACTGAGCGCACGCGAAAGACCGAGGCCGCGCCTGAGCGCGTCGTGGTGACCGTCGCCTCCACGGAGGAGGCACTCCTAGGTGCTCTGCGTGCCTCGTCTATCGCGAGGCAGCGGCAGGAAACAGCCGACTGGGAGGCGTTTCGAGGTGCACTCAGTGCCGCGGAGCGACGCGTAGAGGCCGCGAAGGCCGCCGTCGAGGAAGAGCGTGCGCGAGCCAAACGCGAAGCGGGCGCAGCTGACAGCGAGCGCACCCAACTGCTTGAGAAGCTCGCGGCCGCCGTGGCAAGGGCTGACGCCGCAGAGCGCCGCGTGACTGAGCTCGAGCGCGAGCGCCACGCGTGGGAGGACCAGCGCACGCGCCTTCAGGCCGAGCTGCGAGCGTCTGCGTACAACGTAGCCACTGCCATGACGCCTGCAGGTGGGGTTGGTGCGCACGAGGCGCGCGTGCAGCGACTTGAGGACCGAATATATGCACAGCCGCATGCCCTGCCGCCTCCCTGGATCATTCACTTCGGCGATGTGCGCCCGGCGACTGCGCCGGGAACCTCGCCGCCTTCGTCCTCGCACGAGCACGCGCACGCACGCTCCGGCATGGGGGCCCAGGGCGGCGCCAATGCGCCCGACCACAGCTTGCCAATGCCCGAGGCTCCGCCGCCCGCGCAATACCGCCCGGCAACCGCGGGAGGATACACCTATGCTTTTCGCCCCGACTACGGACGCTGGGATGGATTGCTGTCCTCGCGCTCGGCCCTGTCTGGCGCGGCAGCTGGCCGCTTCTGGCCGTCGACGCACAGCGCGCAAATGGAGGAGCTCGAGGCCCGAGCCATGAGGCGATCGCGGGCGCGACGATCAGCGCGCGAGCTTGCCGCCAGTGCGGCCGCTCAGGAGGCGCGCGCGCGAGCGGTAGCCAGCGCAGCCGCCGCTGCACGTGCAGAGGCACTCGGCGCCGTCGGCGCCCCGTACAGAGCCAAGGGGGATGGCGAGGAGGTCAAAGGCGCCGAGGCTGACGAAGCGGAGCGCATGGCGGGGGCAACCGCTGCGGAGGCCGCATGGCAGCGGCGCGAAGCTGTCGAGGCACAGGCGCGTGTACGTGTCGAAGTGCGCGCATGCTCTCAGGAAGACGAGGAGCGTGCACGTGCCAAGCTGGCGGCGCAGATTGAGCGCGAGAACGCACACTTCGTGCCCAAACGCGGCGCATTTCGCGGTTGGAAAGTGCAACAGCGAGAGGACAGGTGCGTGGCGGCGCGCGAGCTTTCAGTGCGCGGCCACTCGCCATCCTGTGCGAGTAGCCCGTTGCAACCCACCGACTGACGCGACGCCTCCCACACAACCCCATCCCCGGCCCCCGCAAACACACACACACGCACGCACCACCGCTCGCCTTGCCTGCCTCCTCCTTTCCCCCCCTTTTGAAAACGACCGCCCAACAGGAGAGCGTATGACGGTCGCCTTGCTGCGGTCCCATCGCTCAAGAGGGCGCTCGCGCCAGATGCTCGCACAACGGAGCGCGCGCATGGTGGCGATGAGCGCGGCCTCAGCTCGTATGAGCGCGAGCTGGAGGGCATCCGCATGCAGTACCATGCGCAGAAGCTCGAGATGGGTCGCCGGCAGCGCGAGGCCGCATTGCAGCAACCACCAGTGCAGCAACTGCTCCACCTTCAGCCGCAGGCACAGCAGGCGCAATGACGGCACGATGAGCGCCCGCGCCACGATCAACGCGATTCCCCGACATCGTAAGGTACACACGGTATGCTCTCTACTCACGCATTTTGGCGTGCGTGTGTACAGTGCGTGTGCTCGACTGTCGGGCACGCTCATCGTCAACGAGGCAGAGGCTGCCTCAGAATACAGTAAAGGCGTTCGCGCGCACGCGCACGCGCGCGCATGCTTGGGCAGTGGGCACCCATTATCACATCTTGATGCATGTCACCTTGGGCTCTGCCGACGGCGGCGGGTCATCCCATCCCCCGCCGTACAGGTGGTACACCTGCTCGTAGACGTCGGTCAGCAACACGGTCGAGTAAGTTCCTGCCCTGCCCCGGAGGAGCCTATGAGCGCAAACACGCGCGTGAGGGGGCAAGGGAGGGAAGCGGAGAGGAGGGCGATCGAAGGCCGCGGCGAGATGTCAGCACCGTCGGAGCGCGACGCACACGCTCGGGGCGCGCGCCCGAGCGCGCACGGCCGCCGGCGCACGCACCACCGCGCCGGCGACTCCTCGCACATGCACAGGAAGGGGCTGATACAAAACAGCGCTGAAAGACCGAGGGGATCAAAGTAGCACGTATGGATGCACGTGTCCGAGCAGCACTTGTGGTTGTATGTGCAGCCGCAGCGGCTGCCGCAGCAGTACACCTGTGCGCACGCGTGCCGCGGGCCGCCCGCCCGCCCGCGCGCCCCGCGCGTGCGCGTGTGAGCCTCGACGCTCGCCCGCACGCGCACACACGCACGCGCGCGCATTCTCGCGCACGCGCGCACACGGCGTCCAACGCGCGTTCGCGAGCGCGCGGAGAGGGGAGCAGGGCGAGCGCACGCACGCGCGCGCGCGCACGCACCTTGTGGCAGCCCAGCGGCGCGGTAGGGTTGCCGGCGGCCGATGCCTCCGACGCGTACCGCACAGCCTCGCCGAAGCTCGGCCCCTTGCGGCCCGCGGCGAGCGCTGCGCGGTGCGGCGACTCGCCCGCCTTGCCCATGCCCTGCGCCACCGGCGCGTGCAGCATCGCGTTCGAGTCGGTTCTGCCCATGCCCTCCCGCAACGGCAGGGCGCTCCCGTGCGCGTGCGCGGCGCGCGGGGCGGTCCCTGTGGCCGCGTGCGCGCGTGCATGCGCCGGCGGGCAGGTACACACACGCACACACACACACAAGGTCGAGCCACCTTGTACACACACGCGCACACACGCGCGCACACACGCACCCCCCGCAAGGCCCACTTACGTCTACGTGCGGCACCCGACGCGCGCGTGCGCGGCGCGCGCTCCAGCGCTCCCCGCCTGCGTTTCGATGGCCGGGTGGGGCGTTCCCCCGCCCGCATGCGTTTTGATATGCGCTCTCCCTTCGAGGAGGGGCCGAGTTTGGGTATGAGCGATCAAACCTTAACCTCGAATCGGGGCGAAGGGCGTCGAGGTACACACGTAAAATGACCTTCATGTGCAATTTCGCGCGGACCCCGAAATCGGCGCGCAGCCGCCGCCGCGAGCGGCGGCTGGGCTGCTGCGCGCGGGCACAGGGGTGTGTGTGTGGGGGGGGGGGGACCGCGCGGCGGCGCGTGTGCGCGGGGGTGGCGTGTGTGGGCGGGCATGTATGTGTGGGCATGAGCGTGTGCGGGCGGGCGGGCGCGCGCCCGAGTGTGTGTGTGTGTGCGTGTGCGTGTGTCGCTCAGCCCGCGTCCTCGAAGCGCACTATCCGATCCTCGCCGGGGAAGCCATCGACGAGGTGCACCGTGTCCGCTCCAGGCTCGTCGAGCAGCTCCCTGACGAAGCCAA
>RQSC01000757.1:1739-13420 GCA_013416795.1 Prasinococcaceae sp. CCMP 1430
CCGCGACAGTCGCAGCCGACGCGCGGCGCGCTTTCAGGAGGAGTGGGGTCGCTGTTCCGCGGCGGGGGTGGGGGGAGGCGAACGTGCGCGCGCATCCACGCGGGGCGCGCGTGCGAGGCACCCGCCTGCGCAGCCTTCGCTCGCCAGCAGCGCGCGCGCGCTCCCCGCTCGCAGGCGCACCGTGCCTCCTCGTTGGACGGCGCCGTCATGCTGGTGGTTGTATTTTTGGATCGCAGCCCCGCCCGCAGCGCGCGCGCGCTCCCCGCACGCAACGTTGCACGCCGGTGGCCGCTGACGCTCGACGCTTTCCCCGCGACATCTAGCTTCCCACCAACAGCAGCTGGCTCTCAACATGTCGCCCCCTCGTCGACCCAGCGTCGCGCTGCTGGCGGCGATGCTGGGGACATCGGCGGTGCGTATGACGCATGCAACCCTCATGGAGGAGGTGTCCAAGCTGCTGGCCAGCGACGGCGCGGAGCGTGACACTTTCGGCTTAAGCGTGGCGCTCTCGGGCGACTACGCGCTGGTGGGCGCTCCAGATGATGACGACGACGGCGGCGACTATGACTATGCTGACGGCGACGATAGCGGCAGCGCGTACGGCGACTACGCGCTGGTGGGCGCTCCAGATGATGACGACGACGGCGGCGACTATGACTATGCTGACGGCGACGATAGCGGCAGCGCGTACGTGTTTGTGCGGTCGGGGACGTCGTGGTCGCAGCAGGCCAAGCTGGTGGCCAGCGACGGCGCGGCAAATGACAACTTCGGCTACAGCGTGGCACTCTCGGGCGACCACGCGCTGGTGGGCGCTCCAGATGATGACGACGGCGGCGCCTCCAGCGGCAGCGCGTACGTGTTCGTTCGGTCGGGGACGTCGTGGTCGCAGCAGGCCAAGCTGGTGGCCAGCGACGCCGCGGCGGGTGACGCCTTCGGCTGGAGCGTGGCGCTCTCGGGCGACCACGCGCTGGTGGGCGCTCTATATGACGACGACGGCGGCTCCTACAGCGGCAGCGCGTACGTGTTCGTGCGTTCGGGGACGTCGTGGTCGCAGCAAGACAAGCTTGTGGCCGACGACGCCGCAGCAAATGACTACTTCGGCGTCAGCGTGGCGCTCTCGGGCGACTACGCGCTGGTGGGCGCTTTTGCGGATGACGACAACGGCGCCTCCAGCGGCAGCGCGTACGTGTTCGTGCGGAATGGGACGTCGTGGTCGCAGCAGGCCAAGCTGGTGGCCAGCGACGGCGCTGCGTATGACCTTTTCGGCTACAGCGTGGCGCTCTCGGGCGAATACGCGCTGGTTGGCGCGGATTTCGACGACGACGACGGCTCCGACAGCGGCAGCGCGTACGTGTTCGTTCGGTCGGGGACGTCGTGGTCGCAGCAGGCGAAGCTCGTGGCCAGCGACGCCGCGATGGGTGATTCGTTCGGCTTCAGCGTGGCGCTCTCGGGCGACCACGCGCTGGTGGGCGCTGTATATGACGTCGACGGCGGCTCCGCCGGCGGCAGCGCGTACGTGTTCGTGCGTTCGGGCACGTCGTGGTCGCAGCAGGCCAAGCTGGTGGCCAGCGACGCCGCGGCGGGTGACCGCTTCGGCTACAGCGTGGCGCTCTCGGGCGACTACGCGCTGGTGGGCGCTTTATTTGATGACGACAACGGCGACGATAGCGGCAGCGCGTACGTCTTTGATCTGACCGCATCGAGCCCGCCTCCCAGCCCGCCTCCGAGCCCGCCTCCGACCCCGCCTCCGACCCCGCCTCCGCCGACCCCGCCTCCGACCCCGCCTCCGAGCCCGCCTCCAACCCTTCCTCCTCCGAGTCCTCCTTCGAGTCCTCCGCCGAAAGCGGCAGCGCGTACGTGTTCGTGCGGTCGGGGACGTCGTGGTCGCAGCAGGCCAAGCTGGTTGCCAGCGACGCCGCGGCGGATGCTAGCTTCGGCTGGAGCGTGGCGCTCTCGGGCGACTACGCGCTGGTTGGCGCGTTTTGGAACGACGGCAACCCTGTCACCTCGTACGTCTTCGTGCGTTCGGGGACGTCGTGGTCGCAGCAGGCCCAGCTGATGGCCGACGACGGCGCGTACGATGACCGCTTCGGCTACAGCGTGGCGCTCTCGGGCGACTACGCGCTGGTGGGCGCTCCTCACGACGACGACAGTGGCGTCAACAGCGGCAGCGCGTACGTGTTCGTGCGCAATGGGACGTCGTGGTCGCAGCAGGCCAAGCTGGTGGCCAGCGATGGCGTGGCGTATGACGAATTCGGCTACAAGGCGGCGCTCTCCGGCGACTACGCGCTGGTTGGCGCCCCTTTTGACGGCGACGACAGCGGCAGCGCGTACGTCTTCTTTCGCTCGGGGACGTCGTGGTCGCAGCAGGCCAAGCTGGTGGCCGGCGACGCCGCGATGGGTGACTCGTTCGGCTCCGGCGTGGCGCTCTCGGGCGACTACGCGCTGGTGGGCGCTGTATATGACGGCGACGGCGGGGACAAGAGCGGCAGCGCGTACGTGTTCGTGCGGTCGGGGACGTCGTGGTCGCAGCAAGCCAAGCTGGTGGCAAGCGACGGCGCGGCGGATGACTACTTCGGCCTCAGCGTGGCGCTCTCGGGCGACTACGCGCTGGTTGGCTCTTATTTTGACGACAACGACGGCGGCGACGATAGCGGCAGCGCGTACGTCTTTGATCTGACCCCCTCGAGCCCGCCTCCGAGCCCGCCTCCGAGCCCGCCGCCGAGCCCGCCGCCGAGCCAGGTCAAGCTTCTGCCCAGCAACGCCACGGATTCTGGCAACTTCGGCGTCAGCGTGGCGCTCTCGGGCGACTACGCGCTGGTGGGCGCTCATGGGGACGGCGACAACGGCTTCATGAGTGGCAGCGCGTACGTCTTTTTTCGGTCGGGGACGTCGTGGTCGCAGCAGGCCAAGCTGGTGGCCAGCGACGGCGCGGCGGACGCCAACTTCGGCTGGAGCGTGGCGCTCTCTGGCGACTACGCGCTGGTGGGCGCTTATGGGGACGGCAACAACGGCTCCTACAGCGGCAGCGCGTACGTGTTCTTGCGCAATGGGACGTCGTGGTCGCAGCAGGCCAAGCTGGTGGCCAGCGACGGTGTGGAGTATGACAACTTCGGCTCGAGCGTGGCGCTCTCGGGCGACTATGCTCTGGTTGGCGTGCCTTACGACGGCGACGTCGGCGACGACAGGAACGGCAGCGCGTGCGTCTTTTTTCGGTCGGGGACGTCGTGGTCGCAGCAGGCCAAGCTTGTGGCAAGCGACGGCGCGGACAATGACTACTTCGGCTACAGCGTGGCGCTCTCGGGCGACTACGCGCTGGTGGGCGCTCCTGATGACGACGACAGCGGCTTCAACAGCGGAAGCGCGTACGTTTTCGTTCGCAATGGGACGTCGTGGTTGCAGCAGGCCAAGCTGGTGGCCAGCGACGCCGCGGACAATGACAACTTCGGCTACAGCGTGGCGCTCTCGGGCGACTACGCGCTGGTGGGCGCTCCTGATGACAACGATAGCGGCTTCAACAGCGGAAGCGCGTACGTGTTCTTGCGCTCGGGAACGTTGTGGTCGCAGCAGGCCAAGCTGGTGGCCAGCGACGGCGCGGAGTTTGGTGGCTTTGGAACCAGCGTGGCACTCTCGGGCGACTACGCGCTGGTGGGCGTTCCTTACGACGCCGTCGGCGGCGACGACAGCGGAAGCGCGTACCTGTTCGCGCGGTCGGGGGCGTCGTGGTCGCAGCAGTCCAAGCTGGTGGCCAGCGATGGTGCGGAGTATGACAACTTCGGCTACAGCGTGGCGCTCTCCGGCGACTATGCGCTGGTGGGCGCTCATTATGACGACAACGACAGCGGCGTCGATAGCGGCAGCGCGTACGTCTTTGATCTGACCCCCTCGAGCCCGCCTCCGAGCCCGCCGCCGAGTCCCCCTCCGAGTCCTCTGCCGAGCCAGGTCAAGCTGCTGGCCAGCGACGCCACGGACGCTGACAACTTCGGCGTCAGCGTGGCGCTCTCGGGCGACTACGCGCTGGTGGGCTTGCCTTACGACGGCGACGTCGGCGACGACAGGAACGGCAGCGCGTGCGTCTTTTTTCGGTCGGGGACGTCGTGGTCGCAGCAGGCCAAGCTTGTGGCAAGCGACGGCGCGGACAATGACTACTTCGGCTACAGCGTGGCGCTCTCGGGCGACTACGCGCTGGTTGGCGCTCCTGATGACAACGACAGCGGCTTCAACAGCGGCAGCGCGTACGTTTTCGTGCGCTCGGGGACCTCGTGGTTGCAGCAGTCCAAGCTGGTGGCCAGCGACGCCGCGGCGGGTGACAACTTCGGCTACAGCGTGGCCCTCTCGGCCGACTACGCGCTGGTGGGCGCTCCTTTTGACGCCGATGGCGGCTCCGCCAGCGGCAGCGCGTACGTGTTCGTGCGGAATGGGACGTCGTGGTCGCAGCAGGCCAAGCTGGTGGCCAGCGACGGCGCTGCGTATGACCGTTTCGGCTACAGCGTGGCGCTCTCGGGCGAATACGCGCTGGTTGGCGCCCCTGATGACGACGACAGCGGCTTCAACAGCGGCAGCGCGTACCTCTTCGTGCGCTCGGGGACTTCGTGGTTGCAGCAGTCCAAGCTGGTGGCCAGCGACGCCGCGGCGGGTGACAACTTCGGCTACAGCGTGGCCCTCTCGGCCGACTACGCGCTGGTGGGCGCTCCTTTTGACGCCGATGGCGGCTCCGCCAGCGGCAGCGCGTACGTGTTCGTGCGGAATGGGACGTCGTGGTCGCAGCAGGCCAAGCTGGTAGCCGACGACGGCGCTGCGTATGACCTTTTCGGCCGCAGCGTGGCGCTCTCGCGCGACTACGCGCTGGTGGGCGCTTATGGGGACGACGACAATGGCTCCAACAGTGGCAGCGCGTACGTTTTCGTTCGCAATGGGACGTCGTGGTCGCAGCAGTCCAAGCTGCTGGCCAGCGACGGCGCCGCGGACGACAACTTCGGCTACAGCGTGGCGCTCTCTGGCGACTACGCGCTGGTGGGCGCTCATTATGACGACAACGACAGCGGCGTCGATAGCGGCAGCGCGTACGTCTTTGATCTGACCCCCTCGAGCCCGCCTCCGAGCCCGCCTCCGAGTCTCCCTCCGAGCCCTCCGCCAAGCCCTGAGCCGAGCCCGCCTCCGAGTCTACCGCCGAGCCCTCCTCCGAGCCCGCCGCCTCCGAGCCCTCCTCCGAGCCCTCCTCCGAGCCCTCCGCCGAAGCCTCCGCCGAAGCCTCCGCCGAGCCCGCCTCCGAGCCCTCCTCCGAGCCCTCCGCCGAACCCGCCTCCGAGCCCACCTCCTCCGAGCCCTCCACCGAGCCCTCCGCCGGGCCTTCCGCCGAATCCTCCTCCGAGCCCACCTCCGAGCCCGCCTTCGAGCCCACCTCCTCCGAGCCCACCTCCGAGCCCGCCTTCGAGCCCACCTCCTCCGAGCCCACCTCCGAGCCCGCCTTCGAGCCCACCTCCTCCGAGCCCACCTCCGAGCCCGCCTTCGAGCCCACCTCCTGCGAGCCCACCTCCGAGCCCGCCTCCGAGCCCACCTCCTCCGAGCCCTCCTCCGAGCCCGCCTCCGAGCCCTCCTCCTCCGATCCCACCTTCGGGTTCGCCTTCGAGCCCTTCTCCTCCTCATCCTCCTCCTAGCCCGCCTCCTTTGAGCCCGCCTCCTCGGAGCCGACCACCACCACCACCTCCTCCGAGCCCGCCTCAGAGGACTTCCGCGCCTCCCCGCGCCGGCGCCATCGCCGCCGGCAGCGTCGCCGCCGCCGCCGCGGTGGCCGCCGCCCTCTTCCTGCGGTTGCGCAGCAGGAGGCCGAAGGATGGTGGCCTCACCGACGGGACGACTCCCTCCTCTTCCGCCAACCGCGTGTGACGGCCACCAACACTGGCGCGTCCCCTCTCCCTCGCTTTGCGGACCTCCCGCTCCCCGCGAGCGCGGCGGAAAGGGAAAGGGAAAGGGAAAATGAAACGGAAATGGAAATGGAAATCCCCCCTAACGAATACTGTAGCAATCCCCCTTTTTATTGCCCACACAGACACAGATCAGAACAGATCGCATCGACTTCAAATCCGAACCCATCAATGAACAAGAGACCGACACCACGCGTTTTATGAGTTGGGCGCACCTCTCTCTCGCGCCGGCCGGCCGGCCAAAAGGTCGGTTGGTCGATTGACGGCCTCCGTCGCGCGCTCGGCCCTGGCTGGCGCCCCCGTCCTCCCTGTGGGGGAGGGGGGCGCCGGGGCGCGCGCGCGGGGCGGGGCGCCCGAGTTCTCGCGCGGCGAGGGGTCGAACGCGCGCGGGGCAGCGCGGGCCACCCGCGTGCGCGGCCTTGGCTCGTCAGCAGCGCGCGCGCGCTCCCCGCACGCAGGCGCACCGCGCCTCCACGTGGGACGGTGCCGTCATGCGAGTGGTTGCATGTTGGGATCGCAGCCCGGCGCCCGCGGTGCGCGTGCGCTCCCCGCACGCAAGGTTGCGCGCGCTCCCCGCTGACGCTCGACGCTCACCCGACGACAACAACAGCTCCTCCCTCCCCCAAAACAACAACAAAACACCCCCCATCCAACCCCAACAACAATGCCGACCCCTCGTCGCTTGCTTGCATGGGCTGCGATGCTGGCGACCATGGTGGTTGGTACAACGCATGCGACCTCGGAGGAGGACTTCCAGCTGCTGGCCAGCGACGCCGCGGACGATGACAACTTCGGCTACGGCGTGGCGCTCTCGGGCGACTACGCGCTGGTGGGCGCTCCGAATGACGACGACGGCGGCGACAACAGCGGCAGCGCGTACGTGTTCTTGCGCAATGGGACGTCGTGGTCGCAGCAGGCCAAGCTGGTGGCCAGCGACGCCGATTCGTATGACAGCTTCGGCGAGCGCGTGGCGCTCTCGGGCGACTACGCGCTGGTGGGCGCCCATGGGGACGACGACAGCGGCCAAGGACGCCGACCGCGGCACCGACAGCGGCAGCGCGTACGTGTTCTTGCGGTCGGGGACGTCGTGGTCGCAGCAGGCCAAGCTGTTGGCCAGCGACGCCGCGGCAAATGACTACTTCGGCGACAGCGTGGCGCTCTCGGGCGACTACGCGCTGGTGGGCGCTGATTATGACAACAACGACAACGGCTCCAACAGCGGCAGCGCGTACGTGTTTTTTCGCTCGGGGACGTCGTGGTCGCAGCAGGCCAAGCTTGTGGCAAGCGACGGCGCGGAGGGTGACTTGTTCGGCGGGAGCGTGGCGCTCTCGGGCGACTACGCGCTGGTGGGCGCTCCTTATAACGACAACGATCGCGGCAGCGCGTGCGTGTTTTTGCGGTCGGGGACGTCGTGGTCGCAGCAGGCCAAGCTGGTGGCCGGCGACGCCGCGGAGGGCGACCTCTTTGGTTCCAGCGTGGCACTCTCGGGGGAATACGCTTTGGTGGGCGCTTACTGGAACGACGGCGGCGGCTCCGACAGCGGCAGCGCGTACGTGTTCGTGCGCGATGGGACGTCGTGGTCGCAGCAGTCCAAGCTGGTGGCCAGCGACGGCGCGGAGTTTGACAGTTTTGGCGGGAGCGTGGCGCTCTCCGACGACTACGCGCTGGTGGGCGCTTATGGGGACGGCGTCAACGGCTACCTCAGCGGTAGCGCGTACGTTTTCGTTCGCAATGGGACGTCTTGGTCGCAGCAGTCCAAGCTGGTGGCCAGCGACGGCGCGGAGAATGACCGCTTCGGCTGGAGCGCGGCGCTCTCGGGCGACAACGCGCTGGTGGGCGCTTATGCGAACGGCGACAATGGCTCCAACAGTGGCAGCGCGTACGTCTTCGTTCGCAATGGGACGTCGTGGTCGCAGCAGTCCAAGCTGTTGGCCAGCGACGGCGCGGAGTATGACAACTTCGGCACAAGCGTGGCGCTCTCGCGCGACTACGCGCTGGTGAGCGCTGCTTATGACGACGATAGCGGCTCCAACAGCGGAAGCGCGTACCTGTTCGCGCGGTCGGGGGCGTCGTGGTCGCAGCAGTCGAAGCTGGTGGCCAGCGACGGCGCGGAGTTTGACAATTTTGGCTACAGCGTGGCGCTCTCCGACGACTACGCGCTGGTGGGCGCTCATTATGACGACAACGACAGCGGCGACGATAGCGGCAGCGCGTATGTCTTTGATCTGACCCCCTCGAGCCCGCCTCCGAGCCCGCCTCCGAGTCTCCCTCCGAGCCCTCCGCCAAGCCCTGAGCCGAGCCCGCCTCCGAGTCTACCGCCGAGCCCTCCTCCGAGCCCGCCGCCTCCGAGCCCTCCTCCGAGCCCTCCTCCGAGCCCTCCGCCGAAGCCTCCGCCGAAGCCTCCGCCGAGCCCGCCTCCGAGCCCTCCTCCGAGCCCTCCGCCGAACCCGCCTCCGAGCCCACCTCCTCCGAGCCCTCCACCGAGCCCTCCGCCGGGCCTTCCGCCGAATCCTCCTCCGAGCCCACCTCCGAGCCCGCCTTCGAGCCCACCTCCTCCGAGCCCACCCCCGAGCCCGCCTTCGAGCCCACCTCCTCCGAGCCCACCTCCGAGCCCGCCTTCGAGCCCACCTCCTCCGAGCCCACCTCCGAGCCCGCCTTCGAGCCCACCTCCTNTTGTGCAGCAGGCAATCCTCGATCAGCTGGACGACGCCCGTCGGCGCCGACCTGCGCATCTCGGCGCTGATGGTCGGGCGCAGCTTGGTCTCGTCCGAGCGCACCTCGAGCAGGATGTCGCGCGTACTCTTGCCCTTGTGGTCAGCGTACGGCACATCGCGCGCGAAGCACTCCCAGCACAGCATGCCGAGGCCGTACACGTCGGACGCCTCGCTGTTGGACTCGCCCGCCAGCAGCTCGGGCGCCATCCAGAACGGCGTCCCCACCGCAGAGCGCCGGCCAGCGCCCAGCATGCGGCCTTTCGTCGATGAGAGGCCGAAGTCGGACAGCTTGCAGTCAAAGCTGTCGTTCACGAGCACGTTGGCGGCTTTGATATCGCCTGTGGGCGCGTGCGCAGGGTGCGAGAGGGGCGAGGGGAGGCAATACAAGAGCACACGGGAGGGACGCGCAGCGTCAGCGAAGGTGCCAGTAGTCATAGTAGCAAACAGATGCCAGGGACCTTTCCCCCGTGCAGGCGGCGACGCAGCGCGTAGCATCTTTTCTCTTTCTTGCACGCACCGTGTATGATGGGCTCCTTGCCGCTGTGCAGGTAGCGCATGCCGCACACGACGTCGCGCACCATGCCGATGAGCAGCGAGGCGGGCAGGTCGGCCGTCGGGTTGAGCAGAAGGTCCCGCAGCGTTCCCCTGGGCATGTACTCAAGAACGAGCAGCGGGTCGGCCTCCTTGGTGGCTCCAAGCACGGTGACGATGTTCGGATGACGGAGGCGCACCATGAGGCGAATCTCGCGTTTGAAGATGTTGGCCAGCCGCGCGCTCGACAGCCGCTTGCCGGCGCCCGTGCCTGATGCTGCTGTCCCGCCGCATCCGAGTCCCAGATTGCCTGACTGGCTGCCCGTGCCGCTCCCAATCGAGAGGCAACCAAGCGAGACGCACGAGCCGAAGTGGGCCCGCTTCACGCAACCGATGTCACCGCCACTGCGACTGCCAACACTGCCACTGCCGCTGCCCGGTCCGCCCGGTCCGCCCGGCCTGCCTCCGCCCGCCCGGCCCCCGCCCCAGCAGCAGCCCCAGCAGCAGCACTTTCAGCAGCAGCAGCAGCAGCAGCAGCAGCTGTACCAACAGCCCCCGGCGGCGGCCGCGGCGGCGCGGCGCCCGCCCCCGGGCCCGTCCGCCGCGCAGCAGCAGCAGCAGCAGCCGCACTTTCAGCAGCAACAGCAGCAGCAGCAGCAGCACCGACCCCCTCCCTCCCCGACGACGACGGCCCTCCCCCCGCCGCAGCAGCAACCGCCCCCGCCCCCGACGACGGCCGCCCCCCTCCAAGCTGCTCGGCAGCACCAAACCCCCTCCCCGACGGCCCTCCAGGCCCGCCCCAAGCCCGGCACCACCGTCGCCTTCCAGCTCCTGCGGCGCAACGTGTACCCCCACCGGCGCACGAAGCGCGTCTCCGACGACGACATCATGGTGTGCGCGTGCGACCCGCGCGACGGCTGCGGCGCCGACTGCATCAACCGCCAGCTGCAGATCGAGTGCACGCCGGGCTACTGCCCCTGCGGCGATGGCTGCCGCAACATGGCCTTCCAGCGGCGCTCGTACGCGCCGCTGCGCAACGTCGCGGTGGGGCGCAAGGGCTTCGGGCTGGTGTGCGACCGCGCCCTCGCCAAGGGCGACTTCGTGATCGAGTACACCGGCGAGGTGCTCGACCAGAAGAGCTTCGCCGCGCGCAAGGAGCGCTACGGCGAGGAGGGCCAGCGCCACTACTACTTCATGACCCTCTCGAACACCGAGACCATCGACGCGCACCGCAAGGGCAACCTGGGGCGCTTCCTCAACCACTCCTGCGAGCCCAACTGCCGGCCCGAGAAGTGGCAGGTCCGCGGCGAGCTGTGCATCGGCATCTTCGCCTCGCGCGACATCCCCGCGGGCGAGGAGCTCACGTTCGACTACCAGATGGAACGCTTCGACAAGGCGCAGCCGTGCTTCTGCGGGGCGCCCTCGTGTGGCGGCGTCATGGGCGGCACCAACATCGACCACGCCGAGGCGAAGGAGCTGCTCGAGCAGATCGCCGCCGACGACCCAGAGGAGGGCTTCGACGAGCCCGAGTACCGCTTCGTCGACCCCGTCGACGCGGGCGACGGCGTCGACCCCGACGCGGCGCCGTTGCCACCGCGCGGCGCCGCCGGCGGCCGCCCGCCGCGGCGCAAGCACCGCTCGGAGCGCTCGCTCGTCGCCGAGCGCAAGCTCGTGGGGCGCCTCAAGGCGAGCCGCAACATCGTCGACGCGCTCTCGATGGTCGAGCAGGAGCTGCAGCCCATCACCACCAAGAGCCTCAAGCTGCGGAGGCCCGAGTGCGCGGTGGAGTACCTGCGCCTCTTCAAGGAGGCCACCAGCGGCAACGCGGGGCAGGCGGCGGGCGGCGGGGCGCCCGGCGCCGCGCTGGCGGCGGCCTCGCCCTCCGCGGCGGCCGCCGCGACGAGCTACTCGTCGCGCGACCTGAGCATCCTGCTGGAGGTGATGATCAAGACGGACAGCTACGCCGCGCAGACGGCCATGCTCAAGGCCGGCGCGCCGGGCCTGCTGCTGGGCGTGTGCCTCAAGCTGGCCGGCGACAGGCAGCAGCAGGCGTGCGTGCGCAAGGCGCTGCGAGGGCTGCTCGCGCTGCCGCTCACCAAGGCGCACATGGGCGCGGTGCGCGTGGGGATGGTCACCCTGGTGGACGCCGTGAGGCGCATGGCCAGCGAGCGCAAGCCGCTCGACGCCGAGGTCCGCAAGTACGCCGACGAGCTGGCGTACAAGTTCTTTCCGCGCCCGGTGGCGCCCAGGCCCGCGCCGGCGCCGGCGGCCCAGCAGCAGGGCGGCCAGCCGGGGCAGCAGCCGGGGCAGCTCGGCGCGCCGCAGGCGCAGGAGCAAGGTCAGAACGGCCACCAGCAGCAGCACCAGCAGCAGCACCAGCAGCAGCAGCACCAGCAGCAGCAGCAGCAATGGGGCGGGGCTGGAGCGGCGGACGCGCCGCTGACGGGTCACAAGCGGCCGCGCGAGGACGCCGCCGAGGCCGCGGGCTCCGCCGCCGCCGCCGCCGCGGCCG
>RQSC01000757.1:36345-56996 GCA_013416795.1 Prasinococcaceae sp. CCMP 1430
TTAATTTTTTCAACATTTTCCCCTATAAAAACAAGCCGGCGACGCGGCGGACGCGCGCGCAGGCGCGCGGCAGCAGACGTGCCGCGCGCGGCAGCGGACGGCGCGGGAGGTGGCGCCGCCGCCGCGCAAGAGCACGACGCGAGCCTGCTGCTGTGGTGCACGCCGCGCGGCCGCGGCGTGTGCGTGCTGCTGCTCGCCACCTTCCTCAACCTGCTGGGCTTCACGATGGCGGGGCCGCTGACGCCCGAGCTCGGCAGGCACTTCGGCCTCGGCGGTGGCTCCGCGGCGGGGGCGCTCACGTCGGCGTACCCGCTGGGCATGCTCGTGGCGCTCGTGCTGTGGCCCGCGCTCTCGGACCGCATCGGCCGCAAACCCGTCATCGCGGTGAGCCTCGTCGGCGTCGGCCTCGGCCTGTCGCTGCAGGCGGTGGCCGTCGCGCAGCAGTGGCCGCTGTGGGCCTTCCTAGCGCTGCGCACGGCCAGCGGCGCGTGCGCCGGCGCCGCGCCCGTCGGCAAGGTGCGCTAAGGCGCTCGCCGTGCATGCGTGCCGCCCGTGCGGGCTGTGCGTGCTCGCCCCTGTCGCCCGCCACCACCTGCCGCTGCGCACACCCAGCACCCACCCCCTCGCCCCCAACGCACTCCCCCTCTCGCGGTCACTCTCCACCCCACCTCTTCCCTCTTCCGCTCCTCTCTCCGGCTGACTGACTGACCGACCGAACGACTGACCGACCGACGGCGTCGCCCGCTCCCTATACGGCACGCGCGTCTCAGGCGTACCTCGCCGACGTGGGTGAGGAGGAGCACGAGCTCCCGCGATGGATGGCGTGGCGCGAGGCGGCCAACACGCTGGCGTTCATCGTCGGCCCCGCCCTCGGCGGCATGCTCTTCGCCGCGGTCGGCCTCCACGGCGTCATCGCGGCCGCGGGCGTCGCGAGCTTGTCGGCGGGCGTCACGGTCGCGCTGCTGCTCGAGGAGCCCGGCAGGGCAGCAGCCGCCAACAAGGCGCGCGCGGAGGACGAGGACGGGGCACGAGGGGGTGCGGGCGGCGTCGAGGATTTCGATCTCAACCCCACCAGCGACGCCAAGCAGCCCTCAGGCGCCAGCGATCGCGCCGCGGACGCAGACTACGCGGCGCTGTCGTCGAGGGGCGGCATCCGCGCGATGGCGCGCGTGGCGGTGTCCTGCCCGCTCGGGCGTTACCTCTGGCAGGCGGTGGGCACCATCTGCGTGGTGAGCGCGCTCTACCACGTGGGGCAGGTGTCGTGGGACGCCTTCTTCGGCATCCTCGCGCGGGCGCGCTTCGGCATCGACGCGGGCCAGCTGGGGAACATGATGACGATCAGCGCGTGCCTGTCATTCGCGGTGTCCACCGTTGGCTTCCCCAACGTCGAGAAGCGGGTGGGCATCGCGACGACCAGCGTGCTGGGCCTCACGCTCGTGGGCATGGGCCTCGTGGCGGTTGGCAGCGCGGCAACGCCCGCGGCGATGGTCGCGGCGATGGCGTGCTACGCGGTCGGCGTCCCGCTGTTCTCCCCGACCGTGCCCATACTGCTGCTCAAGGTGCACGCGCACGCACGAGAACATGCGTGCGCACGCAGGCGCGCCTCCGCTCGCTCCCACGCGAAATCGCCGCTGACGGCCAGCTCCCGCGCGTGCGTCGCCCGCCGCCTTGCGCGCGCCCTCCTCTGCCGCGCGCGCACAGTGCGTCCCGCCCAACCGCCGCGGCGCCGTGATGGGATTCGACAGCGCGCTGAACACGGTCGCGCGCGTGGCGGCGCCGCTGGGCGTTGGCGCGGTGTACGCGCGCGTCGGCGAGTCGGCCGCGTTCGCGTGCGCTGGCGGCGTGGTGTGGTTCGCGGCGGCGCTCACCGCCGTGCGTGCCATCATGGTGGCGCGCGCCAGGCAGGCCTCGCTCACCGCGGGACGCAGCAGCTGGGGCCCGGCCCAAGGGACAGCGGCGTAGGCGCGCGCCGTTGTCTGAACCGCCCCATCTTTTTGCGACGCGCGATTCTCCTGCAGCTGCCGCCGCCCGGCCCGGCCCGGCCCGGCCCGGGGGTACCTCCTCGCCGCTCGCTCGCTCGCTCGCTCGCTCGCGCGCGCGCCTGCGCGCGGTGGAGCGGCAGTTACGCATCGCGCCGCGATACCATGATGGTACCAATTATTTCAGGAAACCCGAAAGTTCCCCCGTTCGGTCCGCTCGCGCGCGCTCGCTCGCGCCGATCTCGGGTGGGGGAGCCTCCTCTAGCGAGCTCACCTCGCTCGCGAGGCGCGGCCGCCGCGCTGCGCTACCTGCTGCACGGCGCAAGCGGCCGCGCGCTGGCCGAGGGCGCGCCCGCGCCGCGCGTTCACGATGAAACTTTCGTTGTGGTGCGCCCCGGTCGCGTTGAGGTCCACTGCTCGCCCGAGGCGCGCGACGCGCTGCTTCCCACGCTCGGCGCGCTGCCCGGATGCACGGTGCGATGCCCAACGGCCGAGATGCTCGACGACGGCGAGGCAGCCGACGCCTTCAAGGTGCGCTGCTTCGTGGGCGCCGTGAGCGGCCTACGCCGCGTGGGCGTGCCGCTCTCAGCGGGCGGCGCCATGGAGGTGGAGCAGTGGCCCATCGTGCAGGCGTACGGCGCGGAGGGCGTCGGCCGCAGCGGCTTCTTCTCGATGAGCATCGAGGTGGTCGATGTGGCCGACGCGCTGCAGCGATGCTACCTCGACCTCGACGCGCACGCCGTGCGCAACGACTGTCTGCTAAGAGCCGCGCCCGCCATGTCGCTGCACTGGGAGGCCGTCGCCAGTGTCGGCGACGCTGCCGCCAGGGGCGGGCCAGCGGACGTGGCCGCGCTCACCGCCGCCGACCTGCTCGAGCCGCTCGCATTCTACTTCGATGCGGGGACCATCCGCGAGCCGGAGCGCTGTGCGCCGCGTGAGGGCGTGCGGGACCTCGCCGAGCCGCGCGCGGCGCTCGGCGTCGCAACGCGCGCCCTGGGGCCGCTCGCGAGCGGCGCGAGCGGCGCAGTGGGCGACGACACCGTCGGTGCCGCGGGCGCGCTGCACGTCGTTCTCGAGGCGGTGGCACCCAACTCAGGCGTGCGCGCGTCGCGCTCGTACTTCTTCGCGGCGGGCGGGCGGGCGTCGTCGCTCGTGGCACTCGAGGGCGAAGACGATACCGCCGTTGAACGCATCGGCTTCAACGCGAGCGACGCGTCGTATTCGGGCGCCGACTCGCGACGGCTGCTTTCGCTGTACGCTGCGCTGGCCGGGGCCGTGGCCGACGCCGTGCGGGCGGGAGAGGGCGAGGATGCCGCGCGTAGGCGCGTTGGCGAGGCTGTGCGAGCCGCCGCTGCACGCGTCGGCGCGCAGGAGGTGGGCGCCGACACAAACCTTGAGGTGGTGAGCTCCCAAATCGACCACCTGAACAACGCGTCCCCCGCGGTGGCAGGCGCGCGTCGCGTGCGCTTCGTGCGCGCGGCGCTTCTGGACGTGCCCTCGGTTGAGCGTGCCGGCGAGAGCCTCGGCGCGCTCGTGTACGCCGACTCGGGCCTCGCTCCACTGTGTGGATCGCATGGCCGCGCGACGGCCGTCTGCCTGACGGACGCGATCCCGCCGTTGCGCGTCTGGCGCGCCGAGGGACCCGAGGCGCGCGCGGCGCTGGACGCACGGCGTGTGGCGCAGGCGCTCGCCGCAGGCAAAGTGAAGGGCGCGCCGCTCGGCGCGCTCCTGCCAGGGGCTGCCGGCGCCGCAGACGACGTCATTTTGCTCGCCGGGGAGTCGATCGGCCACACGGCCGACGTCGCCTCGCCGCTGAAGCTGGCAATGGGCAGCTGGGCCGCCTACGAGAACGGCATCGTCTGGGCGTCGCACTCGGGCGACGTCGCACCATTCGCCCTGCGTTTTGGCTCGGACGTCGTTCGGATGGCGGTTGACATCACTGGCGGCATGGCGGTGGCTGTCACCGTGGACGCCCGCTGCGCGGCGCTCGCTGACAGCGCGCCAATCAACGTCGTGCTGCGCGGCGGTGAGGCGGGCGACGCGCCTGCCTCGGCGCTCCTGCGTTTCTCGCTGGCGCGACTGGACACACCGCAGCGGCGCGCATTCGTGCGCGAGACGCTTGGTGCGTGGAAGACGGCCGAGGCGTTCGCCACAGATGGCGCGACGCTCGTTGTGCGTTCAGGCGACGCACCCGCCGCAGCAGCAGACGACGCAGCCGATGGCGACGTCGACGCTCGGCCACAGAGCGGGCGAGGGTCGCCCAGCAACGAAGCCGGCGCGCGAGCAGAGGCGGCCGCAGAGGCTGCCGAGGCGCTCTCCGAGCTCCAGGTACCTCTGCCGGCGGGCCTGGCGCTTGCGCGGGCCTTCACGGAGTGTGTTGGCACCTCGGGCAACACCCGCGCCAAGGCGTTTGCTGTGCTGACGCCGGACAAGGATATTGAGAGCATGCTCGATAGCATGGACGCCGAGGAGATCTTCGGTGCCGATTCGTCGGCCAGCGTGGCTGACGCGCGCGCGGTCGGCGAGGACACAGTGGCGGTGACCGCCATCGTTGGTGCTCCCGGCAGCGGCGCGCTCGAGGTTGCCCGGGCGCTGTGCGCGGGCGAGCACCACGTCATCGTGCGTGCCGACGGGGGTGCCGGTGAATTAGAATCTGCGCTCGCGTCGGCAGCGGATCGTGCGCGCGCTGCGGCGGCCGGCCGCGTGCCCCGCGTGCTGTGCGTCGCCAGTCCGCTCACATCCGCAGCAGCGCATGTGCGTGCTGTGGAGACATCGCGCGCATGCGCCTCAGGCGCTCTGGCGCTCTCCAGCACCTTGCTGGTGGCCGATGCGAGCGCAGCCACCTCTGATGATGTCGGGGGTCTGGTGTGCTCGCAGGCGATGCGTGGGTTCGTCGACTGCGTCATCGTGCGCTCGAGTGGCGCGGTGGCACTTGATGGTGCAGCTATGACCGCGCTGCGCTCGCGCGTGCCCGAAGCACGCGTTGCCCTTGGCGGCACGGGACGCGCGCTTGCCGACATGGAGCTCCTGGAGCCCTCGAAGATGGCCCTCAAGCCCGCGCGAAGAGCTTTTTTGCGCTCGCTGGCTGTGGGATGCGGGGATGCAGGCAGTGGCGTGACCGAGCAGGCAGTCGGGCTGCGCTGCATGCGGTGCACGGTGCTCGGCTCTCTGTCCACCGACGTCGGCGCTGCTGAAGAAGTGCTCGAGGGCTGGCGCGCGCGACTCGTGTCTGCGTACGAGGCCTTCTTCGAGAGCGATGGGGGTTTCGCGGAAGTGCCCGTGGACGACCAGCCGCTCAGGCTTGTCCACCTCTCCGGTGTCGTGGCTGCGAAAGGTTGGCTCGGGCGCGTTGCTGTCCTTGTGCGGTTGCGCGCGGCCATTTATCTTGCGCGTGCCGTTTCGCGTCCTGACGCGCGCGCCGCGCTGACGCGCGCATCGATCCCCGCGCACGCCTACACGCAGATGGGGATGGAGAGGTCTTGTTCGAGCTCAGCGCTAGTGTGGGTGCTGCGCGGCCCCGGGCTGGCGCTCGCACCCTCGAAGAGATCGAAGCCGAACGACTGGCTCTGGTGCCACCGCTGCCGCTTCCGAGCTTCGGCGGCGCGAACGGCGCCGCCGCTGGCGCCGAGTTGGTGTTGTGGCACATGGGCGGCGGCGCCGCTGGCGCGCAGGCCGCGCTGCATCGCTTGGTGGAGGCGCTGCGCCCGCCCGCCCCCGAGCGGCCGCCCCCGGTAGAGGGACTCACGCTCACCGACGAGGAGGTTGCTGAGGTGCGTACGCTCGCGGCGTGCGTGCGTGTGTGCTTCGTGTCGGGCGTGCGCAAGGAGACTGACGGAAAGGCTTGCATGGGCGACCGGAAGGTGGTGGCCAAGAGCGCGTCCATGCCATTGGATGGCTGGCTCTACGATGGCAGACAATACGTGAGCGGTGACGACGGGAGCACCGCGCCGCGCCACCCAGCATTCGCCGCGCAGGCGGCGTCTGCGTTGGCGGCCAAGCGCGCAGCAATCGAGCTCGCGCATGCAGAAGCCGACGCTGCGGAGGCGGCGCGAGGGCGCGTCGCGCTTACGTTCGTCGCGGTCGCCGGGGGCGCGACGTAAGATACGGGCCAGGCGTGCATTCAGAAAAGCTCGTAGCGCGCGGGGCGTCCATATGAGCAGATGCGCGTGCCCGGGCGATGCGCGAGTGCAGGGGCAGCCGCGAGTGCGCTGGTCCTCGCTTCGGCACATGCGCAGTATAGCGACAGGATGCGCTCGTGATCCCCCTCCCTCGAGCTAGTTAGAGTTAGAGGGTCTTCTTATTATGTGGTCTGCCGGCCTCGCTGCTACTGATATTACCCCCCCGCGCCGCCTCGTCTCCACCGTGCGTTGCCACTCCGTTCGACTCGCCTATGTCGTTCAGGTCGACGCCCTCGGCCTCACACCTGCTCATGAGGTAGCTAGCGAACGCGTTCTTCTGCTTCTCCGTGAAGCGCTTGGATGGCTTGTAGTGCTTCCAGTAGCCGTCCATGGGCACGACCTGGAGGCGAGGGGGAGCGCCGGCGTGGGGGCCGCGGGGTCGGGTGAGGGCACGCCGCGGCCACGTCAGTCAGCTGCAAAAATCGCGCCGGTGCCAGCATGGCGCCGCGCCGAGCGAGCGTCGATTCGAACGCACCCTGAGATTCGCGCGCTCGGCGATGAGCATCTGCACGCGGGCCGCGAAGTCCTCGGGGGGCTCATTCTCCAGCCTGCGCTGCGGCTCGAGCACGGTGACGTCGGCCACCACCGCCCAGCTAGTCATCAGCGTGAGCAGGTGCTGCGTGAAGCTCTGCCGCTTCGAGTTCCAGAACGCGTCCACAAACGTCTTGTTGTAGTGGATGGCCACGGGGTACACCAGCACGTCCTCGCCCAGGTCGAACGCGCCCTTCTTGAACTGCACGGTGTAGCGGTTGTTCACGCACGTGCCCTCGGGGAAGATGAGCAGCGGGTTGGAGTCGGGGTTGGTGACATGCGCGCGCATCTTTCTCTTGAGCACCAGCTTGTCCTTGGACTCGGCGCGGTTGAACCACACGCACCCGAGCGCGTTGAGGATGTGGTCCTGGCAGAAGCCCACCCAGCCCTTGTGCTTCTGCATGATCACCGCGAAGGGCGCCCACTGCTCGAGCACGATGAAGTCGATCATGCTCGTGTGGTTCGCCACGTACACCTGGTTGGCCTTCTGCACGGGCCTGGGTCCGTGGTACTTGATGACGCCGGTCCAGCTGGCGACGAACGCCGCGCAGAGCGACATGCAGAGCTTGCGCTCGATGCGCGCGCCCAGCTGCGCGTTCCACGGCGTGAGCAGCGCGTGCACCGGGAAGAACGTCGCGAAGAAGAGCAGCCACGCTCCCACGAGAATGGCCACGCGGATGGGGAAGAGCACGCAGTAGCGCACGGCGACGCCCGCGTAGTGCATGGGGAAGAGGTACCAGTTCCACGCCCACGCGTCCGGGGGCGACTCCTGGAAGCACTTGGTGAACGAGTCGTCCACGATGGCGGCCGCCGCGGTGTTGAGCGGCGCGGAGGCGTCGAGCACGTCGAGGATGAGCTTGGAGCGCGGGCGCTTCTGCGCGAGCAGCGCGCTCTCGAACTCGGCCTCCTGCTCGTCGAGCTCGGGCTCGGTGGGGCTCGCGAACGCCGCGCCGGGCAGCTGGTACCTCTCGCTGAGGCTCGCCGAGCGCAGCACCTTGTCTCCGCCCGCGCCCGCGCCCGCGCCCGCGCCCGCGTCGCCGCGGCCGCAGCAGGGCGCGCCCCGCAGCGCCGCCCACGGCCACACGCGCGCGGATGCCGCGCGCGCGCCGCAAAACACACCCAATGGATTCCAAAAATCAATGCATTTCACTACCCATTCATTTCCGCATTGGATTCCTCAATACACCCCCAGCGCGCGCGCGTGCGGGAACCCGCGCAGATCGCGCGCGCGCGCGCGCCGCGCGGAGGGGCGCCGCGCGGAAGGGACCCGAACCCGGCAAAAAAGGATTAAGGTCTTAGAGTTGTAGGGTTTAAGTTTTGGTGGGTGGCCGGTGGGTGGACGCGGGCTGGTGCGTGGTGGGTGTGGGCGGGGTGGTGGTGGTGAAGGGTGGGAGGTGGGTGAGGGTGCGTGCGTGCGTGTGGGTGGAAGGTGTGGGTGGGAGGTGTGTCTGTGTAAGTGTGAGGTGTGAGAGTGTGTGGGCGTCGGTGTGTGGGTGGAAGGTGTGGGTTGGAGGTGTGCGTGTGGGTGGGTGGGTCGGGGGACAGGCGCCGCGAGGGAGGGCGCTGGACGAGTGCGTGACATGCACGGTTCGTTTGCGATTATTAAGGGGAATTGAGATGGTGGTGTCGTGCGTGTCGTTGCGGTGGGGCACACGCGCGCGAGCGCGCGCGCGCAGGCGCGTCCGCTACAGGTTTTCTCTGTCGAGCGCCGTGAGCATCGCGCAGCCGCGCATGACCCAGTGGCTCTCGGGCATGGCGCTCGGCAGCCTGATGTTCATCACGAAGTTGGTCGAGTGGCCGGTCGTCATGAGCACGCCGCGGCGGTCCATGGTGCGGTACAGCGGGCACGTGTAGCTGGGCTTCTCTTCGATGTCGGTGGTCTTCTCGGGACGGAGGTGCATGCACGGCGCGCGGCAGTACAGGACCGCGGGGGCGCTCTCGCACAGCTGCGAGCCCTCCGGGTCCCAGCCGGCGCCCTCGAGGTACAGACCGTGGATGTGCACGCCGAACTTGGGCGCATCCTTGTACTGCTCGGGGTCCATGCCGAGCATGTCGAAGTCGTAGGCGACCATGTCGATGGGGATGCGCAACCCGCGCGCGTAGTTCTGCAGACCGGCCGTGAGGAAGGACTGCACGAAGAAAAAGGCCGGCAGCCAGTGGATGCTCGGGATGCCCGTCTCGTACCAGTCCTGGAGAGTCTTCAGGCGGCGCAAGAGGTCGTTGACGTAGGCGCCAAGCGGCATCAGGCTCGGGTACGACACACCCATCCAGAGCGCGGGCACGCCGTTGATCGCCATGCTCGTGAAGGCCGCTTCGATCGTGCTCGACATGACCACCGTGCCGTCGATGGCCTTGATCATCTCGCGCAGGCTCGATCGGACGCGCGAGGTGAGCTTGTTGAAGCGCGTCATCTCCTGCGCGAGCACCGTGTTGAAGGACTCCTCATAGTCCACGGGATACTTGGCCTGCACGGCCTCGATGTCGAAGTCGTCAGGCAGGCGTGATAGAATGTCGACGGCCACGGCGCGCACGGCAGACTCGGCCGAGCCGCCGCCGCCGCCGCCGCCACCGCCGCCGCCCGACGTGCCGCTCATCTCGAGCAGGCTCGCGAGCGGCGCCTTGGTGTCGTTCGTGTCCTTGGTAATGTCAGCGTTGGCGTGAAGACCGAAGGCCTCGGGCGCCGGAATCACCGGCAGGGACGATATGTACTCGTCGTAAGCCTCGGCAGGGCCGGGCGCGATGGCGTAGTACAGCCCGCTCGCGCTCAGCTTGTAGTCAGGGTCGCTGATCACCTTCTCCGAATAGCAATTCGCCAGCAGGCAGTTGAGCAGCCGCCTGTCCTTGTCGTCGGTCACGCGCCCGCCGTAGTTGCACTCGCCGACCATGTACAGCAGCGCATTGAACGGCACCTCGTCGTTCTCGTCGATGAGCATCTTCAGCTGGCGCACCGAGATGCGCAGGTCGCCGTCGTCGAAGCCGTAAGGGATGTTCCAGCCGAGCGGCCCGAACTTGCGGCGCTCCTGGATGACGCCGTGGAAGAAGCACAGCCCGAAGAGCAGCCGCTTGAAGGGATCGGGCTTGGTGCAGCCCTCGAAGAAGTCCTCGGCCGCGATGGGATCCAGGCCGTACGAGCGCTTCATGTTGGCGCGCAGGCCACGCGGGGGCTCGTTGACCATCTTGACCGAGTTCTGCAGCACGGCCACCGGGAAGGCCGGGCTCGGATACGACGTGCACCACAGGCGGAAGCCCGGATCGATCGCCTCGGGGTCGAAATCCTCAACGATCTGCTCGAGCGTGGGCATCCAGCTTGGCGCCAGATGGCAATTCTGCAGCACGACCCACGACCCGTTGCCCGCGGCGTCGCGAATCATCGCCTCGGCCTTGGGCCCCTGGCCCTGGCCAAGCGAGATGGTGCTGACTTTGTCCTCCATTTCGCGGTCGGCGGCGAACTTGAGGAGCACTGCCGTCGGGTCCGAGCCAGCGCTGAGTACAAACACGAGCGGTGTCGTCGGGCTCGAGTCCGCGTAGCAGCCGTCGAGGTCGAAGGGCAGCGGCTCGATGAAGCGCTTGCCCAAGGTCTCCTCCACGAAGTCCTGCACGGCGGGCACCACCTTGTCGGGGCGCAGGCATCGCACGAGGAGCAGTTTCTTGAAGCTGTTCCACTTGTCGTCGTATCCCGCGGGGAGCGGCGCCGTGTGCGGCAGCTGCGCGGCGAATATGTCGCGGAAGGTGGACAGCTCGCGCTTGAACAGGCCAGTGAGGTCGCTGAAGGCCGGGAGCGCGCCCAATCGCACGATCTCCTGCCAGGCGGGTGTCGACAGCCACTCGGCGGCCGGGTTGGGCTCGTCGACGGCGCCCATCCCACCGGTGAGGAGGAACATCCACTCGTCCTCGCGGACGCGCCCCTCGGCGCCCAGGATGCGCGAGCACAGCAGGAACGCGAACATGAGCTTGTCCTTCTCAAACAACGAGCGGCACACGTTGACGTAGAGGGCATACGTGAAGTGGTCGTTCACGTGATCAAGGCGTTGGCCCACGTCGTCGGACATCTCGGCGGCCGCGATGGAGCCGACGAAAAGGTTGACGAACCATGGCAGCGAATACTGGTACATGGGCTCGATGTTGGCCAAATCCGAAATTGCGAAGAAAAGCACAGCCGTGTACTTGCCGCATGGCGCGTAGTTCTGTCGCGCGGCGTCGATCTCCTTCTCGGTCTGCTCGGCCAGCACCTGCTTCTCGGCAATCTCGTTGCCAAGCGACTTTGCTTCCGTGATGATGGAGATGGCCGTCTCGTCCTCCAGAATATTGCCCTCCGACGAAGACAGCACGTGCAGAATCTTGTCTTCAATCTCCTTCAGCTTGCGCGCGTTGGTCGCGCCCTGCACTACCAGCTCGTTCTTCGAAGCCTCTAGGTCTGGGCGTTCCTTGGCAACCACCACACCAAGCAGCTGGTCGCTGTGTGTGTGCGCGCGTGCGTGCGTGCGTGCGTGTGTGCAGAGAGAGAGAGAGGGAAAAAAAAGAGGGTGCGCGAGGGACGAGCGCAAGGGTCAGCAAGGGCCGCAGCGCGCCATGCGGCGCCGCCAAAGGGACGCGTCGGCGGCGCCGGACGAGGTGCGCGCCCGCGCAGGCGCACCTGAGTCCTTCAAGAGTGATGGTGAAATTCAACAGCGACACCTTGACAGCGACCTCGGGCAGGTAGTGCGGGTTCCTGAGCTTCGTCGTGATGTAGAAGCGGAAGTCGCTCGAGTACTCGATGGTCGAGTCGCCGAGGCGAATGCAGTTGACGCCGCCTGACTTGAAGACTTGCTTGAGCAGCAGTGGCTCGAGCGAGGGGTCGAGCTCCTCGCCGACGTTCTCGAGCAGCACAGGCAGACCGAACTGGATGGCGTTCTCGAGCGTGCGCAGGTAGCTTCCGCTCGAGTCGAGCTTGATCACCTGTAGATTGTTCGGCTTCTCCAGATTCTTGGTCCACTTGTTGGCCTGCCCTTGGGGGTCGATCATAAGCGGCCAGCGGCGCGCGTTGGCCACGATGATGCCGTTGTCGATGGAGAACGCGTCGTTGGGTAGGCCAGCGATGGTCCACTCGCGGATCCTCACGGGCTCGCCGAGGCAGCTGCCCAGCGAGAACTTGTCGGCGGACCCGGCGGGAATGCGGCGCTCGGAGCACATCGCGCACCACTTGGCGGTGATCTCGTTCCGATAGGACGCGGTGAACGCCCCCAGATACGAGATCACTCCGGCGGCGACCAGCATGTCGCCGGTGAGCTCGGTGTAGCGCGCGCCGAGCGACTTGGCCGCCTCCGTCCAGCGCGTCTTCTCGCCGCCCAGCCCGCCGATGAGCTTTTCGGCGCGCTCGAGTTTCACGGTGCAGAGCTCGACCTCCTTCTCCAGATTCTCCTTCTTGTCGACGTTGGTCTCGAGCTCTGCCTCCATCGACGCTAGCTTGTCCATCAGCTCTTTCAGCTCCGCCTGCTTCTTCTGCAGCCCTTCCACAACCACAGCATAGCTGGCCTCGGCGGCAGCGAGCTCCTTCCTCTTGGGCTCGACCACCTTGGCCACTTTGTCGTACACGTCCATCGCGCGCGCCCAGTGGCATATGCCCTCGGCGGCGCTCGAGGCGGACTTCGCGCGCTCGGGCGTGAAGTTCTCGTCGGTGAGGTAGTTCTCGCGGAACTTCTTCATGACGGACGCGGGGATGTTGTCCTTGTCGTAGTTCTTCAGCATGCCCAGGAACTCCTTGTCGTTTAGCAGCTTCAGGCTGGGCCCCCAGAAGTCGGCGACAGTCCTTCCACCGTCGTTCTTGCGATCCGGCTTGACCTGGAGCAGCACGCACACCGCCTCCATGACGAGCTTGATGGCGGCCGGTGGATTCTTGAGGCCGGCAATGTACTTGATGTCGGCGGGTTTGATGGTGTCGAGAGCCTTGAGCGCGGCTTCGAGTGCGGGCATGGCTTCGGCGAGCGCGCTCTCACACTCATCCTTGATGGCCTTGGCGTCAGCGGCCTGGAGGTTGGCCTCAGCCTCCTCCTTCTGACAGATGAGCTTCTTCGGCTCGACGACCTCCTCTTTCTCACGCTCGATCTTGGCGAGGAGCTCCTCCACCTCGCCGACGGTGATGATGAGCTTCGGCTTGAGCGCCGTCAGCTCCTCCTGCATGCCCGCGACTTGCTCGGCCGAGCTCGCGAGCTTTTCCAGGCCCACCTCGTAGCGCGACTTGAGCTTGGTCGTCTCGTCGCGCTTGGTGGCCAGCAGCGTCTTGAAGGCGCTGATGAGCTCCAGGTACGAAGTGGGCGTCACGTAGTTGTGGCGGCCGGTCGCCTCGAGGAACCTCGCGCTCTGATCCTGGACGGTCTGATGAAAGAACTTGCAGCTCTCCACGAGCTCGGGGCGCATACTCTCGGGCAGGTCCATATCCTTGAGGAACATCCTCGCGACGGCCTCGAGCGCGTCCGACGGCCACGCGGTAAACCAGTCGATCGTGCAGCAGTTGACCAGGCTGGGAAACTGGCGCAGGCGGTCGCGGAAGGCCGCGCCGATGGGGCTCATGCAAAACATGACGTGGAAGTTGGCGCGGCAGCGCGCGACGAAGTAGCCCCACAGCTCTAGCTGCGTCTCGAGCGCAAGGCCTTCCTTAGCGCTGGCCGCGCGTGCCATCTCGATGATCGCCATCTTCTGATCGCTCGGGAACAGGTTCGGGATCTCGCCGGAGTTCAGCACTGCGTTGATCTCCTCCACCATCGATTCGAACTTGATGTTGGTGTCGCTGAAGAGGAAGACCGTGTTCACGCCCTCGCCGCCGGCGCGCGTGAGCATGCGCTGCATGTCCTCGTGCCAGTCGTTCATGCTGTAACTCTTTGAGATCTCCACCTGCTGAACCTCCATGCCCATGATGAACGCCGCCAGCTTGGTGAGCGACTGGCGCCCTGAGCCGCCGACGCCAACGAGCAGCATCGAGCCACCAGGCTGCTGCAGCAGCCGGCAGATGCGTGAGACGTGCTCCGCGGCGAACAGGAAGATGGCCAGGTTCATCGGACGCTTGGAGAGGCCGTTGAAGTCGGCCAGGTATTCCTCCATGGTGGACAGCGCCAGCGGGATGTCTTGCACCTCGGCGTACTTGCGCTCGTGTGGCTCGAGGTCGGGCGTCATGTACGAGCCGAAGAAGACGGAGCGCACGGCCTCGCGGTCGAGCGACCCGCCGGCGTCGTCCTCGCCCCCGCCGGTGATGTGCGAGAACGCAGCCGCCGCGCCGACCCCAAAGTGCGCCGCGGAGAGCTCCTCTAGGTTGCCTAGCAGCCAATCGCGGTCGGCGTCGTCCGTCAGGCGGTCGAAGAACACGCGCGAGGACTCGTGCAGCCACAGGCGCGCCATGGCTGTCTTGCGCGCGCTGCTGTTGTCCCCCGCCAGCTCGCCGGGGCCCATGAGCATGACCCCCTGCACGACGCGCGCGAAGTCACGCAGGCTGAATACGTAGTGCGACTTGGACGGCGTGGAAAGCAAGTGCGCCATCGAGCGCCCGTACACCTGCAGCGTCGCGTCAACAATCGCACCAGAGAGCGCAGCGACGTCCGCGGGAAAGTCGTGGTTCACCGTGAAGTGATAGTCGAGGATCGACTTGAAAATGCGCATGAGGGTGGCGTCCGTCACGTCCGACAGCCCCACGATGTTGAAGTGGCGCAGGAAGCGAGGCGTGACAGGGTTGCGGCCGCCGCCAGGAGGGCCCATCGCGCAGACCAGCTGCACGTCCTGCAGGAGTTTGAACTCGTTGTCGGTGCCGTACCATCCGTGGTAGTCCGCAAATTGGCGAAGCAGCTCGACGGGCGGCTGCGCGCCGTACTCCTCGAGCGTGGGCATGTTGAGGTCGTCGACGAAGACGATCGCGCGCTTGCCCATCGGCGGGCCGATGACGCCCTTGCGGCGCTTGTCGAGGCGGCCGTCCACCTGCTCCTGCGTCATGCGCGCGGACGTGCGTGCCGAGAAGGCCACGATGATCGGCATGAAGCTGTCGCTCGGCAAACCCTTGACGAGGTGCCGCGTGACATACACGGACTTGCCCGTGCCGCTCGGCCCGCACAGGAGGACGGGCATCTGGCGCTGGATGCACGCGTCCAGCAGGAAGGTGTACCGCGCGCTGTCGTCGGTCGGGATGATGATCGAGCCGAATGGCGTGCCTTTGGGGATGGGCGCGTCCTCCAGCGTGGAGTTCCACGTGACCCACGCGACCTTTTCGAGGTCGTATACGAAGTCGTAGACAGTCCCGTCCGTGGGCACCATGTCGCACGCCAGGTTGGGGGGATCAGCTGGCACGAGCGATTTGTAGTCTTCCGCGAGCACGCCGCCGACCAGCTCGCGCACGAAGGCATCGAAGGCTTCGCGCCCCTCGGCGAGACCCGTGCAGCCCACGCTCCAAACGAGTGAGAACAGGAACCACGCGTCGAGCGCCTGCGCGGTGCCAGCGGGCTGGTCCTCCTCGGTGGGTTCCCTCATCCTGGGCGATGCGCCGCCGCCGTCCTCGCCTTCCTCTTCGCCCTGAGCTGCCACGTCGCCGTCTTCATCGTCATCGGCGGCCATGGCATTCCGCAGCGGCTCGATGAGGCACGTGAAGATGTTCATCGCTGAGCGGGCGAGGTTGGTATCCATGGTGGGAAGCATCTCCTTGATGCTGCGGCGCACGAAGCGGAGCGACGCGGGCATCACCCATTCGAATAGCCGGCCGACGCGCTCGCACTGCGCCTTGGTGAGGGTCGCCTCGAGCGTGCCCAGCCAGCTCGTGAGCAGGGGCCGCCAGCCCAGCTGGTGAGGCTCGAGGTACACCATGCCGCAACGGCTAACGGTCGCGGGCGACGCCACCGCCAGGTCGCCCACCTCGAACATCATCGTCATGGGATCGCTCATCTGGATGATCTCTGACGACGGGAGGCAGAGCTTCTTGTTGTCATCGAGCACCGTGTTCATGTTTTCGATCCAGATGGCGTCGACTGGGCCGTCCATGACCATCCACTTCCGGTCGGGCGACGGGTCCGAGCTCAGCTGGCGGAAGTATACCGCCAGGCAGCCGTCCATCCACTCCTGCGTGATGGCGTCGGCCTCGCCGTAGAGGCGGCCGAGCGTGACGGACTTGGGGTTGATGAAACGGCAGTGCACAGGCACCTCGTCGCCCTGGCCGGCCTTGGCCATGTCGGTGAGTGCGCCGCTGAGGACCTTGATGGCCGCGCTCTTCCCGCTGAAGGGCTGTCCTACGAGCATGAGGCCATGGCGCACCTGCACCATCTCGTAGAGCTCGCGCGACTTCGTAAGGAAGTACTCGGTAGGCTGCAGGTTGTGCTTGGCGCAGTTGGCGCAGAGCGCGGCATCCAGGTCGGTGTAGTCGGGCTCGGGAAGCTCGATGCCGACGAAGAGGTCGCTCGTGATGCCCGTAAACAGGTCGACGTCCTGGGAGAGGAACTTGCACAGGTTGACGTCCACGATGGAGCGCAGCATGAGCACGAACTCATCCTCCTCAGGGAAGCGCCGCTTTAGGTTTCCCGCCGCGCGCAGCACCGCCATCACCGCGCGCATGCCGTAGTCGTAGTGGTCCTGCGAGGACAGCTGCTCGGAGCAGAGGCGGTAGGTGGCCACGATCTTTCGCGCGTTGTCGCGCGCCTGGAGGTAGCCAAAGGAGTATAGCAGGATCTCGGCGATCATCGCGTAGTCGGGCACCATCATGGCCACCGTGCGGAAGAGCGCCTTCAGGTTGTCCGGCAGCTCCGAGCGGCCGGCGTAGCCGGGGTTCATCGTGATGAACGCGTTGGCGCTGGGCTTGAGCGTGAGGTGCGAGCCCTCGAAGTAAAACTTCGTCACTTTGTTTCGCTTGGCGATCTGCAGCTCGAGCACTTGCTGGGCCACCACGCTGAGGACTTCCAAGTTGATGCGGTTGAATTCGTCAAAGCACGCCCACGCGCCGCTCGACGCCAGCCCCTTGAAGAACTTGCCCATTGCGATGTAGTCGAGCGTGTCGGAGCAGTTGAAGACGACACACTGTCTGGCGAGCGCCTTGGCGAGGTCCTTAGTTGTCTCGGTTTTGCCAGTCCCTGCGGGGCCCTCCGGCGCGCCGCCCATGCCGAGGTGGATTGCCCCTATCAGGGTGCGGTAGCAGCGGTCGGTAAGCGGCGTGATCACCAGCCGGCTGCTGTTGCCCAAGTACTCGTAGCCGTACTCGACCTCGGCGTTCATCATTCGGATCATGCACGTCTTCTCGCTATCCTCGTCCTCGGCGTCGAGCGCCTCCCAGTACATGCGCAGCTGGCTGAGCCAGGTGAAGTCGCCGGTGCTGTCCACACCTTCCTTGACCATGGCGGCCACCACGTCGCGCGCGTGCACGTCCATGACGACGAGGGCCGAGAGCGTCTTGCGGTTGAGCTTCGAGAGGTTGCCGCGCACCAGGCTGACGATGTCGCTCAGCTGGCTCGTATTCGCCTTCTCGAAGTCGGCCAGATCGCCACTCTCGATGGCCTCGATGCAGCCGCTCGTCCAATAGATGGCCGTGCCGACGAGCACCACCTGGCCTGGCCAGTTGAGCACCCAGTCCTCGCGCTTGTCGCTTGCGTACGCGGCGATCCCTTTGGCGACCTCCTCCTGGCACGCGGCGAACATCCCCTCTTCGACCTCCAGCAGCCACTTCTCGACGGCGCCGCGCGCAGCAGCCGGGTTGATCGTCTCCTTGAGCGGGAAGCGCTCCTTCTCGGCCGACTCCATCGCGTAGATGAGCTCGTCCTCCTCGCCGAACTCGAGTGTGGCGATGCCCTCGAAGCACTTCTTCAGATGCGGCTGCACACGCTTGGGGTCCTTCGTCTCCGAGAGAATCTCGAGCATCTCGTCGTTCGACAGGAAGAAGAAGCGAGGGAAGGCGACCCGCTTGACCTCGAGGTATGATGCGAGGCCGCTCTTAATCTTGTCGAGCAGCTGGTTGGCCTCTTCGAGGCGCGCCAGGCGCTCCTTGTCCCTGGCGATGGTGATACACTCGGGCTTCTGGTTGGTCTTGCGCATGACGTCACGCCAGATGGCGTCAACCGTCTGGAACATGGCACCCTCCTCCGGAAGCTGCTGCACGATGTCTTCGGAGCCGAAAATAGGCTCCAGGTACTGCCACGTCTTCTGGCAGGCCAGCCACTGGTCGATCATGTCCTGTAGCGTCTGCAGAATGCCCTCCCAGCTGGACGCCCGCGCCTCGAATGGCTTGATGAAGGGACTCGCGCGCATTGACATCACGCGCACGATCTGGTCGTCGAGCACCAGCTGGACCTCGTCCACGCCGCCGATGATGAAGGTGCCGGTGTCCTTGTATTCGATCACGCGGAAGCACACGCCGTCCCAGTCGAGCTGCATCTTCTCGAGCGCCTTCTCGAGTGAGTGCTCCTTTGAAGCGTTGGTCGATACGCGCTGTACCTGCTCGAGCTTGTCCATGATGCCCTGCCCAACGAGGTCGTTGATGCTGAAAGCGTGACCCTTTTTATAGGTGCCGCCGATGATCGCGAAGATCGACTCCCAGTGGCGGTCGCACAGCGCAGGGTTCGCGAGCTCTTCGATGAGGGGCATGTTGGGCTTGAAGTCTTCGATGGCGTTCTTGAGGCGGAAGACCACGGAGTCGTCGCGGTTGGCCTTGGACATCTTGTAGGTCGTCTTGGTGTACGAGGCAACCGTGTCGGCGACCTGCGCGATCTCTAGCGCGATCACGCTGCCCGTCGTCCACGTTTTCGCGTGCTCCTCCCACTCGCGCATCGACTTCCACACGTCGTAGCGCGCCTTGCACTCCTTCTCGGTCAGCGCGAGATTCGAGAAGTCGTCGGGCGGCATGTTGAAGAGCCGCTGGTAGTCTGCGAAGACCTCCGCGCGCGCTTTGGTGGTGGCTAGGAGTTCAAGGAGGCCCTCGAGATCCGCGCACACCTCGACGGCGTCGGCCTCGGGGTCCACGTAGATGCCGCTGTGCAGGTTGCCCAGCACCGCGAGCATCTCCTCGTTCGTCGCGTTGATGTTCTTGTCAAGTGTGGCCATCATGCCTTGCTTACGCTCGCCGATGAATGCCTCGGCCCCTGCCAGGGCCGTTGTGAAGTCGCCAATGGCCTCGTGCAGGTCGTCGAGCTTCACCTGATCGGCGGTGGGCACCTTCATGTCGACGCCCGCCAGCAGGGCGTACATCTCGTCCACCGACGCTGCCTTGGCCATGAAGGCCTTCTGACCGGTCACCATGTCGGTGTTGAGCTCCGAAAAGTCTACGAACTCGTCGAGGGTCTCCGGGCGGTCCGACAGCAGGCGCGAACGCTCACGGAACGCCTCGAGCCCTTCGATCGTCGCGTCGCGGGCCGCGCCGAGAAGGAAACCCTTGACGTCGTCGAGCGTGCGCGTGGTCATCGGAATGAGCTCGTTGCGAAGGCTCTTCGAGTCGACGTGGAGCGCGCCGAGCACGTGGCCGGTGCGCATGCGCTCGAGGTCGTTGCGCCAGTTGCACTGGCGCTGCAGGTCGGCACGGAAGGTGGCCACGGTGTGCGTCTCGGCGGAGTACGCCTCGAAGTCCCACGATGTGCCAAAGTCGTGGATGGGCCTGTGCTCGTCGAAGTTTTTGACGTACTCCGAGGCAGCCGCGAAGTCGGCAGTGATCGCGTCGTCTATCCTCGAGCGCAGCCCGCTGAAGTACTCGGTCGAGCGGATGACGGACACGGGGTTCATGCCCTGGGACTTCCCGCTGAGGAAGTGCGAAAAGGAGCGCATGAAGAGCAGGCGCGGCACGGCTTGCACAGTGGCAATCATGCCCTCGATGGCATTCGAGCTGAGGACCTCGCGCACCTCGCCCGCGTCGGGCGCGAACTTGATCGCGTCTTCGGTGAACGAGATGGTCGTCTGGAAAACTCCCTTCGTGACCTTCTCGGTGGCCTTCATGCGCGAGTTCTCCAGCACCTCCAGCAGGCGCTCCGCCGTGTGTATCGCCTGGCCTACGAGGCCCTCCACCAGCATGTAGTCCACCAGCCGGATGAAGTCGCCGAGCATGTCGGCCTCCTCGGACACGCGCCGGTACGTCTGCACGCGCTCGATCTTTTCCTGCTTGATCGACACCATCGAGCGATTCTTCTCCGCGGCGCGCCCGGGGTGCAGGCTGACGCCCGTGAAGTCCTCGAGCTCGCTCTCGTTGCGGATGGACTCCTTGTAGAGCTTGGCCTGCTTGACCGCCTCGTGGCACACCTTCTCCACGCAGTGCTGGATGCGCTCGACGGTCGCCTCGAGCGCGGGCGTCGCTCGGAGCGAGCGCTGATTCACCTGGAGCTCAGAGAACTCGCCCAGATTGTATAGCCGCCCCTCAGCGATGGCCATCATCTTCACCTCGGAGAGCTCGTGCACGTAGCCGCAGAGCTCCATGAGCGCCGGACAGAACGTCGGCTTGGCTAGGAAGAGCTTGCGCTTCAGCTTGTTGCGCACCTGCGAGAAGAGCTTGCGCCGCACGGCCTTTCGCCAGTGCTGGAAGCGCTTGTACACCAGGTAGTGCCTGAAGAAGCGCATGCGCCTGAGCACATTGAAGATGGACTTGTGTCGCATCCACTCGCCCAGCTGTGTGAACTCGCTCTGCTCCCCCGGCCTGATGTGCACCACACCCGAGGCGCTCATTGTGAAATACTCGCCGCCGTGCGCCTCCTCGCGCGTCGTCGCCACAAGGTCGTAGGGGCGAAACTCGAGTCCCGTCTGTGCTGGCAGGCAGTAGAAGAACTTGACGCCGGTGTGTTGGCCGCGGCGGGCGTAGAACTCCACGACGTCGTCGCCCGTGCGCACCTCCGGCGGTTCGTCCTCGACGGCATCGCTGTCAAAGTGCGAGCGGTCCGCCGCTGCAGCGGCCGCCGCCGCCGAGGCCGATGCGTATGTGTCGGTGGCCGAGCGCGAGCCAATCGCCGGCAGCCGCGGCACCGACGCGGCCGGGCCCGCGGCCGCCTTCAGCTCCTTGGCG
>RQSC01000757.1:57650-68887 GCA_013416795.1 Prasinococcaceae sp. CCMP 1430
CGAGCGCGCGGCGCCGGCGAGCGCGGCCGCCGCGCGGCGGCGCAACCTGAAGTACCTGGCGCCCCCCAAGGACTCCAAGCAGGCCAAGTACCACCGCAAGCGCACGGAGGGCTTCGTCAAGCGCTACGAGAAGGTGGCGAGCGCGCGTGCGAAACGTATGAAGCCCAGGGCGGACGGCGACGAGGAGGCCGAAGAGAGCGAGGACGACGAGGAGGGCGACCTCTTCGGCGCGGCGGGGGGGAGCGACGAGGACGGCAGCGACAGCGACGGTGACGACGGCGCGGCGGGCGTGAGCGGGGCCATGGCACTGTTCGACAAGGTGCGCGCGCCGCGCGGCGCGCGCGGGCGCGCGCCCGCGGCGAGCACGCCCGTCGGAGGCGACGCAGTCGGGGCGTCACGGTTACAGTACTGTACACGACGGGCACGGAGAGGCGCCCAGGCTCGCCGCAGGCGACTCACGCGTCGCCGCCCGCCTCTTCCGCCGGTGGCGTGACCGTGAAGCTGAGGCCGTCCTCCTTGGCGAACTCCCAGTTGGTGTGGTCCGTGACGTTGGTGTCGGCGAGCTCGAGGTTGTAAAACGCCACGCCGCCGTCGGCGCCGTCGACCGGGCAGCCAGACACGTCTGGCGGTGCATACAGCGGCCCGGCGTGCCACGTCCCCTTGTGAAGCTTCACGATGGTGCCGCCCTGTGCCGTCGAGCGCACGGGCGCGCCGCGGAGGCAGCGCGGCGGGCGTCAGCGACGACGGGCCCTGCGCTCGCGACGCGCCGCAGCGGACGCATCTCTCGCCGCCCCAACCCTCCACCCTCCACAACATCCCGCACACACGCACCTTGAAGGCGAAAACCTTGAGCTCCTCCAGCGATGGCCGCTCCGCGTCGGGCGGTGCGACGGCGAGGTACCACTCCCGGCGCGGGTCGACTGCTGCGATGCACTGGGTGACTGCACTCGCGACAGCGCGGGCGCGCGGCGGCCAAGGCAGCAGCGGCCGGGGCGGCCAGAATCGCGTCAGCGCACGTGAGCCACGCGCGTGAGCGTTCGCGCCGCAGCCATGCGAGCGCCGGGGGTGCGCGCACGCGCGGAGACGCGGCTTGCAGCACCCCCGCAGCGCCACACAGAGACCCGCGCTTGCAGCACCCGCGCAGCGCCGCACAGAGGCCCGCGCGCTGCACGGCGCACGCGCACCCTTGTCGTGGTACGTGATGCGATCGAAGCCGAGCCCGCGCTCGGCGGGGAGGCTCATGATGTAGAAGCGCGGCACGCCTTTGTCGAGCTCGAGGCTCGCGTCGCCCGCGCCGGGTGCAAACGCGAAGCCGTCGCGCGTCGGCGACACGAGCTCGCCGTAGGGCGCGAACGCCTCGCGCGTGCCGCGCGCCGCCGCGACGCGGCCGCGCGCGCGCGCCGCAGCCAGCCCGCGGGGGGGCCGTCGCCACCACCGCGGCGCACATCGGGGGAGGAGGCGCCTCAGGCCTGCCGTGTGGCGGGGGCATCAGGGCGGGTGCGCACTGCCCGCACGCGCCAGCGCAGCACATTTCGATCATCACTCCAATCGAGAAAAAAATGCTCATTCATTTTGATATGCCAGACATCTCTCACTGTGCGTGCGTGTGGGTCCTGTCAACGGCGTGACATCAAGATGCCGCAGCGAGCACTGGCAGCACCGCGCGCGCGCGCTCGCGGCGAGCCGCTCCGGTGCGCGCACTGGCGGCGAGGGGTCGTACGACTCCGTGCGCGCGTGTGTTGGTGCTGTCGTTACATATGCGTGCGCGCCACGGCGCGTGACTCCGTCAGTCAGGGCGTGGCGCGTACAATAGCTGTCGCCGAACGCGTCGAGGTGCTTGCAAGCCACTGCGGTGCCGCCGACATCATAATTTGTTGCTGTCGACTGGCGGGGCGGACGCTTCGTCGTAGTGAGGCCCCTCGCTCGTCGCCGCTTGCAGAAACTCTCGCGTACGCTCGGAGGGGGGGTCGTCCCTTGCGACGGCAGGGGCCTGAGGAGGATCTGGCCGCGACCTGTGCCAAGGCGCTACACGCAAGGGTGCGAGGGGGGCGCATCAGGTGCATGGATGTTCGCGTCAGCACTGCGCAGGTGCCATTGGAAGGCTCGCGCCGTGCTCGTCACCCCTAGTGAGCCGCTGCGGTAAAGAGATCGTCGCGCCAACAAAACGCACACTCGGAAGTGAGTGCTGGCGCGCGAACACGCGGCGCACGCACCGTCGGTCGGCGGCGGCGCCACCATCGTCGCCGTGGGGAGGGCGTTGCTATCTTCGTCGTGCCCACTCCACCCGGCGTGCAGACCACTGGCGATCATGGCATCGTGGTGGACGCCCGTCGCGCTGCCACCCTGACCGAGTCCGGTGACCTGGCTGGGCCGAGCCTCTCGAGAGTGCGCGGCGCTCATTTGCTGCAAGCCTTCGGGCACCAACACCGACTGTGACGCGCCAACCCGTCCGTTGCCTGCGCGCCTGGTCGCCCCAGCAGGACTCGAAGACTCTGCCTGCCTTGGCGCCCGTAGGGGATTGCTCACCGCGCGCGCGACCACCTCTGCATTCACGTCGCTCGGCTCGCGCAGGTGTGAGTGCGTCAGGTTGACTCCGCTGGCCATTTCAAGCACGGAGCCGCTGCTTGACCTGCTGCCGACGGCACCGCTCGGTGCCCTACTGCTGGCGTTGCTGTCCGGCAACAGGCGCGTCGTGCTCCGGATGCTGCTCACCGGAACCATCAGGCCCACCACGCGCGCACCAACTGGCGGCTGCGTCATGAATTGCCCTCGGGGGGGCTCGCTGCCGGTGCCGCCGCCTGCGCCGTCCTCCTCCACCGGTCGGTTCTCGGGAAGGATTTCATACGCGTCGTCCGCCGGACGCACCAGGAGCAGCAGGATGACCATGACCAACAGCAGCCCGGTCATGGCGACACCCGCGCCCAGCACAGCATAGAAGCCGGTGCGAAGGCTGCTGGAGCTGTTGTCACAGAGCTCGACTTTCCCGACATCCGCCGCGCGCAGCACCGGCTCGCAGCGAAGCAGCCCCTGGCCGATGTGGCGAAATGCGGAGAGGAGCGTGAGGTCGCTGAGCGCCTGCGACACGTCCGACGGAGGCAGCGCCTCGAAGCACGCCGACTGGTCTGCCGGAGTCGGCATCGCCTCGCACAAGTCGGCAAATCGCTCGGCGTGCAGCTTGCACGACACGGGGTCGGACACGTCGCTAACCTCGACGATCGCGGCGTTGCAGTAACGGGCCACCTCGGGGTCGGCCACCCGCTCGTCTGTGCACACCTGCGTGTCCTTGAGCAGATTGATGCCCGCGATCACCTGTTCGATGAGGCTATCGGCCTGGCTCATCGCATCCTCCGCCGTGGTCTCCGACGGGCATTCGATCTCCTCGGCGAGGGCGCTCGACGCGTTCGGTGCGCTTACGTTGGCCTCGGGGTAGTGCGATGCGATCAGCGAATTCTGAAGGATCACAATGTCGTAGCACGTGTCACCAGTGGCCACGCCGGCGCCCACCGCGAGCATCACAATGCAGAATACGAACGCTACCGCGAGGGCGACGATGGCGCCCACAACGAGGTGCAGCTTGCGGCGGTGGAAGAGGACGGCAAGAATGCCCAGCAGCGAGGCAACACCCACTGCCACGCTGATCCCAATGATCCAACCCACGTCGCGGTAGCCCTCTGCCGTCTTCACGATGCTGATCACGTCGTCCGAAGCGTCCCTCACGCGCGCCGCGTCGGAGACGGCGTCGCTGGCCACGGTCCTGAGGTCCTCGAGCGTGGAGTTGACCGCGTCGAGCGCCTGCTTCACCGTGTCCGAAGTATAGTTTGCGCCGGGCAGCGCTTCGGCAATCGCAAAGAGGCACGCAGTGTCGTCCACTACCGACTCGACCTCGCGCTCTATCGCTCCCACCACTTTGAGGTTGGCCTCGCGCGAGTCATTCGAGGCAAGCACGGCCACGATGATTCCTGCCACCACGCCACCGACGCACAGCACGCCGAGAATGGCGGTGAGCCTTCGCACCAGCGGGCGCTGCTTGCCGGTGCGCGAGGGCGCGCAGCGGCCGTCGTCGCGGCCGGGCTGCGAGGCGCGCCTGCAGCAGCCGCAGAAGCAGTCGCATCCCGTACGCACGCAATTCTGCATGCGCTGGCAGCGCCAGCAGCACACCGCGAAGCAGCACGTGCACTGTGTGAGCCACAACCACAGCAGCACGATGGCCGCCAGGCCGGCGCCAGCGACCGCAAAGGGTATGCCCGCGCTCGCAGCGCTCACGCCATAGTCCACTGTGATGCCGTACGTCTCGTTGTACGGGGCGCCGAAGGCCGACACCATGTCCGTACGCGGAAAGGATGTCCAGAACTCCGCGGCACCGGGAGGGAACGTCGCCAGCGGCGGCACCGCCTGGGTCTTCGTCGGGAACAGGCGCGCGCGGCTGGCCATGCACGCCTGCGGGAGCGCGATCCCCGTGCCGACCGTGCACACGTTTGTGTCGCGCGCGGCGCCTGCGCCCCCCTGCTCCTCGGCGCTCTCCTGCGCGTCTGTCCCTCCGCAGTCGGCGCTGAGTGCAAGCTCCGAGCCGCCGCAGTCGATGGCGACGCACGTCGCCGAGAAGCCGGCCCCGACGACGCTGCCGTCGGTGCTGAACGTGAACACGAGGCGCTCCCCCGCGCCCACCACGATCGGCGCAGGCGCCACGCTGCCGCAAAGCACCTCTGGATCACCGTCGTCACCTTCATCGGCGTCCCCCTCTTCGCCACCGTCGCCGCCCGAACCCGATCCGGAGGCGACGCGCCGCACCGACACAAAGTCGTGGCAGCCCTGGTTGGTGCCCTGAGCAAGGGACTCCTCGAGCTCGAACAAGGTATCGAAGACGACGCGCGCGGGGCCGGCCGCCTCGAACACCGCCCCGGCCACCGCGTTCGGGTACGGCTCGTTGGGCCAGCCCACGGTAGCGACGCCCCCGGCGGAGGTCGCCACCAGAGCGCCACCTCCGTCGTCGACGAGCGACAGCTCGCACGCACCGGCGGCTGCGCTCGATGCTACCGCCAGCAAAAGCAGGAGCACGACGGAGGGAGGGAGAAGGCCACCTCCGATACTCGGCCGCGCTGCCACCGCCGCATTCTTGGCGGCGGGCGGCGGCACGCGGGCGCCCATGTGCGCTGCCCCGACCTGCGGGCGCGCGGACGCCACCCTGCGCTGAAGCACCGGCGCTTGCCCCCGCTGGACGGCCGCGCGTGCGCGTGCCCCCCTCACCCCTCCCCGGCAGCCCGCGCGCGCAAAAAAAATCGCGGCGCGCACGCGACCGCCCGCGCGCGGTGGCCCGCGCGGCCGCCTGCGGGCGGACTCGCTGGGGGAGGCACACTCGCGCGCGCGCGCGCGCTGTGGGCTTTGGCGTCGCGCGACGATGCGCCCGCGCGCCAGACTGTCGATTCCGCGCGCGAATCGCCGCCGCCGGATTCGTTTTGACGTAATTTACAAACCCGTATTTTAAGAACCTCATGTGGTTCGGGTTAATTGCGCGGCGCGGCGCGGCAGCGCCGCCTCCCGGGGCGAGCCCCGCCGCGGACCCGGCCAGATGGCGAGCACCCGGCGCGCGGTGTCAGCGCATTAGGCACCGAGGCCTCCGGGCGCCTTGAGGGGAGAAATGATGGAAGACGGGGCGCGGCGCGCCGCGAGCCGCGCGGGCGCCGGCGCCGCACCCCTCTTCTCTCCCGGCCTCCCAGGGCGGTGCTATGCCAGCTGGCGCACGCCCGCAACGTCTCGTTGACTTGCGCCTGGGACAACGCAGCGCCGAAGAAAGCGCTGTTGTGTCTGTGTGTGTGTTTGTTGTGTGTGTGTGTGTGTGTTTTTGCTGGTGTGTGTGTAAGCGTGTGTGCGCGCGTGTGTGTGTGTGTGCTCGTGTGTGTGTGTGTGTGTGTGTGCTCGTGTGTGTGTGTGTGTGTGTGTGTGTGTGTGTGTGTGTGTGTGTGTGTGTGTGTGCGTGTGTGTGTACGTGTGTGTACGTGTGTATGTGTGTGCGCGTGTGTGTACGTGTGTACGTGTGTATGTGTGTGTGTGTGTGACACTGTGTGTGTGCGTGTGGTGCGCGTGTGTGTGTGACACTGTGTGTGTGCGCGTACTAGTACCAACGTGATGGTACTGCAAGCGTCGATCCGTTCGCGTCGGTCACATGCACATGCAATTTGGCCCACGAAAAGTACGTATCGAAGGCTCAATCTCAGTCATTCGCGTGCACGCGCGGCGTCCGCTTGCGAGTGTGATGATTCGCGTGCGCTGGGTGTGCGCCACACCGATGCTCTCATGCGACTTTAGACAAAAAAAATAGAATTAGAGCGCCACCCAGCGCTCGCCCACGCCGGGCGCGAGCGTGGCCCGCGCGGCCTTGGCGAGGCGCGTGACGGCCTCGCGCAGCTGCTTCTTGTTGTACTCGCGCACCACGCACGCGAGCTCGTTGATGCCGATGCCGTGCGCGCCGCCTTCCGACTCGAGCAGCGCGAGCACCTTGCGCTCGGCGTCGTTGAGGCCCGCGCCGCCCGCGCCATCGGGAGAGACCGGGCGCGTCGCCGCGCCGGCGCCGGCGCCGGCGCCGGCACCCTCGCGCTCACGCGCGCGGGCGTCGGCGATCGCGTCCTCGTCAGGGTCGGGGCCGAACGCCGCCAGCTCGTCCGCGGCGATGGCCGCAGCGGCAGCGGCGGCAGCGGCGCCGGCGGCGGTCTGCGGCGCAATCTTCCCCTTGCTGGCTTGCCGCGCGGCGGGCGTGCCGCGCGTCGGCTTCGCCTTGGCAGCTCGCGACGCCTCGCCCGCGCCCTTGTCCTTGACCGCGCCCTTCTTCTTCTGGCGCTTGGCGGCGGCCGCCTCGCCCGTGGCGCCCACCACGGCAGCCTCGTCGCCGCCAACGCGCCGGACGGCGTCGTGCATGCGCTTCGAGCGGAACTTGGCCACCGGACCGGACACGCGCGCGAAGAAGTCCTCCACGCGCGTTTGCGTCGCGCGCTGCTCGAGCCTCGTGCTCATGGCGTCCAGGCGCTTGTAGGCCTCCTGCTCGTCCACGCCCAGCTTGTGCACCGCGAGGTAGTAGAGCTGGTTGACGTCGGGCGCTGACCAGTCCATCGCGCGCCGCGGCAGGTCCGTGCGTGGGCTCGCAAAGGCGTCGTACACCACCTGCGAGGGAAAGGCGGGCGGGAAAAGCCAGCTCTTGGACACCTGCCTGTGCTTGGCAGCGAAGGTGCCGCCGTCCGCGGCGCCGCTGTCCCCGGCGCCCGCTTTGGCGGCGTCCTCTCCCTCGCCCACACCGGCAAGCATGCGCGCGTCGGGCGCGTCCACCCACTCCTTCACGCGCGCGAGCCCCTCCAGCCCTCGGTGGCCCGTCACGATCTCGTACGCGTTGACGATGCCCACGCCGCGCACGCCCTCCGTGTAGTCGCACCCGAGCAACAAAGCCAAACAGATGAGGTCCGTCCTCTTGAGGCCGAGCTTGCTCGACACACTGCCCATGGTGTAGTGCTCAACGTAGCGCTTGTCGTCGAAAATGTGGCGGTAGACGTTCTGCGCGCCGAACAGAAATGCGTCGCTGTCATCGGTGATGACGCCGTCCACCAGTCCGGCCTCCTCGAGCGCCGCACACTGCGCCTCGGCCTCCATGGGCGCGTCCACGTACGGCACACCAAAGAGGACCAGCAGCTCCTTGATGTCTTCATACATCTCAGGCGTGGGGCCGTCGTCCTGTCCGCGCCGCCTACCAGCGACGTCCCTCTCGAGCTCAGCGGCGCGCACTTCGGCTTCGCCACGCATCGCCGCCGCAGCGTCTGCGCGCTCGTGCGCGCTCACAGGAGGCTGCGGAAGCGAGGGCGGCTGCATCTGCGCGTGCGCCTGCTCCCGTGCCGCACGCGACTGCGGCTGCCCAAGCTCGGGTGCGTCCGCGGCACCGCCACGTCGGGCGACGTCGTCCGCCGCGGCGCCATCGCCGTGCGCGCGGCGCGCGGCGTCGGGCGGATGGCCGACGACCGGACTTGTAGGGAGGCCGCCGTCGTCATCGCTCACGACCATGGCATCGTCAGAGGCGCCCCCGCTCGCATATGCGTCAGCCGGATTTTGAGGCGCGGCGTCCTCCGTCTCCTGCGCGCGCATCGCGTGGCACCGCTCGAGCGCCTCGCGGATCGCGGCGAGGGACTGCAGCACGGGAAGCTCAACGGTCCATTCCCCGGAAGCGACGGCGGTGCGCGCTGCCACGCTCGCAGAGAGTCTTTCGCGCACAACCACGTGAGGAGACTCGGCACTGCCGTCGCGCTCGTCGATCTCGTCCGGCCCAGGCAACCAGCTGGGCCAGACCACGCGCACGTCGGCTGTCGCAGCGAGGAAGCCCGCCACTGACCTGTATGCGGCCTCGTGGACACCGCCTGTGACGACCACGCGGGCGTCGGGGCTATCTACCTCGCATGCATCGCACTCTGCCTCGGCAGCAGCTGCGATTGCAGCCGTCGCAGCAGCTTCGTGCTCATGAGTGCGACCGCCAACGCCCTCAGCCGCGCCCGTCATTCCGGCGGCATCGTTCCCGTCGGTCGCGGCGGCATCGCACTCCTCCCAGCCGCTGTCGTCATCGCTGTCGCCCTCGCCCTCCCCGTCGCTCCCGTCGCTGCCGCCGCCACCGCCGCTGCCTGCGACCAATGGGGCGTCATTGCCCTCGGAATCCTCGTGACGCGCAATGAGCGCCATAAAGTCCTTGGTGTCGTCATCGAGATGCGCCGGCGAGCCTGTACCGGCGCCAGCCGAGCCAGCGCGCACCTCGCCTGCGTCTATTACGACCACGTCATCGTCACTCCCGAAGTCAGACTCCGAATCGTCGGTTTCGACCTTGATCGCGGGCGAACCGCCATTTGGATGCGCTTCAGCCTCGGGCTCCGTTCCCGGCGGGACGCGCGTCCCACCGACGCCCACTTGCTCCGCCGCTCCGCGCTCAGAATGAGGCAACGCCGCCAGCGCTCGCGAGCTGGAATTTGCACCCTTGCCCCCGGCAAACGCCGCACTTCCGCTCTCCTCAACCATGGCAATGTCGGCGCCCTCACTCGCATCGGCGTCATCGCCCACGTCGGCGTCCCATGCGTGCTTTTGGCGAGGGGGCGGCGGCGGCATTGCCGCGCGCGCGGCACCGAGGGCGCCCTGCGGCCCAGCCTCCGCTGCACGAAACCTGCGATTGGCAGTAAAGCGCCCTCCCGTGGGGTTGGGCAGCACCGTCTGCCCGGTGGCGAGGGCCACCGCCAGCGCGTCCTGCAGGCCCTCGCCGCCCGGCCTGAAAGCGCTCGCAACAGGGCGCTCCGCCTCGGCAGCACGTGCGCTCGCTCGCTCGCCGGGAGGCGGCGCGAGGAAGCCTCCAGCCGAGCCGGCCACACCGCCGCCACTCGCGCCACGGCCGGTGCTCCTGCTGTCGTCGACATTAAATCCGCCGCCAGCGCCGTACATGTGCGAGATGGTCTCGATGTTGGTGCCAGTGGCGAGGCTGTAGAGCGCGGTCCCCTCCCGCAACGATGCAAGCGGCGCGACGCCCTCGTTGGCCTTGGTGAAGATCAGCTCGCGCCCAGCCTCGCCGGCAATGCGTCGCGGCGTGGGGTTGGCGTTAAAGCCGCCGAGGCCCGCCTCTCCGCCTCCCACCTGCTGCTTCATGCGCTCAAGCTCACGCTTAAAGTTGGCCGACTGCACGTACTTGCCCATCTGCGTTTGCGAAAAGGCCGCCGCGTCCTTGCGCAGGTTCTGGTAGGTCGAGCGGTTCTCGGCGGTCTGCTGCTCGCGCAACTGCTCGAGGAGCTCCTGCTGGATGGACTGCGGCAGCGTCGCCAGCGCGGCGGGGTCCAATGACGTGGCGCCAGCTGGCAGCATGTACTCGTGCGCGCCGTCGCCCGCTTCCCCCTTCTTCTTGTCCTCATCGCCGCTCTCATCGTCGCCATCGGCGGCGCCACCCGAGCTCGGAGGAGCGGTCTGGAGCTCGGCGTTGAGCGCGCGCGCCGCCTCGAAGACGTCGTATTCCCTCCCACGCTCACCCACACCGAGGTCAGGCGGCAGAACCGCGCCACCAGCAGCGTCCTGGGCCGCCAGCGACGCGGCGAGCAGCGCGTCGGAGGCCGTGTCCGGGCGATGCAGGTCGGCCCCGCCGCCATCCGCAAAGCGCACGCGCGCTTTGTCCTTCCGCTTCGCCTGTCCCTTGTAAATGTTTTTGCCGCTCCCTCCGGCTGCCTCCCGCCGCCTCTCCGCCAGGGCCGCCTTGCGCGCCTCGGCCCGCGAAAGGCGCATCGCGCGGCTCATGGGACTCTCGTCGCCCGCAACCGCCTCCTCGTCGTCGGTGTCGGTGAGATCACTCGAGTCCGACTCGATCTGCTCCGGTGGCACGGCCGAGGGTGGGTCGGGCGCCTTCGCCTTGCCCTTGCGTGCCGCCGCGACGGCCGCCGCCGCGGGGTCGCTGCGCAGCGTCTCATGGACCAATGGCGCAGCGCCAGCCCCAGCGCCGCCGCCGTCTCCGACGTCCCCGCCCGCGCCGGCCTCCGCGCGCGCGGTCTGCTCAATCTCCGCGGTGCGCGCCCTCACGATGTTGTACAGGAGCAGCTTTTCCGCCTGCCGCCTCAGCTTGCTCTCCACGGCATTCTGCGAGCGCGCAGAAGCGAGAGCACACGCGCGCGCGCGCCGACGTCAGCGCACGGCAACGACAGGCGTTCGCTCGCTAGCGCGCGGTCCCGATCGTGCGCGCCGGCACGACCGCGCGGGGGCGGCACACGCACCGCCCTGCGCCTTCTCGCGACGACCGTCTTGCGCTTGAGCTGTGGCGTGCCCCCATCGAAGACGAACACCGGCCGTATGCGGTGGTATAGCAGCCGCTCCACGCGGTTAAAGAAGTAGCGCACATGCGCGTTGGTGAGCCCCTCGCCGGTGTGCTTGTCGCGCATCGCCTTCAGACATTGCACGAGCCAGATGGAGGTGTCCACTGCCAGGCGCCGCCCCGAGAGCGTCTCAACTTCGATGCGCGAGCCGCACGGCTCGAGGAGGCTCCAGAGGTCCTTGACGCCCATAGCGGCAGGCGGTCGGGGGTGCGGCCGCTATGCCCCGCAGGCGGCCCGCACGCGCGCTGCTGCCCCAACCGAGGGGGCCACCGAGGCGGCCGCAACCGCTGCCGGGAGCGGCCTCCCTTCGCCTCCACAGCAGGGATCGGCCGCGCCGACGGGCGCGCGCGTCCCCCCCCGCCGGTGGCGCGGTCCCCGCCCGCG
>RQSC01000757.1:85529-95658 GCA_013416795.1 Prasinococcaceae sp. CCMP 1430
GGCGCGCCGCGGCGGCCGCCGCGTCGGAGCTGCGCACGGTGGCCGACACCGCTGGAGCGGTGCTGCTGCTCGAGGGCGTCGCGCTGCGCGCGGGCGCGGCCGAGCTGCTGTCGGGAGCCAGCCTTCGCGTCACCAAGGGGCAGCACTACGCCATCGTGGGGCCTAACGGAGCGGGCAAGAGCACGCTCCTGAACGCAATCGCGGGCACCAACGACGCGCAGACCGACGGCAGCATCAAGCTGCACCCGAGCGCGCGCATGGCCTTCCTGCGGCAGACGGCCGTCGCCGGCTCGACGGCGACGGTGATCGACGAGGCGAACTCGCTGTCGCCCGTCGCCGCCGCCACGCAGCGCGTGCGCGCCGCCGAGGCGGCGCTCGAGGCGGCGAGCGAGGACAAGGCGATGGAGGCGGCCACGGAGGCCGCGGAGGCGTACGAGGCGCTGGAGGCCCTCGGCGGCGAGGAGGCGGGCGAGGCGCGCGCCGCGCGCGTGCTCAAGGGGTTGGGCTTCTCTGACGCCGACCTCCAGCGCGGCTGCGACACCTTCAGCGGCGGCTGGCAGATGCGCATCGGCCTCGCAAAGGTGCTGCTCCAAGAGGCCGACCTGCTGCTGCTCGACGAGCCCACCAACCACCTCGACGCTGCGGCCAAGGCCTGGCTGGCCCAGTACCTGCGCGACTACGACAACGCCTTCGTCCTCGTGTCACACGACGCGCCGCTCATGGACGTGGCCTGCACGCACGTGGCGGAGGTGTCGCAGAAGCGGCTCACGGCGTACGCCGGCGGCTGGACGGCCTTCCAGACGCTGCGCGCGGAGAAGATGAACAACGACCGCGCCGAGCTCGAAAAGCTCGACAAGGAGGCCGCCGACCTCGAGGGATTCATCCGCCGCTTCGGCGCCAAGGCCACCATGGCGGCACAGGCCAATTCGCGCAAGCTTCGGCTCGAGAAACTCAACGTGCGCCGCGACGAGCTGCGAGCCGTGGTGGCGTCCGACCGTCAGGCGGCCATCGCGTCGGAAGCGGCCGAGGCGGCCAAGGAGGACGGCGACGACGCCGAGGCGTCGCTCGCGCTGGTGGGTTCCAACCGCATGGGCGTCAAGCTGCACCGCCCGCCGCGCTCCATGCGCGAGCAGCTGGTCGTCAAGAACGCGGCGATCGGTCACGCGGGCGGGCCGGGCGCGTCGGCCGAGGACGCCGTGCTGCGCGACGTGAGCTTCACGCTCGAACGGCACATGCGCGTGGCCGTGCTGGGCCCCAACGGCGCTGGCAAGTCCACTCTCCTCCACAGCCTGGCTGGGCGGCTTCCACTGCACGGCGGCAGCACCAGCAGGGGCGAGGGCGCGGAGATAGGGCTCTTCACGCAGGACCTCGCGCAGGATTTGCCCATGGAGGAGTGCGCGGCCGACTACGTTCTGGGCTGCATGCCGGTGGGCGCGCTGACGTACCAGGAGGCGCGCAACGCGTGCGGCGGCCTCGGCCTGGCAGGCGACTCGGCGAGCAGGCCGCTCAACCAGCTGAGCGGCGGTGAGAAGGCGCGCGCGGCGCTGGCGGCGTTCGTCGTGACGCCGCACACCACTTGCCTCTTCGATGAGCCGAGCAACCATCTCGACCCGCCCGCCATCGAGGCGCTCGCCAAGGGCCTGTACGACTACGGTGAGGCGGGGGGGTGCGTCGTGGTGTCGAGCCACGCGGAGGCGTTCATGCGCGCGCTTCAGCCCACGCACGTGCTGCGAGTGGGGAACGGCACGGCCACGCTCACCCGCGCCCCCCCCGCGGACCACGAGTGGCCGTCCGCGAGCGCTGGCGAGATGACCAAGCGCGTGGACGCCCCACCCGCGCCCTTGAAGCGGGGAGGCAAGGTCACGAAGGCGGATGCGGAGGCCGCCGCCCCCCGCGACGACCCGCCGGCGGCGCCCGCACTCGACGCCAAGGAGGCGAAGAAGGCGCGCAACAGACTCCAGACCGTGACGAAGAGGATGGCGGCCCTCGAGACGAAGATCGCCGCCCTCGACGAGGAGATGGCCGCCATGGGCTCCGACGTGGGCGCCATCGCCGAGGTGTCCGCCGCGCAGGAGGCCGCCAGGGCGGAGCTCGCTGAGCTCGAGGAGGAGTGGTTCGAGCTCGAGGAGAGGCTCGCCGTCGCCGCCTGAGCGCCCGCCCTTGTAAAGTAGCAATTGCGCAGAGTACCGCGCGCGCGCGCAGGCCCCACAGCGTCCACTGGTCGCCGAGCTCACCTCTGGCACCGGCACCATCCGATTCTGAATGCAGTTAGGGTTTAGAGTTTAGGGTTTACTCACTGTTGGATGAGATGACAGAAACTCTCTAAACCCCAAACACAAACGAGCATCTGTGCGTTGCGAATTGCGAGTGCTTTTTGATGGGGCGCTGCGATGCCAACGTGGCGGGAGGAGGGCGTGTGGGGAGCGGTCCCACACGTGCCCAGGGGCGCGGCGCCTCCTCCCCTCCCCGTCGCCCCTCGCCTCCCTCGTAGGGGAGGGCCGCGGGGTCACTCGAGGAGGAGCCGCCATGCAGTGGCTGCGCGAGTGGCGGCGAGCGCGCGGCGGCGCGGGCGGCCGCGGCGAGCGCCGGGGGGGCGTTGGCTGCGGCGCCGTTGCGATGAGCGCCGCGGCGCTCGACGACCTGCTCGCGCGCGCGGGCGCGATGGATGCAGCGGCACTGCCTGTCGCCGCCGCCGCGCCAACGCCGCGCCGGAAGCACGCAGACGCAGACGCAGGGCCGCTACGCTTTGTGCTCAACGGCAAAGTCGTGACGGTCGATAAGCCGTCGCCTGGGATGACGCTCGCGCGTTATCTGCGCGACGAGCTCGGCCTCACCGGCACCAAGCTCTCCTGCCACGAGGTCCGCGTGGCGAGCGGCGCGCGCGTGAATGAGCGCCGAGAGCGAATGCGGCGCGCGTGCTGACCAGCGGCACTGCCTGCCACCATTCCCGCCTGGGCTCGCGCGCGTGCGCGCACACGCAGGGTGGCTGCGGCGCGTGCACCGTGCTGCTGCGTCGCGCACCGAGCGCCGGATGGGTCGCCATCAACGCGTGTCTGCGCCCTCTGTGCTCCGTGTCGGGCCAGGAGGTGGTCACCGCCGAGGGCCTCGGCGGCGGCAGTCGCGCGCTGCACCCCGCGCAGGCTGCGCTCGCCGACGGCTGCGGCTCCCAGTGTGGCTTCTGCTCGCCCGGGATGGTGGCAAGCTTGGTCGCGCTCGCCGACGCGCGCGCGCGCAAAAGCCGCGGCGGCGCGAGCGCGAACGATGTGCCCGCCAATGCGGCCGCCGAGGTGGAGATGGCCATCAGCGGCAATATCTGCCGGTGCACTGGCTATCGCCCCATCGTCGACGCCTTCGTTGGACAGCTCGAAGGGGGCGGCTCTGGGACGGCTGCATGCGCTGTGTCGCCGCTCGGGGACATCGAGGACGCTTGCGCCGCCGCTGCCAACTGCGCACGCGCGCGCGCGCGCGCGGCTGGCGGCGCGACGGGCACCGCCGCCGAGAAGTCGTCGGTGGCTGTGACCGCAGGAACGGCCAGGGGCAGTGCGCCTTTTTCCTGCGCGGGATGGACGGCCGCAAGTTCGCTTGCCGATGCGCTCGCCGCATTGCGCTCCACGCCGAACGCCGAGGTCGTTGCGGGCAACACCGCGCGGCGTGGGGTGGAGAAGTACTACATACCTGGCGGAGCGCCCCCTCCGGAGCCGCCACTGCTCGTGGATGTGCAGGCGGTGGCGGAGATGCGCGGCGTGGGCATGACAGCGGGAGCGAGCGCTGGCCCGGGCTCGGGGGCTCGGTCCGGTGCCCGCACGCTGCGCGTCGGAGCGGCGGCCACGCTCGAGGAGGTGCGCGAGGCGCTTGTGGCCAACGCGGTGGAGTCTCCCTCTCTTTTCGGAGAGGCGGCGGCGATGCTGCTGCGCGTCGCCACGCCGCAGGTGAGGTCGGTAGGCACGGTGGGGGGATCCGTCGCCTTCGCGCGCGCTCACGCGGCCTTCCCCTCGGACGTTGCCCTGCTGCTCATTGCTGCGCGCGCGACGGTTCGCGCTGCCGACGTGGCGAGTGGCGCCGTCTTCACTCTCAGCGTCGAGGAGTACCTCGCCGGGGACGATGCCGGCAAGAGGCTGTTGCTGGTGAGCTTCGACCTCCCCGTCGAGAGCGAGGGCACCTCCGTCGTGCTGCAAAAAGTGGCAAAGAGGTCGCACAATGCCCACTCTCTTGCGAGCCTCGCGTTGCGCCTGGAGCCAGGCACCGCGCCGCTGGTGGCAGTGGGAGGCGTGAGCAACGTGGAGGTAGCGGGCGCGGCGATCGTGCGCTGCGCGCGCGCAGAGGCGGCGCTTTCGGGGTCGTCGCTCGGCAATGAGTCGACGCTCCTTGCCTTCCTGGCCGCGCTGCAGAGCGACCTCTCAGCGGCGGGAGGGTCACAGGCGCGTTTGGCGCTCGCTTCGGGCGTGGCTTACCGAGCCTACCTCAGGACGCTGCCTGAAGCTTCACTGCCGCCGCGACTTGCCACAGCAGCTCGCCCGCCCGAACGCGAGCCGGGGCGCGGTGCCGTCGAGTGGACGGGCGCCACCGACCCGGCGGCAGCGCCCGTCGGTCTGCCCATGCCGAAGCTGACCGCGCGACTCCAGACAAGCGGCAGGGCGATCTACGGCTGCGACGAGCCGATGGCAGCTGGCGGCCTGTTCGGTGCGCTTGTGTTGAGCCCCGTCGCGAGCGCCGACCTGACCGGCGTGGACGCGTCCGTCGCGCTCGCCGCGGAGGGCGTTGTGGCATTTTTCGACGCCGATGCAATCGGGAAAATGGGGTATGCCAACACAGTGGGCGGCAGCGAGCCGCTGTTCGCTGCGAAGAATCTGTGCTACGCCGGCCAGCCAGTCGGCATCATTGTCGCGACGAGCTACGAAGCTGCTCGTGCGGCCGCAGCCGCCACGGTGGTGACATACACGAACGACAGGCCACCCGTGCTCACCTTCGACGACGCGGCGGCCGCGAAGTCGTATTTCGACCTGCCCGAGGCCGAGCGCAGCGCGAGCGTCGGCGATACTGCCGCTGCCCTCGCGGCGGCCGACGTTGTCGTGGAAGGCGTCGCCGAAATTGGCGGGCAGGCACATTTTTACATGGAGCAACAGAACGCGACCGCGTCGCCTACCGAAGGCGGCGGCATCGAGCTGGTGTGTTCTACGCAGAGCGCCAACCAAACCTCCAGCGTGGTGGCCACCGCGCTCCAGAAGTCACCCGCGCAGGTCCGCACGTCGGTGCGCCGCGTCGGGGGAGCCTACGGCGGCAAGATCACTCGCAATAACGCCGTCGCCTGCGCAGCTGCGGTGGCGGCCGACACTCTCGGGCGAGCCGTCCGTGTGGAGATGGAGCTGCGTGACAACATGGCCGCGCTGGGGAGCCGACGCCCGCACCGCATGGAATACAAGCTCGGACTTACAAAGGGCGGTGTGCTGCAGGCCGTGGAGATGAAGGTCACGATGCTGCAGGGCGCCTTCTCCGACTCGACCGACGGCACGCCACTTGACGTCCTGCTCAGCTACGACGCCGCCTACCGCTGCCCAAACTGGAAATTCGACGGGCAGGTGGCGCGCACCAACTGCCCCGCCAACACGTACGCGCGTGCCCCCGGCTACCTGCCTGGCATGCTCCTCCTGGAGAATGCGCTCGACCACGCGGCGCGCGAGCTCGGGCTGGCGCCCGAGGCGCTGCGTGCGGCCAACTGGTACAAAGCGGGGGACGTCTCGCCGCGCGGACAAACAATGCCCACGTGCACCATCGATAGGTGCTGGGCGCTCCTGCTCGACAAGATCGGCGGGCTCCAGGCGCGACGCGCGGCGGTGCGCGACTTCAACGCGAGCTCGAAGTGGGTGAAGCGAGGCTTGGCGGCAGTGCCCATGCGGTACACCATTGCCTGGCAGGGAGCCGTCCGCGTAGCCTTGGTCAGAATCGAGAGCGACGGCAAGATCGTGGTCGAGCATTCGGGCATCGAGTGCGGCCAGGGCATAAATACGGTCGCCGCGCAGGTGGCGGCGCTCGAGCTTGGCGTCCACGTCGACGACGTCTTGGTCGCTCCGACCACGACCGACGGTGCGGCCGTGCCTGGGGCTGCTGGGACAGGGGGATCAATCACGACCGAACAGTGCGGGGAGGTGGTCAAGATGGCCTCCAGCACGCTCGCGAAGCGCCTCGCGCCCTACGTCGCAGCGCAGCCCAATTTCGCCAGGGCGGTCGAGGCGGCCTTCGCTGACGGCGTGGACATGCAGGCGCGCGCGCGCTTCCGGCCGGGAAAGTCTGCGCTCGGCCCAAACCAGTACGCTAGCTACGGTGCGGCGTATCTGGAGGTAGAGCTGGACGTCCTGAGTGGCGTCGCGCGGCCGCTTGACGCTGAATGCGTGATCGATTGCGGGAACGCCCTGAATCCGGACATGGCGTGCGGGCAGGTCCAGGGCGGCTTTGTCATGGCGCTAGGCTACATTTTCGGCGGCGAGGACATCAGCTTCGACGCGGCCAGCGGCGCGAACGCCTCGGCTGGGACCTGGGAGTACAAGCCCCCTCTAGCGTTGGACATGCCCGAGCGCTTCAACGTGACGCTCCTGCCGCACGCGCCGTGTGCGACGGGTTTCCTCCGCTCCAAGGCGGTGGGCGAGCCGCCGCTGCTCCTCGGAGGATGCGCCATGCTCGCGCTCAAGGATGCCGTCGCGGCCGCGCGCGCCGAGGTGGGCGCCGACACGAAGGGCTTTGCGCTGCGCGCCCCCGCGCCGCCCGAGGTCCTGCAGGCTGCGTGCGCCGCCGACTACGGCGACTACACGCTCTCGTAGCGTGTGGCTTATGTGCAGTATATGGACTGTGTACAGTACAGTACTATGAATGAAATGGAGCTTCTCTTATCAAGTGGGTGTCGTGCAGCAAAGTTTTCGTTCGCGCCGACTGTCGGCCACGCAGCCGCGCCCTCCGCGCGCCGCGCGTATTATAAAACGAGAGTGTCGCCCGCCCACCTCGATGGACTGAGGGCTACGCCCGGGTGTTCCGAGGTCGTTGAGCACAACTTGAACGCGCGCATGGCTGTCCGCTCCGCCCTTGCAAGTAGCCGTGAAGTTGCACGCACGTGATCGTCGCGACAGGTATGCTGTACCTATCCGTGCACACTGGGTCCAATCGGTACCAGGCAGACCCATCGCAACGGCGCAGGTGCGCGTTCCAGTTCGTCATGCACGCATGCGACTGCGATACTCTCCGTCGCTGCGCGTCAGCGACGCTCTGGGCCGGGGATGGGGCCCGGGGCCCCTTGCGCATCTTGTCCAGTGCCGTTCGCAGCAGCCCCGTCCCCATCGACCGCCTGCTCTCCATCGGCCCCGCCGTCGCCAGTGACATTAGCCTGTGGCGCAGACGGCAGCTCAGGCTGCGTGCCATTGATGGTGCCTCCACCCGCTGGAGGGCCTTGGCCGCCATCGTCACCCGCATGGTCCGATTCGTCCCCGCCCTGGCCGTCGCCCTCGCCTCCGCCATCTCCGTCGGGAAGGCTGGCGCCTGGGCTGCCGCCGATACCGCCGCCGCTGTTGTCATCGCCATCGCCGTCGCCGTCGCCGCCTCCGCCGACGACGCTGCTGTTGGTGGCACCGGAATCGTCGCCCCCGCCGCCAGCGTCTGGCGGCGGGTCGAATCCCTCGCCGCACCACACGCCGAGCCTGCAGCAGTACGACCCAGCATCCGCACAGCAGTCCTTGAGCACGAGGCATTTCGAGTCGCAGTAGCAGATGCGCTGCCCGCCTTTATACTGCAAGTTCGGATCGCACGCACTCGGCCCCTGCGCGGCGCACGTGTTGGCCTGGATCGGGTCTGCGGCGGGTGCGAGCGTCGGCGCCTGCGAGCCGGAGATCTGCTCAGCCGGGGACAGCCAGGGCACGTTGACGGTTTCGGGATCTTCCACGCACTGATTGGCAGCCTGACCGCCGACGTCGGCGCCGCCGATGACGATGCCTGCGGCCCCGCTTGAGCCGGAATCCGATGCGTTGGTCACCGAGGCACCGGTGGCACCTTCGGTGATGCCCTGCTGGTCTCGCGTCCAAGGCACCCGGAGCTTCACATCACTCTTTCCGTCGATGCCGCTGGTGCCCGCGCTGCCAGGCGCCGCGGCGGTGCTCGGAGTGGGAACGAATTGATCGATGGCCCCTCCGAACCCGCCTTGACCTTCGCCGCCGTCCAGCTGGGCCCCAGCACCGCCGCAGGCGTCGCCGCTGCGCGCGGCGGGGCCTGCGCAGGCCACTCCCGTGCCGATTTGCGCGGCCGTCGTGGGCAACAGCGCCCCGGACGTGTCGGTCTTGCTCTTCAGAATCATGTCCAAGATCCAGTCGGAGAAGCGCTCCATGCGCGTGTACACCCCGGGCCAGCCGGGTTGCGCGCACCCCCAGCCCCACGACGTCATCCCGGCCACCAGCGGCGTCCGTCCGTCCGAGGCGAGCACGGTGAGAGGGCCGCCCGAGTCCGCCTGGCAGGTGTCGATGCCGCCGGCCGCGCAGCCCGCGCACATCATGTGGTCGGACTCGTACCCCTCGGCGTACTCCGGCGCGCACGGCGGCGAGCCGTCGCCCGCGGACAGCACGCGCACGGAGGCCGCCTGCAGCGTGTCGCTCATGGGGCAGCCGAAGCACTCCCGCCCCCACCCGGATATGTAGGCGTCGGCGCCCTCGCGCAGCGCCTTGGCCTCCTTGCCGCCCAGCAGGCGCGCGGGGCGAACCTTGCCGCGCGCAGCGTCGAAGTCGATGCCGGGCGACAGGAGGCGCAGGATGGCCACGTCGGCCCGCGGCACCGCCGCGTGCGAGTAGTTCGGATGGATCGAGTAGTGCTCCACGATCGCCGCGACCGTCGGGTTGAGGACCTTCTGCCCGCGCGTGTCGCCGCTCGCGCCGCTGGACTCGGACGCGGGGGCGCCTTCCTCTGCCCCGGGCTGCGGCGGAGGGCCGCCGCCGCCCTCAGGCTGCTGCGGCCCGGTGGCGTTGACGCGCGAGCCGGTGGAGTCGCCCTGCTGGCCTGCGCTGGTGCCTGGCAGCAGCACGCGCGACAGGGCGTTGGCCTCGCTGAGCTTGGTGCGCCCGAAGCGCAGCTCGTACTCGCGCGGCAGGCGGCGCTCGTCGAGGCAATGCGCAGCGGTCATCGCGAAGCGGCTGGAGAGCAGCACCGCCCCGCACCACTGCCGCCCGCCCGAGAGCAGCGCGGCGCCGTGCGGGAAGTCCTCGATCTCCGCCGCGCGCCCCATCACCACGCGCGCCTGGGCGCTCGCGGGGCGCACCTCGCGCGCGAGGAGGGCCAGGAGGAGCGTTGCGAATAGGAAAGCCATGCCCGGCGCCGACGCCCGGCGGCTCCTCGAGCGACTCGGAGGCGGCGGCGAGCACACCGTCGGGTCGCCTGCAAGCCCGGCATTGATGACACCAATCATGTCATCACGGCGATCCTGAAGGAGACGTCGCCCGCCCCGCCGCCCCTCGCCGGCCCGGGCGTCCCATCCGTGTCGGCCCGCGTGGGACCCTCCCGCCGCCGCGCGCCAGTCTGAACCCTCAAAGAAGCAGACTCTCTTTTCTCTTTATGAAGTACTTTGGACACCAACCTTTGGATGCTCTTGTCACCGCACTGAGCACANAGGGCCGTACGCCGGCATTCCCTTCCCCGGCGATGCTTTGGGCTTCGCGCGCCCCCTCACGCCCCCCCCTGCCGCTCGCGCCGCCGCGGTCGCTCAGCGGTCGCCGATCAATTCCGCATTTCTGCGGAACGCGTCGCCGAAATCCGCGGCGGCCGCCGCGAAGCGCCGCGACCCAGCCATTCCAACGCCGTCGTTTCGGAGCAATGCGACCATTCGAAAGTGTAAAAAACGCGCCGAAATACTGCCGAGCGGATGCGAACGCAAACCGCGCGGCCAGAAAAACGGTCGCGCGTGCTACGGGACGCCATTATGCGCGCGCCTGAGCGCGGGGGTGGGAGCCGAGGCGGCGCCGGCGACTGAGCGCGCGCGCTCGCGGTTGACAACGTGACAGCTGGACCATTGTTCGCCGAGTGTGTGTGTGTGTGTGTGTGTGTGTGTGTGTGTGTGTGTGTGTGTGTGTGTGTGTGTGTGTGTGTGTGTGTGTGTGTGTGTGTGTGTGTG
>RQSC01000757.1:95679-113223 GCA_013416795.1 Prasinococcaceae sp. CCMP 1430
TGTGTGTGTGTGTGTGTGTGTGTGTGTGTGTGTGTGTGTGTGTGTGTGTGTGTGTGTGTGTGTGTGTGTGTGTGTGTGTGTGTGTGCGTGTGTGTGTGTGTGTTGTGTGTGTGTGTGTGTGTGTTTTTGTGTGTGTGCAGAGCGACGCGCGCGCGCGCGCGCACACACACACACACACACGCTCTGCCCCCCCCCCCCACCCACCCACACACGCTCGCACACACACACACACACACGCACGCGGGCGCACACACACACGCTCGCACACACACACACACACACACACACACACGCACACACACACGCTCGCACACACACACACACACAAATCGTGCGGCCCACGAGCGCGTGCGCGTTGGCGGCGCGCGTCGATGCTCTCCAAGCCGGCTGCCGCTGGGCGCCACAGCCACAGCCTGTGCCTCGACACTCATTGTTGCATTTTAATGCCTGATGCCGACGCGTCGGTATATTGGTATCAGAAGACGGCTATCAAAACGAATGCGCACGTCCGACACCGACGAGAAAGCGATGAGAAACGGCGGCGCCAAAAAAAAAAAAAAACGGAAGCCCGCAAAAAAAAAACGGGCGGAAGAGCCGTTGCAGTTGACGCCGCGCCTTTCTTTCGAAAGTACCATCGAAATATCAGATTAATGGAATTTGAGAGAGTTATGTGATGATAATGTGAAAATGAAGCGTAATTGAACTGGGGCCGCGTGGCTCCAAAGGCGAGGGGCTGCCGTGGGGCTCGCCGGAGCGGAGCGGGCGCGCGCGCCGCCACAGCGCGCGCGCCCACGCACGCCGGCGCCCGAGCGCGCCCACCCGCGCGTCGCGCTCGGATGCCGCGCTGTGGCACGCCCCGCTCTACCCCCGCGCCCCCCCTCCCCGCTCCCCCCTCCTCTGTCCACGCTGTGCGCTGCCGGAGCGCGCTGTCGCTGGTATGTTGGTGGCGTGCGCGCGTGCGGGCCGCTCCCTCCTCGCGCTCCCAGTTTTTCACACGGCAACGGCGCGAATCGCGATACCATCGCGATGGTCAGATGCCATCGATGCTCGATGGCAGATGACCATCGCTCGATGGTCTGCTCAGACCCGAGGCTCGAATGCTCCCCGCGGCCGCTCCGCTCCGCTTTTCGTTTTCGTTTGCTTTTGCGTGTTCGGCGCGATGCGGGCCGCCGGGGGTCCATCGGAGCGCACGCGTTCCGGCGGAGGGGCGGCCGCGCGCTCGCCGTTTCGCGTTCCGCGAGATTCGTGGCGGTGGTGGTTGTGGGGGGAAAGCGAGGGCGCCCGCGTGGCGCTCGGCGCAGGGAGGGGGAGCGGCGCCCAACCGCCGCGGCGGCGCGAGACGCCAGCGGGGGAGGGGACGAGAAAGGAGAGGGGGAGGAAACAGGCACTGCGCGCGCACGCCGCGCGCCAGGGGCCAACGACCCTCCCCCCCCCTCCCCCCTGCGCGCGCGCGTGTGTATGGGGCAAAGGGTGGGCGCTCCCCTCCGCGCGCCGACGCCGCTCGCGTCAGCGCATGCTGCGCTTTGCGCCCGAACAGTTTGAATTCGCTTTCGCGCGCGCGAGAGGGCTCGCCCCGGGTGCCGGGCCGTCGGGGCGACATGGCGCGGCCGGCTGCGCAGGAGGCGCCTCGCACGATGCGGTGTGCTGCCCCCCCAACTTCCCCACCCCACCCCCACCCCCCACACACCCACACAATTGCCCGCAGGGCGCCCATCGGGGCCGCCCGGGGGAAGCGGGCGCACCGCGAGGGCCGCGCGCGCGCTCGCGCTCGCGCGCGCGGACGTTCGCTCGGCGCCCCATGCTTCCTGCCCCGCGGGGCGGGAAGTCGCGGCGGGAGGAGCAGCGGCGCTCGATCGCACGCGCCCGCGCTGCTCGACGTCCTGCGGGGACGCGCTGACTCGCCTGCGCACACGAATGATGTCCGCGTGACCGCCTCTCGCGCACCCCGTGGCCCCGGCGGCGCGCCGCGCCGCGCCCGCAGCCGCGCGCTCGCGATGTCTGCGCCCGGGGCCGCCGGCACCCTTCCCAACCTCCCGGGCTATCGCCCGAGCAAGGCGACCCAGCCGTCGAATCCCAAAAAGAGCGTGTTCCGCTGGGTGCAGGGCGCGCCGCTCTGCCTCGACGACGGCGATGTCGGCCCGAAGAACTTCACCGCCGGCGAGCCGCTCGACGCGCCCGCCAACGAGCTGAGCGCCGACGGCCTGGCGCCGCGCTACGGCGCGGGCCTCGGCGGCTCCGTGCCGGCGACCCCCACCGTGCCGCACTTCGTGACGGCCGACCGGCAGGTGCTCAGGTTCTACGGCTACTTCAAGGAGGGCGTCGTGGAGAGGGTGCGCCGGGGCGCACGGTCACCCCCGCGCAGAGGCGCCCGCGCCTGCCCCCACCCCCACCCACCCACCCCACACCACACACACCACACACACCACCACACACACACACACACACACACACACACACACACACACACACACACACACACACACACACACCTCGCGGCGCCCGCTGACCCGTGCTCCCGCCACGCGTGCGCGCCCGATGCCGTGTGCTCGCCCGCGGCCGCCAGATCGAGGAGAACTTCCGCGTGCGCAAGTGCGTCATCTACTACTACCTGACCGACGGCTCCATCCAAGTGGATGAGCCCAAGGACACCAACAGCGGCATCCCGCAAGGCGCCTTCCTCAAGCGACACCTCGTGCCCCTGTCGGCCACCGGCGGGGACGTCACCGCCATCGGGCCCCCCAGCAGCCGCGGTGGCTTCGTCGGGATCGGGCAGCTGCGGGTGGGCGCGTCGCTCGAGCTGTACGGGCGCACCTTCCACCTCGTGTCGTGCGATGCGTTCACGCGCAACTTCCTCGAGGCACGCGGCGTGGAGGTGCCGCAGGACATCGCCTACCCCGAGGCGCCGATGGCGTCGTACCTGGCGCGCCGCGAGCGCACGGTCAAGGCCGCACCGAAGGGCGACTACCACTCGCGCTTCTTTACGATGGACCGCAAGGTTCTGCGCTTCTACGTCGTGTGGGACGACCGCGAGAGGCTCTACGGCGACAAGCACAAGTACGTGCTGAACTACTACCTTTCGGATGACACCGCGGAGGTGCTCGAGGTGCACGACCCGCGCTCGGGCCGCGACCCGTTCCCAAAGCTGCTGCAGCGCATGCGCGTGCCGCGGAAGCCGACGGCCTCGAGCGCTGGCGTGCAGGTCGATGAGTCCGGCCGCAACCTGTTCGCGCCCGCTGGACCCGCATTCATCTCCGAAAAGGATCTCTTCATCGGCGCGTCGCTCCAGGTGTACGCGCGCACGCTCTACCTGTACGACTGCGATGCCTTCACGCGCGAGTACCTCAAGTCGGTGCATGGCTACACCGACGCGGACGTCGCGCCGCAGAACGTGGTCACCCGCAAGGCTGCGCTTCCGCGCAACGAGCTGCCGCCGTGGAAGGGCGGCCTTTACGGCGGCGAGGAGGACAGCCGCCAGAACTGCCTGAGCATTCAGCCAAAGCCGAAGCGCGGCGACTTCCACAAGCAGATGGAGAATGCGGGGACGACGCTGCGATTCACTTCCATTCTCGCGAGCGGCGCGGGTGGGAAAGAGCCGAGCGTGGTCGACAAGGGGCGCGTGTTCATCATCACATACTATTTGGAGAACGACACCATGGCCATCTTCGAGCCGCCGGTCAAGAACAGCGGTCTCTGGGGCGGCAAGTACCTCGAGCGGCAACCCGTGTTCCATCCTGGCAGCACGACGCAGCGTTACGCGCCGACCGACCTGTGCGTCGGCGCCAAAATCGTCGTCTTTGGTCGCACGTTCGAGCTCGGCGAGGCCGATGAGTTCACGCTGCGCTATATGGAGGAGCGCCCCAAGCTCTTCCCGGGGTCGGACCTTGAGGCGGTCGTGGACAAGGCGAAGGAGGCCTTCAGCGCCGATGAGGCTAGCGTCCGCAGCGCGCTCCTCAACTCGGCGGACGAGCTCGGCCGCCTTGGCACGGCGGAGCTCGGTAGCGCGATGGCAGGCGTGGGGGTGGCTATGAGCACGCAGGAGGCGCTCACGCTCTCCAGGAAGCTCGACGTCGATGCCGAAGGCACGGTGGCCGTCGCGGACGTCATCAACCTCATCAGCCTGTAGACGCCCGAGCGCGTGACCGGCATTGCCACCCCCCATCCCCCCCCACCCTCCACCCCTCCGCCCCCACCCAACCCAACCCATCCCACCCACCCCCGCAACCCACCGGACGCCATCCCACCTACCCAATCAACACACACAATCGCTGCTACTCCCAAGCATGCACCTCGAACTAGCCAGTAACTACCCCCACGCCGAAAGTCTGTGTATTAGGATGTCGCGCGCCTCAGCTAAGGGAAAGCTGAGGCGCGTCCCGGGGCCGGAGGGTGTCCTTGACGCAGCGAAAGTGCGCGAGCACCCCGCCGCCGAGATCGACGAACGCGGCCGTGCCCAGGCGCTTGAAGCACACTGCGCATGCGGCGTCGGGCGCGACAGTCACGCGCCGCTCGCGCATATTTATGCGCTCCGCTTGCGATGCGAGCGCCTCGGCGCGTGCGAGGCTGCGTGCGGCCGCCGCCTCGCGCCGCCGCTCGCCGCTGCTGACCACAGCCGCGCGCAGAAACGGCAGCGCCTCGGCGAGTTTCGCTGCGTCCGGGAGCACGCGCACCGCCGCTGACGGGTCGAGTGCGTGAGCGCACCTCTCCAGAACGAGCAGCGCCTCGTCGAGGAGCACTTCGCCGGTGCCTCCCACGTATTCCTCGCCGTGCTGACGCCCGACCTTTGGGTCTAGCAGCACCTGGAGCAGGGCCTGGTAGACCTCCTCGGTCTCGTCCTCGCCGCGTAACGAGGTCACGCGGGCGCAGTAGCGGTGGGCGAGGTCAGGCCGCCGCCGCACGCGGCAGAGCAGCCGCAAAGCCTGCTCGTGGCGGGGTGGCGAGAGCAGCGCCATGCAGTCCGCACGCTCCTCGAGCAGGTCGCCCGTGCTGACCGCCGGCAGCGCTGACAGCAGTCGCTCGGGATGGAGCTTGCACGGAGCGTCGCGGATCATTCCACGAAGTTTAGTTTGCGACGCCGTCAATTCTTCACTCCCCGCAGGCAATGCGGCACGCTCGGAGCGGGTGCGAACGAGGTACGCAAGCGCCAGCTCGTCGTGCAGCTCCGGTGGCGCCGCCTCGCCTCGCTGGCTGAGCTCGTCCTCCAAGAAGCTCGCCACGAGCGAAGGCGCGTGCGTCCGCACATGCCGCAGAGCGACCACAGCGGGCAACGGCGGCTCAAGCTCGCGCAGCAGCCTGAGCGCCGCAGTGGAGGCCGAGGGGCGCCGCAGCAGGTGCACGGAGAATTCGAGGAGCAGTTGCTCGGCCTCGGCGACGCAGTCGCGGCGGCCCGTCCTCTCTGCGTCGTGCGCCGCCGCGCGCCTCAGGCCGAGCAGATAGTCCACCATCAGGTCATCTGCACCTCGCGCACCCGATGCCACGGCGCCACCGGCGCCCACGGCGAGCTGCTGCAGGTACTCCAGAGAGCGCCTGTGCCTGCCCCTGGACTTGTACAGCTCTAGCAGGGCGTCGTGCCTGCTGGCGGCGCGCAAGCAACCCTCGGTTGCCTTTAAGTCCGCGGCGTTATGCTCGCGTAGAAATGGGACTATCGCAACGTCGGGCAGGCCCGTGCCTACCATCGCCTGCACGATCGCGGTGTCGACTTCGACCGTCTCGGGGTCGAAGTCCTCGGAATCGTCACCGCCAGTGAGATTATGCGCCTTGTGCTCGTCGAGCACGCGCATGCGTTCGCGTGCCTCCATAAGAAAGGGAAGCAGAGCGGCCAGGGCCATCGGCTGCCGGTGGTGCGCGCCACCGCCCACATCTCCGAACGCCGCGGCCCCGTCGAGCGCGGCTTTCACTCCAAGGCTCGGGTAGAGCTCGAGAACCTCCAAGGGGTCGGCCGCCGCGCGAGAGAAGTACGAGAGCGCCTCTTCGTACTGTGCCTGCGCGAACAGGACGCGCGCGTGCGCGGTGCAGGCGCGTCGCTCGATCGCCGTGCACTCGTTCGCCAGCGGCGAAGTGGACGACACTTGCGCGCACACGGCAATCGCTTCCTCGTTCTCGCCGGCCTCGAGCAGGGCGCGAGCCTGCTCGAGCAGCGGCCGCGCGGAGAGCCTCCACACCTGGCTATCACCCGCGGCGAAGACGGTCGCGCCACCGCCCGCGCCCCGGCTTAGCATGGACAGGCCAGGCACCGGGACGGCCTGCACGAGCATGTTTCGAGTGATGGAGCGGACCTCGACGCCCGCACGCGTCACTGCCACCGCGTACGGCTGCGCGATGGCAAGCGCGGCCGGCGGTGCCGACCATGTGAGACCATGCGCACGCGAGGTTGTCCCGCCGGCACCGACGAAGACGCTCGTCGCATCGCGCTGCACGAGCGCCTCATCGGCGTTGTTGAGGGACGCAATGCCGTCAGCAGAGGCCTGCACGGACGACGCGGGCATGCCGATGGCCAGCGGCGGTGACACAGTCCCCACCGCGAAGAGCTCGGTCACCTGCCCCGTGCGCGCGTCAACGACGCAGTACTCGCGCTTGGTCCCGACCACCAGCGAGTCGCCGCCGCCCCATGCCATCGCACGCACGCTATCCGGGACGCCGACGTCGCCGACCTCCGCCAGCTGCGAGAGGTCGGTGCCAAACTTCGGCGAGTAGACGAGCACGCGCTTCTTCACGCCCACGGCGAGCCGGGCGGGCTCGCGTGCGTCGCCCGCCGCCTTGCTGCGGCCGTACCCGTCACTCCACGCGAAGCACGAGCCGCCCCGAGTGCGCGCGAGTGGTGGCGCGGCCTCGCACAGCTCGGGAAGCAGCGCGTGTGCCTGTACGCCGCCGCTCTCGGTGAGCGTCACGAGCAGTCCGGAGCTGTCCACCACCGCGAGCTGCAACAGGGCGCGCGTGCCGCGGAAGTCCGCGTGCGACTCCACCAGCACGTACGTGCTCCGCACCGACCCGTGCGCCGTCGAATCGCCCGCATCGCCGCCGCCCCCGTCGCCGTCGCCCTGCGCGAAGACGAGAAGCCGCGCGTCGGCCGTCGCGAGCACGAGCCGCGCGCCCCAGGCGTCGACGGCGGCGATGCGCAGCGGCGCGCCCGCACCGCCAAAGTCCGGCCCCCGCAGCACCGGCTCGAGCGTGAAGCGCGCCACCCCGCACTCGCAGCGCTCACCCCTGGCTTCGCGGGTGCGGACATCGCCAACGTGTGCAACGAGGCCGCTCTCATGGCGGCTCGCCACGCCAAGGACGCCGTCGATATGGAAGACTTCTCGTCGGCGGTGGACCGCATCATCGGCGGCCTGGAAAAGAAGAACAAGGTGGTGAGCAAGGAGGAGCGTCGCACGGTGGCGTACCACGAGGCGGGCCACGCAGTCGCCGGGTGGTTCCTCGAGCACACCGAGCCACTCATGAAGGTTTCCATAGTGCCACGCGGCACGGCCGCGCTGGGCTTCGCGCAGTACCTTCCCAACGAGAACCTGCTCAACACTCGCGAGCAGATGAACGACATGATCTGCATGGCGCTGGGAGGACGCATCGCCGAGGAGGTCATGCTGGGCAAGATCTCAACTGGCGCGCAGAACGACCTCGAGCGCGTGACCAAGATGGCATACTCGCAGGTGGCGATCTATGGCTTTTCGGAGAAGATCGGCCTGCTGAGTTTCCCGTCGAACAACCAGGAGCTCACCAAGCCATACTCCGACGAGACCGCCCGCATCATCGACGAGGAGGTGCGCGCGCTCGTCGACGAGGCTTATGAGCGCACTCGCCAGCTGCTGCGCGACCAGAAGGACAATGTGGAGGCGCTTGCGCAGGCGCTGCTCGAGAAGGAGGTGCTGCAAATCGAGGACCTCAACAAGATCTTGGGCCCGCGGCCGTTCCAGAGCGGAGAGCAGACCAATCTGGAGCGGTTGACGCAGGGCGGCTCGGACTACCTCGGAAGCGATCAGAAGGAGGACCAGCCAGCAGATGAGGGCGAGGCCGACGGGCCCGCGGGCGGTGCCAGTCCTGAGCCGGCCCTCGCCGCTGCCGCTGCGACAACAGGTGGGCAGACTCCGCGATCCTGACGGTCGCAGCTCCTGCGCCACATGTAACAACATTCCTTTTGTGCAGCAGGGTGACTTGCGGAAAGCCTGTGCTTGCGCTTCTTATCACTCTCTTTCACAGCCCCCGCGCCTCCGAGCGCTCCCCTCCGTCGAGTTCGAGCAGCGGCGCTGCTGTTGTCGCTGGCGCCGCAGAGCGCGGTGGGCAAAAGGCTCTGCCGAACGCTGCCAATATCTCCGTCAGCGGGGCGCAGCAGCCTCCCGCGGCCCCCGAGGCACCGCGGAGCTGCTGAATCTGCTCCTCGAGCTCCGCTACTCGCTCCGCCAGCGACGCCGCAGCCGCGGCGTCGTCCCGCCGCTGTTGGTACGCACGCCGCTCGGCCGCTGCGTGCGCTTCTTCTCTACGCTGGCCATCTGCCGCCAGCTTCGCCATCGCCTCGCGCGTGCGGTCGGCCTCCTCTTGCAGCAGAAGGATGTGGCTCCGCAGCTGCGACACGCTCTCGTCTGCGTAGGACGCAAGACCTTCAAGCTGCGACTCGAGGCTCTCGCCACCGTCCGCGCCTGGGCCGGTGCGAGCGTCCGCCGCGCCCATTCCGCCGCGCGCCCCTTCCATCGCGGCGGTACGCACGGCCACCGCGCGGCCGCACTCGCGGGGGGGGGGCTCGTCCACGGGCGGCAGGAGAGACGAGGCGGCGCCCCCCCCTCCCCTCTGGGCCTGCGGCGCCTCGCGCGCTCTCGCGCGCTCTCTGTGCCGCTGTCATGACTGGAAGCGCCGCAGCGCGCGCTTTTTCTCGGGACCTCCGATGGAATACTGTACCCTACATGTAAACCATAAACAAAACCGTAACCCCGTCGCCCGGCCCCCGCGGCGTTCCCCCGTTCGAAAAAAAAGGCGGCGTTCGCTCGCGCCGGGCTGGCGCGAGTGCGCCCCCTCAGGGGCGCCACAGCGCGAGGCTTCCCGGCGGGAGGAGGAGGGCTGGGAGAGGGTGGGGGGGGGGGACAAGCCTCCCCTACCCGGTGCGACGCACGGTCGGTACGCTTCCGCGCGGGCGCGATGGCGGGGCCGACGGCGAGCGAGGCGATGGCCCAGGCGCAGGCGGCTGCCGCGAGCGCGCTCGCGCTGCTCGGGACGCCGCCGGCCGGCCGAGCGCGCTCGCCCGGGCAGAGCCCCCTCGGCGCGGCGCTCGCGGCGGGCGTGGCGCCGCGCGAGGCTGCCGATGCGGCGATCGCCGCCTCGTCGGAGATGGACGTGACCACGCTTCGCGCGGTCGTCGACGAGCTCGTGTCGCGCCTGAACAACACCAAACTCGAGGCGTTCTTCCTTCGCGAGGCGCTCGCGAAGTACGAGGCGAGCGCGCCAGACGGGCCTGCGGCGACAGTATCGGCGGCACACCACGCCGAATTGCGGGTGCAGCTGGAGATGGTGCGCCGCAGGGCATCCCAGAGCGAGGCCGAGCTTGCCGAGAGCAGCACGCGGGAGGCGGAGCTACGAGCGCAACTCGCCACGGCTGGGGGCAAAGGCGTCGACGCGCGAGCGGATCAATCGCTCCAACTCGCCACCGTGCCGGGTGAGTCCGCCGCCGAGGCGGAGAAGGAGCTTTACCGTGCGCAGGCCAATGACATGCTCGCCGAGCTGCAAGAGCTGCAGCAGGCTAGCTTGGAACACGCCGGGGCCATCGAGAAACTCGCAGCCACCGAGGAGAGGGCGCGCACGCGCGCAGAGGACGCCGAGCGCCGTGCTCGCGCCGCAGAGAAGGCCGCGGCGTCTTCCGTCGAGCGCCGGCAAGCATCGGAAGCCGCTCGCGCGCATGCAGAGGCTTCGTGGCGGGCGGCGCTCGCGGAGCTCCAGGGCGCGCGCCGGAACGCCGCAGAGGCGGCCGAGCGCGCAGCGAAGCTCTCCGTTGCGGCGGCGGACGCGGACTCGCTCAAGTCTGAGCTTGGTGCTCTGAGGACGGAGTGTTCTGAGCATGTTCGGATGGCCGAGATATTGCAAAGAGAAATACGCAAGAAGGCCCAAGAGCTTGAAAGCGAGCGCACTGCACGATCAGCCGCCGAGGCCGTGAGCACCGCCTCGCAGGCCAGCGCGGCTGCGCTCGAGGAGAGGATCGGGGAGATGGAGCGCAGGATGGAGCAGATCTCTCGTGGCGAGGCGGAGACCGCTGAGCGAAACGTCGCTCTGGAAGACGAGGCCATCATTCTCCGTGAAACACTTGCAAGCACGCGCGATGCACTCGAGGAGGCGAGGGCGGCCGAGAGCGGAGAGGCCGGAGACGCAATGGCTGCGAAGAAAGAGAACGAGGAGTTGCGCAAGCAGCTGCGCAGAGAGCGCTCTGAACACGCGGAAGCGCAGACGAAATTGGAGGAGGCCACGCGCGCGGCTGCACGAGCACAGGAAGAGCTGCTGCGCGCGAGAGAGCATTTGCAAGAACTGGGCGATGGGCACGGTGCGGTCGATACGCGCGCAGCAGAAACAGACGAACACGAGGCCGCAAGGCTCATGCCGACGCCGCAGTCGCAGCGCGCATGGTCACAGTCGCCTTCCCCGTCTCGAGGCTCAGCGAATAGAGCACATCGTTCTGCACGTGGGACATCACCAAGCGAGGCGCTCTTGCGCGTGTCCGAAGCTATGACAGAGGCGTTGGAAGACGCCACCGCGGGTGCGCAGCAGGGGCAGCTGGAGGAAGAGCACCCCCGCGCGCCGCGCGCGCCCTTTCACATTGAAAGTGAGACTGCGCACGAGCCGGGCACACCCGTGGGCACCTTCGGCGGGTGCGACAGCGATGATACAGACGATCAGAGTGCGAGCGCGGAGCGAGCCGCTCTGGCGGCTGAGGCGAGCCTGACTCATGCTGAGGTCGAAGAGGTGCGTTGTCCGCGTCCGTGGGACATAGCTGCCAGAGTCCTCTCCCCCGTGCGCATGCTCTGACCGCGCTACACTGTGTGCGTGAAACAGGTGACAGCACAGCTGGCCTCCGCGCGCGCTCGGCACCAGGGCGAGGGCAGCACATTTGGTAGCTCGGTGTCCATCACAGCTGCCCAGCAGGCCACGGAAGCTGCGCGCACGGTGGCCCAGACTGCGGCAGCGCTCGCCGCATCGCCGCTCACCCCGCGACGCGACTGTCGGGCGACGCGCAACATCCTCGCACAAGTGCGCTCCGAGATGGCACGCGTGCGCGAGATGGAGCGCTCGCTTGTCCTCAAGCGCCAATCCACGTAATTGTACTGTAACAGTGATCGTCGAGACCGGGCCGCGCCCGTGCGCGTCGACTCATGCCGTCCCGGCACTCTTCCACCCCACCCAGTAACCGACGCGCGCGCGCGCGTGCGCGCCCGTTTTCGTGCCTGTTGCGGTTTTGATGGGTTTTCGCATGCGTCGGTTCCCCCTCGCAGCGCAGGTCGCGCATAGCGCACGACCTGGTGCGCGTCACGGGTGGGTGGGTGAGGTGGGGTACTTCGGGCGGGGGGAGGAGCGGTAGAAGGGAGGGAGCGTGGGTTGGGTTGGTAGGGCCCGACCACTCGCTCGCCCGCGGCCCGCACGCGCGCGCCACACGGCGTGCCGTGGCAGAGCGCCAGCGTGCGCGCGGGCGAGTAGCGCGCCATGGCGGATGGCGTGAAGGGACGTGTGCCGCCGATCATTAGGGGGCGCCGTTCGGCGACGCTGGGCGTGGCCAAGCCGGCGCAGAAAGTGATACCTCCGACCACCGCGGCGTCAACGACGTCGAAGGGTGCGCCCGACGATGCAGGCACGGGCGGAGACCGAGGCTCGCGACCGAGAAAACACAACATGCAAGCAGCGGCACGCGCGATGGACAGAGCGACGGGCATGTCGGCAGATGCCTCGCGCACTCGCGCCGGTGCAGCGAGCGCGTCCACAGGCCCTCTCTCGCCCTTGCGTTCTTCCACTTCGCGCGTGGCGCTGGCTCTGGAGGTGGTGGGTGCCACAGGGCTCGTTTCCAAGGGCCAGTCGGCCCCATTTGTGCGCCTCTCTCTTGGTAGCGGCGTCGCCGACACTGAGCGCTGCCGTGAGAAGCTCGCGCCAAGTTACAACGCAGGGTGGTACTACTTTGAGGTTGAGGGGCTCACGGAGATGGTTACCAAGGCGTACGCGCGCAGAGTAAGCCTAAGCAGCACGGAGGATGGCCGCCGCAGTCTGCGCCGAATTCAATCCGTCTCCAACCGCAGCGTTAGCCCAAGCAACGAGCACGCTGGCCGCTGCGGTCTGCGCCGAATCCGATCCGCTGCCGACGCGGTGCGGCTGCGCGTGCTCTCGGACGAGGCGCGCAAGATGCTATTCCTCGGGCAGGTGGGTGGCACGCGCACACACACACATCCGCGCACACGCGCACGTGCGCCTTCATATACTCGCATGCACAGACGAAGATACGCGCTCGCGCGCACCCATCGTGTTTTCTGCAGCCCACATCTCCGTGCGGAGCGAGTGCGGGGCGCTGACAAGATAACGGGCTGCGGCGCGGTCCCTTCGCGCCTCCAATGCCTACATGCACTTGCACCCTAGGCGGATGTGTCGGCGAAGTCGCTCGACCTCGATCTCACAGTGGTGCACGAGCGCGCGTCTGCATCGGTCGCAAAGCTGTGCTCGCTGAAGCTGCGTCGCCGTAGCCGCCGCTCGCGCGTGAGCGGCACTCTGGCCCTCAACGCGTGTCTGGTGGACATTGATGCCGCCCTGGCGAAGGGTGATGCCGATTCGCGGCGTGTTATGGGTATGGCCAGAGCGGTATCACCGCCGCCCAGCGCTCTTGGGCGAGGTCGCACTGGTAGTAGCGACATCGTGCGCAGTGCTCCCGGCATGCCTTCCCCCATCGAGCCGCTGGACCTCAATCGTCGGCTATATGTCTCGATTGCCGAGGCGCGCGGACTCCTGAATGCTGACACGACGGGCTTGTCCGACCCTTACGTGCGCGTTGTCGTCGATGGTGTTGAGCACTGCCGCACGGCCAGCGTCACGGACACGCTGAGTCCGAAGTGGAATGAGACATTCATGCTCAGCAGCCCACGCGACCTTGGCAGCGGTGGTACGCTCAAACTCGTAGTCTGTGACGAGGACTACGGCTTCAGCGACGACTTCTTGGGTCAGGTAGAAATGCCGCTAGCGCAGCTGCGCGAGGTCGCGAGCGCCGACGCGCATCGCCTGCGTCCACATTGGCACCTGCTCAATCGCGATCCGAAGCAATCCAACAAGCGCGCCACTGGCGAGTTGCGCTTCCGTGCGTGGCTTGGTGAGCCCGACGCGGATCTCCTCAGCAACACAGGGGTGAGCGTGTTTCATGAACCGCACACGTGGCTGCTGCGCCTAACGATCGAAGAGGCTCAGCACCTGCGAAAGGAGAGGGGCTTCACGGGCGACAGCGATCCCTACGCGGTCGTGACAGTCGGCGCTGACCAGCGCTTCAAGACTCCGGTGCGGCGGAAAACGCTTGCGCCACGCTGGAATACCACTTTCTACTTGTGCGTCACGGAGGAGATCCTCGACGACGACATCACCATTAGGGTGCACGACTATGAGCCTGTCGGCAATAATCCAGAGTACGGGCGCTTCTCTACCACTCTGCGCGAGCTCGTGAACGGCTCGGCCGAGCGCTCCGAGGAACCCTCGCGGTCCTCCCAGGGCGACGACGCACAAATCTCAGAATGGTTCGATCTGCAACGGCCTTCGGGTGCGCTAGGGAGCTTGATGAAGCGCGCGGGGGGAGAGAAACGCCACGCGGGGCTTGTCAAGGTGTCAGCCGAGGCTTTGCCCTCGGCGAACGAGCTGACGTCAAAGCAGCGCACGCCCGTGGGCACGCTGCGTGTGGACGTCCTGTCCGCCTCGATGCGGGAGGGGCTCGTCTGTGCGCCCGATTGCTACGCGGTGGTGCGGCTGGGCACCACCTGGTATCGCACGCCCACCATTAGGGACAATTGCAACCCCGCCTTTGACGTCACTGCGACCATGGATGTGCACGATCCTCAGTCGATTATATCGTACGTGGCGCGCGCGGGCGCGCTCGTGCGCGCTCGCGACGATCAACGGCTGCGAGACCGACCGAGCCTGGTCCGTTGCTGACGCGGCGCGCTTCTGCATCAACGCGCACGGGCACGCAGGATCTCGTTGTGGGATGACAACCAGCTGCGCGTTCGTTCCATCAAGGACGTCTTCACTGAGTCGATGCGCGGCAGTGACACGTTCCTCGGGAAAGTGGAGATTCCCGCCAATACGCTCATCCCAGTTCACCTTTACAAGCAAACAATCCAGATGTACACCCCCAAGGGCCGCGAGACCAAAACGTCTGGCACGCTCGACGTGCTGGTGAAGCTTGCTGTGCCCAACGAGCTGGAGTGGTACAAGCGCTACAAGGTGCCGACGTTGGTCATACTTCCACCCGCTGAGCAAGAAACAGGCGGAAGCACTCGAACGTCACCGGGAGCAGTTGCTCATGTCGTTTCTGGCCAAGCAGACTCCGCCCATCAGACGCGAGGTGAGTGGGCAGATGCTCGGCTTGCGCAGGCGGGAGTTCGAGGTGAGGCGCTTTAAATGCGCCGTGAGGCGCGCCCAGTACGTTGTCAGAAGCCTCGGCTTCAACAAAGCGGCCGCTTGGGCGAGCGCGGTGCAGGACTGGGAGGACCCCTGGTTCACAACCTTTGTGCTAGCGCTCTGGACCTGGATGCTCTACCACCCGACCTACATCGCGCCCTCGGCGTGCGCCTTCGTGAGTTACTCGGTGCTGCGTGGCAAGGGCAAACGCGTGCAGCAACCCTTCATATACGCTCCCAGCGAGGACTTTCTGATGGGCGTCCGCAATGACGACGACGACGCGGACAGCGAGGACGAGGATTTCACAGAGGATGGCGAGGGTGAGGCGCACCTGCACGACAAGACGCTCAACCCCATCAAATTGCTTCGAAATAAGCTTGCAAGCTTGCGTGCGCACGCTGGTGACGCGCAGGGCGCGGTGGAAAGCGTCGTCGAGGCAATGGAGAGGATGCAAGGAATTTGGTCGTGGCGCGATCCGAAGGTGTCGTTTCTGGTTGTATGCGTCACCGCGGTGCTCGCACCGCTCTTGTGGCTGATGTCAACGAGACTGGTGATCTCTGTCATCACGGTATTGGCGTTCAGGCATCCCAAGTTCAAGGACCCGGTGCCGCCCCCGCCACAGCTCCTATTCGACAAATTGCCGTCGAAGCGCTTCCTCACGTTGTGAGCCCACGCGGGCGCCCGCTCTCGCACCATCTACACTGGAGGGGCGTGCGCGAGCGCTAGGTGGTGTGCGCTGGTGTAGGAGAAGGCACACGGATTGTGTGGGGCGTGCAGGGTGCATTATGAGGATGCGCGCCACCGCGTGTGTGTATTAGTACTGTACAGTTGTAGTGACTAGTGACTAGTCTAGAATTAATCGTGCGGGCGTTCATTGGGGTCGTGTTTTCTTCGCGCGCTCCGCGTCGCCCTCTGGGGGAACGCCCACGATGTTGCCGTCGTCATCGACCAGCCCCCGTTCCACGGCGTTACGTGCGATGCGCCCGGCCAAGCGTGCCCCCGCTTTCAGCTTGGCAATGCGCATGCGCGTCTGCAGCTTCCTGGCGAGCTTGACTACCACCGGATTTGTGGAGAGTTCGAGGTACTTGAGCGCGTGCTGGCCTCCTTCCTTGAGGAGTTGCTTCTGGTTTTCCTCCGAGATGGCCAGGTTGGAGAGGGCCTGATATTCGGCAACGATGCGCGCGCGGGATCGCGCACTGCGTCAGCGAGGTGGCTGCAGCGCACGTTGTACGGGCGCGCGCGCGCGCGCGGTCTCGAGAGGCGCGCGCGCGGACCTTGATGGCGTCGTTCTCTTGGCCCCGATCGCCCGAACGTGCCATGTTGAGTAGCGGCGTGATGACGCCGGCCATGCACAAACGCCGTCCATTTTCCTCGTGCAGGGTAAGCTCGGCAACGGCCAGTGCCGCCGCTCGGCGCACGTCCTGCTGGCTGTTGGACATCATGTCAACCACGACCTCCAGTGCGCCGACCTTAGCCGCAACGTCGCGGATCTGGTAGGTCGCACAAAGTTTGGACAGGCCCTTGGATGCGATGCACTGATACTCGAGCATATCGGCGCGCGTCTTTTCGCCGGCGCTCACGCGCGCCATCTCGCAGAAGATCTGCAGGGCCTTGAGCTTCACAAGCTTTATCCGGATCGCCTTGTTGTCCGCGCAGTTCGCGATCGCCAGCGCCGCCGGCATCTTGCGACTGGCGATGTTGTCTGTGGCGGCCTTGAAGAGGATTGGCAGCTTGTTCATGCTGGCGGCCTTGTCGCTGAAGGTGTTGTTCGTGCACAGGCGCGCGATGGTGAAGAGCGCGTACTTCTCGACGTTGATGTCGTCCGAGTTTGCAGCCATGTCGAAAATCACCTTGACAACGTTGTCGATGTCTGTCTCGATGAGCTTCGCAGTGTTTTCCGCGCTGAGCGTGAGATTGCTCAGCGCCTGCAGGGACCAGCGCAGCAGTGCATTGTCTTTCGTCTTGGTCTTGTCCTTCGCCATGGCTATGCAAAGCCCCATCATGCCCGCCTGGGCCATCATTACCTGATTGTCGTCGTGTGCCGCCATCTGCGCGATCGTCGCCATGGCGGAGCGCGCCACGGTCTTGTCCTTTCCCTTGACGAGCCCCTGCAACTGGCGGCAGAAAGCATCGGTGCACACGAGCTTCGACCCCCCGTCGTCGAGCGAGATGGCGCCGAGCGCTTCGAGCGCACCGCGGCACACGGCGGCGTCGCTCGAGCCGCACCAGCTCTGCAGCGTAGGCACCGCGCCTTCGCGCACGAGCTCCTGGCACGCGCCATCGTCCGCGCGCGCCAGGTACGCCACCGCGCGCGTGCTCTTCCTCTGCAACTCGGGCTTGTTCGCCCCCTTCAGCTGGTCAAGCACCTCAGGCAGGTCGTCCTTGGACGGAGGCGCGTTGGTCACCGTGCGCACAATCTTCTCAACGCTCGAGGCGCACCCCATGCCCTCCGCCGGGCGGCCAGGCCTGGCGGTCGCCCCGCGAGAGGCGCGCGGCGCGCCCCGGGCGGGAGCGGGTGGGTACGCGGGGTGGGCTCCGTCGGCTCCCCGCGGCCGCGCACCGGCCGCGCCGGCCGCCCGCCAGCCATCGGCAGGCGAACGGGGAACTCTCTCCGTCCCTCTTCTTTCGTGTTGCTTCTCCCATCAGACGGGTACTGTACAGCAGAGTCCCGGCCCTGCACCGCGTGCGAACGCGCGCGCGCGCGCACGCAACGCAGGATCCCCACCAATCCGCGCGCGCCAACCACAGCCTGTGATACGAACTCTGTGTGTGGAATCATCTCGGGGTTCGAAACGCGGTGCCACAGACACACGAGAAAGAAGTGCGCGCGGGTTTTGGGTTTGGCTTTGGGTTTGGCCGGGGTCGCGCCGCGTCGCGTCGCGTCTGGGGCGGCGGCGCGAGGCCGGGGCGCGCATGGCACGCGAGCTCGCGCGATCGCGCGGTTTC
>RQSC01000757.1:113238-138773 GCA_013416795.1 Prasinococcaceae sp. CCMP 1430
GCCCGCTGGGCGCTCCTCTGGCCGCGGCCGCGGCGCGGCGGCGTAGGGCACGCGCGCGCGCGCGGGGCTAATAATGTCGGACCAGGCGAGGCTGCTGCTCGCCAAGCAGCTCAAGGGTGCGTGGCGCGCATGGCGAGCGCGCCGCGCGCGTACGGTGCCGGCGGCCACTGGATTGCGCAAACCGGTGGCAGCGGCGGCAGATGCGGCGGCGGCGGCGGAGGCGGCGTTTTTTTTGGCACGTGGTGTTCGGGCCGCTCGTCGTCCGTGTCGGGCGCCATCACCTTGCGCGTTCCGTGACTCCGATGCCAATGCCGCCAGCGCCGCCACACATACTACCGCTCGTCCTGTAGCCAACGCGCGGTCCTGGGTCTCCCGAGTGTGCGCGGCGAGTGCGCTGACCCTGCAAGCTCGCCCGGGATGTGAATCCTCTCCACCCGGCTGCGGACACCGCGCGCCTCGCGCTCATGCGCCCAGACTTGAGCAAGAACCCTGTGGATGGGTTCTCTGCGGGGTTGGTGGACGACGCCAACATCTTCGAGTGGCAGGTGACCATCATGGGACCGCCCGATACACTCTTGTGCGTGCTACGCGCTCCTTGCGCTGCTCGTGCGCATCCTGTAGGCGTGCGCGATTTGCGATGCGGGTCCTTTGACCCGCCTCGCACGCGGCTTCCATTGCATCCCTCAGCACCTCGCGCTCGCCACGGCCGGCATTGCCCCGTCGTGCGCTGCTAGCGTGCAGGTGGGATTGCACTGGCACGGACCAACCCACCTACCCACCCACCCACCCACACTTTCCCTTATTTCTTTCCCCTTCCTTGGACGCACTGCTGACGTGCGCGCGCGCTACATTGTACCGTGCTCGTGACCCGACCCTCGCGTCCTTACGTGCCAACAGCGAGGGCGGCTTCTTCAACGCAATCATGAGCTTCCCGCCTGACTATCCGCAAAACCCGCCGGGCGTGCGTTTCACGTCGGAGATGTGGCATCCGAATGTCTACCCGGATGGCCGCGTCTGCATCTCCATCCTGCATCCGCCGGGTGACGACCCCAATGGGTACGAGCTGGCGAGTGAGCGGTGGTCCCCGGTGCATACGGTCGAGACGATCCTCCTCTCGATCATCTCCATGCTCAGCTCGCCCAACGACGAGTCGGCGGCAAACATTGACGCGGCAAAGGAATGGCGCGACGACCGCGCCGAATTCAAGAAGAAGGTTGGCCGGGTCGTGCGCAAGTCCCAGGAGATGTTGTGACTTCACACGAGCGAAGGCAGCATGTGCAGGCGAACACGACGCGCGCGCGCCAGCAAACGCGTGCAGCACACGCGTGATTGTGACTGTAAGGCACACCGCTGCCTTTACACGACGCGAACGCGCGATCGGTCGCCGACAGCACGCGCGCGCGACACGACTATTGCCGTTGGCGCTTGCTGGGGTCCTTGGGCTCGGTTCCCAGACCGCCAACACCTGCCTGCGTCGCGTAGCCCGACAGCACAAAGCCGCCGACTTGTTGGGTGCTCATGATCGGATGCGTGCGCTTCGGCAGCACCTGGTGCTCTCGGACCCATGCCTCGGAAAGCTGCAGGCCGATGGCCGACCTGCTGCTAGTCAGGAAGTGCATGGCTTCGGCGAGCGGCTGCGAATACTGGCTGTACACCACGATGGCCGCCGACGGCGCGCAGAGCGGCAGAACCCGCCGCAGAAGAGCTGTCGGGTCGAGCGTCTGCGCGGCAACTATCACAGAGGTGAATCCTCGCTCGCGCATCGCGGCGGCTTCTGCTGCGGTCGCGCGACGCTGCAGGAGGCTATTCACCTTGGGCTTGCTCGCCTTGTCCTGCGCGCTGGTGTCTTGCACTCCGTCCGCCCTCCCCTTGGCCTTGCCCTTCCCCTCGCTCTCGCCAGCAGCTGCTGCAGCTGCGGGCTGGTCGCCCGCCTCACCGCCATCGATGCCGTCTCCCTCCTGCCTGGCGGCATCGCTACCGCCCTCGGCCCCGTCGGCTCCACCCTCGTCGCCCCCCGCGGGGCGCTTCCTAGGCAGGCGCGGCCGATAGTCCTTCGGCTCCTCGGTGCCCTCAAGGACTTGCAGAGTGGCCTTGTAAAACACACTGGCCTCCTCGTCCGAGAAGTTGAACATGCGGGTAGCGTCGGTGGAAGGGTCCACGCCGCCCGCCGAGGACGCGCACACGACGCCGTGGCCACCGAGACGTTCCATGGCCGCGGCGGCGAGAAGGCCGCGCACGTGGTCCACGCACAGCACGCGCGCGCCAGCGGCCACGTTGGCGAGGCTCATGATGTGCGCGACGCTCTCGAAGCGCAGGCCCTGCACTTTCAGCGGCGATTTGGAGTAGTACGCATCAGCGACGTTCTTGGCGGTCGGACGGAGCACCAGCACGTCGATGTCGCGGTACTTCTGCCTCTTCTTCTTGATGTACTTTGCCTGCGCGAACGCGCTCTTCTGCGCGAATGTGGCCGAGTTGGCCACGATGGTGCTCACCATGTCTTCGGCCGAGGCGCCATCCTTGAGCATCTTGTGGATGTCCTCGCGGGCAAGCGCCTGCGCGGTGTTGGTATCGATGAAACCCGCGTTGCCACCGCCGACGACCTCGGCGGCCGTGGAGGCCTCGTCCGCGAAGCCGGACTTCTCCCACGCGGCAGCCCTGGCCGCCTCAGCGGACACCCGCTGCAGCCCCTTAGCCTCTTGGCCCATTACAAGCGTGAGGCGTCCGCCGTACGGCACGCCGACGAGCGGCGCGGCATCGACGCGTCGGTTGCCAACGCGCACCTGCTGCCCGGGACGCGCCCAAGCAAAGCTGAGCTTCTCTCCCTCGTTCATCTGCCGCGCGACACGGACGGAAGGACAGCGCGCGCCGTGCAGTGTGGTATGGAAGAGGCGTTCGGGGTTAGCGATGAGGAGCGACGCGCGTGTCAGGGCGTGCCACGCACGCGCGCATGGCAGCGGCTGGCGGCAGCGCGCCGCGCTCGGCGGCCGGTACCTTGAGCACAACGCAGTCGCCGAGCTTCACCACCGGCGCGCCCATGCTGCGGCGCTCCGACGGTGGCGGCATTGCGCCACCGATGTCGCCGGCCGACGCGCCACCATCCTCTACGTCGAAGGCCTTTCCCGCCGCCGCTTCACCGCCGCCTTCAGCTCCCGCGGCCGCCCGCGCCGGCGCCGGCGCAGCGTCGGCGTCCATCGCCTGCGCCTCCGCGCCCGCATCCACCGCCGCCGCCGGCTCGGCCATCGTTCGGCCTCCGACCGCCCCTGCCGTCCGTCCCCCACGCCCCCTCGCTTTGACACGCGCCCAGCGGCCACTCAACTCCCTCTCCCCCCACCTCCGTCGCACCCTGCCCGGGCTGTGGGCGCCCGGGCTGCGGGCGCGGCACCGCCTCGCCTCGCCGGCCGCCTCGACGCTGCCAGCGCCCAGCCGCCGGCCGCCGCTGTGCACATACCATCAGATGGTACGTGCCCTCAGATGGTGTGTAGTACTGTACTACTACAGACAGAGGTGATTTTTAATTGCTGTCGTACGCCTCGCCAGGCGGATTTACGCCCGGATAAAATTCGTTCCAGCGCGCGCCGCTTGGCCAGGGGGGGCCAGTTTTGAGCGCGCTACTCATTGAGACTTTCCGCACCCCCGCCGGTGCAGCGAACAGACAGAGGAAGGCAAGGGCGGAGGTGCTGCGTGGCGACGCCGCGCGCGGCGTCCCGGCGGCCGCCGTGGGCAAGGTGGGGATTTCGGCGGGCGTTTTTCCCCGGTTCCGGGCGGCTCGGGCAGCCGGCTCCGGTCGCCCCGGGGGGCGCGCGTTTCGCGGGGTTCGGGGCGATTTCGACCGGGAAAACGAAGCGGGGGTTTGGTGCGGCTGCCACAGCGCGCGCAGCCGGCGCGCCGGCGAGGCCGCGGGGCTCAGCCCCCCTAACCCCCCCTCCCTCTTCGCTCCTCCCTCCTCCCTGCCCTCCTTCCCCTCCACCCCCTTCTTCCACCCCTTTCCCTGCCTCCCGCACTCCCTCCTCTGTGGGGCGTGGCTGTCTGGGCTGGGGTGTGGGTGATGGGGGGCTGCCAGCCCGCCGCGGCGGGTATTTTCGCACAAATTCATCCAAAAATCCACTGAGCAAAATCCGACGCGCCCTACGGCGGGCTGGCGGCGAGGCGGCGCGGTGGGCAGGCTGGGGGGCGCGGGGTTGAGGATGAGCGGGGCGGGGTGGTGGCACGGGCGGCGGCGCGCACGGACGGCGCGGACGACGACGCGACGAGCGGCCAGAAATCCGCTGGCGGCGGCATCGAGATAAGCCCGAAGCTGCTCACCGTGCTCGTGCCAGCGCTGGGGCTGGGACTGCTGCTTGCGGCCGCGCTTGGGTTCAAGGAGCAGCTGGTCGAGCTCTTCGGCCTATTTACAGCGCAACTCAAGCTCATGGGGCCGTGGGCGTGGCCTGCGTACACGCTGGCCTACTTTGCGCTCGAGGTGTGCCTCGTGCCGGCCATCCCGCTCACGATGAGCGCTGGCCTGGTGCTCGGCGTGGGCCCGGGCGTCGCGGCGGTGGCCGTGGGAAACGTGATGGCGGCGACGACGGCCTTCCTCATCGCGCGGACCTTCCTGCGTGACAAGGTCCGCGCCCTCGCCGAGAAGTCGGCCAGGTTCGGTGCCATCGACCGTGCCGTCGGCCGCGAAGGCTTCAAGGTGGTCGCGCTGCTCCGTCTGTCACCGCTGCTGCCGCAGGCCAACTGCAACGTACGTCGCCAGCGCTTGCGCTGGGGCAACACCTGCGCGCTCGCGCAGCGCTGCGGCGCCCGCAGCGCCTTGGGCGGCGCAGCGGCACGCCCGCCGCCCGCGCCACCCCCGTCGTTGTCGCGCTCGCTGACCCGCCGCCGAACCACAGTACCTGTACGGCGTCACCTCCATCAAACTCAGAGATTACGCCGCCGCCACTTTCGTGGGCTGCCTGCCAACGTCTTTCTTATACGTCAACGCCGGGCACCTGGGCCGCACCCTCGTCGAGGGCGCGAGCGAGGGTGGCGCGCTCGGTGGCTCGACGTGGATAATCGGTCTGGGCGTGCTCTTCACTGCCGTCGCCACGACTTACGTCGTGAGGCTAGCGGACGCCGCGCTCAAGGCGGAACTCGACGACCCCAAGGCCGGCACCCCGAGCGCCGAGTGAGCGCGGATCATGCACACGTTGATGACATGGCGCACGCACGAGCTGCTCATGCCGAACAATCTCTCATGCCGAACAATATCTGCCGGGCGACGTTTTAAACACTCTTGCGCATCGCAGATTGGCACACGGACTCGCCTCATCGCGTGCGGCGCTCGCGGTTCGCCAGTGCATGCGCAGTCATGGATATGGACGCTTTGTGCCGCGTGCATGAGTGGCCAGAAGAAGTCCCGTCTAAACCCCTACAAGTTACGTCCCAAGAAGCTCTTCTAGCTAGAGCGAGGGAAACACAAAAGAGAGCGGTGGACACAATGAAGGTCATTGTGACCAGCGCAGCAAGAGACGCGCCAGGCCGCGCGGCCACCATTCGCTCGATGGTCAGCGATGTGTGTGTCGGTGGTATTGGCGCAGCAGGCCGTCGCTGTCTCTCGGAAGTGGCGCGAGCCTGACCTCCAGGCGTTGGCACGCAAGTGCTCCGCTGTTCCTGCTGTAGCTGATCGCCGGAGGCTCTCTCGGAGGTCGTCGTCGAGCGTGTCTCGCAGCGAGGCGCGCGATGTCGCAGCGCCACGCGCGCACCGGGTGGGTGTGCGCGCGCTCGCGCAGAGATCTCGCAGACGTGGGTCGCGCGTGTCGCAGCGCCACGTCGCCGTGTCGCGCCACGGCGTGGGTGGCCACCAACCGTACACGCCTCAGGCGTCCATCGGCGGCTGCACGTAGATCGTCTTGGCGCGCCCGGGCGCGAAGCCGTTGAAGCGCGACGCCGCCACGAGCGTGTACGCCCCCATGTTGGGAAACTCGAGCCACTCGCCGACCTCCATCTTGGGCAGCTGTGCCTCGCGTAGGATGGTATCCAGGCCATCGCAGGTGGGGCCGAACACCGTCGAGCTGAGCGCGGCGCGATCACGGGCGGCGCCCTGCGCGAAGTCCTCCGCGTAGAGCGGGCGTGCACTGAGCTCGGCGTGGTCGTACAGCAGGCAGTTCATGCTGCCATAGATGCCATCCGCGATCCAGTACTCCATGGCCATTTCGCCGCCCGCGTTGGGCCTGGCGCGGCGACCAAAGATCGGCGCCGACAGCGACGCGATGCCCTCCGCGAAGTAGCGGCCGGGCTCAGCAATGATACGCACGCCCATGGAAGGGGGGAAGAGCTCGTCGAGGGCCGCGTCCAGGTTGGCGGCGATGGCGCCGAAGTGCTTGATCTCCTCGGGCGCCTGACCGCCGGGGAAGCCTCCGCCGACGTCGAGGGTGCGCAGGGGCGAAAGGCCAAGGTGCGCGGCCATGTCGAACACGCGGCGCGCGAACTTGACCGCCACCACCGGCGACGTGGGGTCCGAGAGCCCGCTGCCAACGTGGAAGGCCACGCCCTCGACGTCGAGGTTGAGCTCCTTGGCGAGCTTGAGCAGCGGTTCGCACTCGCTCTCGTGGACGCCGTACTTCGAGCCCAGCTCGCAGCGCGCGCCTGGGTCGTCCGCGCGGATGCGCAGGAGCAACTTGGCCTCGGGCCACGTCTCCGCGAGCTTGTACAGCTCCGACGCCGAATCGAACGTGGTCATGGGCACGCCCGCGGCGCGCACCTGCGTCATGTGCTTCGTCGTCTTCATTGCGTTGGCGAAGACGATGCGCTCGGGCGCCACGCCGTGCGCGGTCACCATGGCCACCTCGGCGGGGCTGGCGCAGTCGAAACCGGCTCCCAGCGCGGCCATCGTTGCGAGCAAGCCCTGGTCGTTGTTGCACTTCACCGCGTAGTGCGGCTCGACGCGCGGGAGCAACGTGCGCCACATCTCCCAGCGCTCCTGCAGCACGCCGAGGTTGACCACGTAGAAGGGCTCGTCGATGCAGTTCTTGGCGATGGCAGCCTTTGCGGCAAGGGCGGACGACTCGTCCAGGGTCGCGCCCTCGGCGTACACGGCGTTGAAGCTGGCGCCCACGCGCCTGATGGTCGCAAGCGTGTTGGCGCGGGCGGCGGGACCGAAGGCGGGCGCGCTCTTGCGCGACGGCAGGCGGCTGATGGCACCGACCTCGCTCGGTGCGGCGTAGTCCTCGATGGACGAGTCGTCACTCTCGCTGGCCCACATCGAGGAATCCGCGGACGCCGGCTCCAGGCACCGGCTGGCGACGGCGCCGCACATGGAGGTGCACGTGGTGATCTGAGGCGTCACGCGCTCGAACTGATGCATGACCACCGCACCGCCGCCGGGGAGCGTCTGCACCACCGTGTCGGCGATGGCGTAGCCGGTCGGGGGGCGCAGGCCGCCGATCTCTGCGGCCAGCACCAGCGCGGCCGCCGGATTGGCAGCCACGGCAGGGTACGCAGGCGCGTCGAGGGTGATGGCGGCGGTGATGCGCTTCGGGCGGAACGCCTTCGCCGAGTTGATGGCCACGCACTCAGGATCCAAGGCGTCCAGCTCGAAGCCCGCGACCTCGACGCTCGCATACGAGCACGACTCTTGAGGGGTGACGTGCACGGTGGAGAAGCTGCCGCCCTGCAGGCCGTTCATCGAGTAGCCGTACGGCTCGAACAGGTGCTCGTCCACGCGCTCGGCGGGGAAGATCTTGAGCAGACCGAGCGCCTCTGCGGCGGTCTCGTAGCCGCTGTTCTGCGGCGCGGCCGGGGCGCCGGCCGGACCGCCGCAGCAGGCCTTCACCTCGACCGGGTCGAGGCCGGTCATGCACACCTCGAGGGTGTAGCGGCCGCCTCCGACGGCGTGCTCGGCCGCGGCGGGTGCGCCGGGAAGTGCGGGGCGCGATGCGCAAAAGACGTGCCAGCGCAGCGCCTCCGGGTCGCTGCCCTGTTCGCCGAGCACGTACGCGCGGCTCTTCATGCCCATCTGCGAGGCGATTTCGCGCAGGCGGACCGTCTCCTCCTTCTCAAAGCAGCGGTGGCCGGGATGCTGGCGATCGCCGTTGAGGAAGCTCGCGCGCGAGTACTTCACGTAGGTGACTTCCATGCCCAGCTCGGCGACGCACCGGCGCACCAGCGGCATCGCGTTGATGAGCGGAGTCTGGCCGCACGTCTTGATCACCATGCGATCGGCGGCGACGAAGAGGCTGCTCTCCGAGAGCACGTACGCGTCGTAGACGGCGTTGGAACACGTCGAGAGGACGGTGCACCCCGCGGCCTCGAGGAAAGCGTCGATCTTGTCGCGCGGGATGCGGCGAAGGCCACCGGCGGCGCTGCGCTCGGAGCGCATCATCCTGCCTGCGGCGCCGGCTGTGCGCGCATCCGCGAAGTCGGCGTGGATCTCTAGGCGCTTCTCGCTTCCCTCGAAGAAGTCGTCCTCGGCGTCCGACGCCATGGCCGCGTCCGCGGCCGGCGCCAGGGCGGCAAGGGCTGCGGCGACGTCGTCGCCGCGCCTGTCGTGGTGCGAGACCGGCACGCTAAGGCCGGTCTCGTGCATCCCGATTCCCATGGGAGGCATGATGTGTCTATGCGTGTACTATAGACGGTGTAGGCTGTTGTCCGCTTCTCTCACGTGGGGGCTGTCAGCTGGGCGTTCGAACGCACTGTGCGTGACACGGTGGCCGAGCGGGCGGTGCGTAGGAGGATTCGCAGGGGCGCTTGCGTCAGCGTCCGCCCGAGCACGAGGCCGCGCGCGACTGCGGCGCTTGGGCCGCCGCTCGCGCCCCGCGGCGCGGAGCGCGCGCCCGCGCGCGACGCACGTCCGCGTACAGGTCGCTCTTGAACTTCTCCTCCCCCCAGCACCTGATGTCCGCCACGTCCACGCACGTCACCTGGTCCCTCCTACTATTCGCGCTACTGCCGGTACTGTCCGCCATGTGCGCGCCAGTCGTCGCAAGGGTTCCTTCCGGCTCGTCTGTGTGGGGGCCTCCCCCGGTCCCCGCCACGGGGTGAAAACGCCGCTGGGGTTGCTCGCCGCGGCCTTCGCGGCCGATGCACAAGGAAGGAGGGAAGAGGGGGGGGAGGGTCTGACAGGTTGGAGGCGGCGGCTGCCGGCGGCGGCTCGGCCAGCCCCGCGCCGCGCCGGCCACAGGTAACGGTTTTTCACCTCTAAAGGGTTTGTAATACGTATCATTTTGCACCGTATTGATACGTGTGGTCCGCGAGTGAGGTTGCGGTTCAGACGAGAGACGTAGTGGACTCCATCGTCGGCGCGCGCGGCCCGCGCGCGCGCGCCGCGCGCCGCTCCAAACCTAAACCTGTCCCCACGCGTGTGGCTCAATGTACAGCATTCAAATGATGTGAAATGTAGACCCTTCATCCGGATGAACCGTAAGGGGCGGCGGCAGCACGCGCGCGCGCGATCGGTTCCGAGCCCGGCCGGCCCGCGCGGCCAAAATTCGCGGAGCGCGTAGCGCCCCAATCCCAAGCCGCGTTTCTTATCAAAATTCTGTCTTTTATGACATGTAATACCTACAGATTTATATTTGACGTAAATATGTCATTTCAAGTGATTATTCGAGATGTTTGTGCGGATGGCGACGCCCTCCTGCGCGCAGCATCCTGCGCGCGCGCGCCGCAGACGGGGGGCGCCGGCCGCGCCAACCGCGCCACCGTCGCTTCATCAAAACGAGAAGGCATCGTCGTAATAAGGGTAGGAACCCTGCGAGATAAAAGACGCATCAAAAAGCGCCTTGGGCGCACCTCTGAGGAGCGAAATGGACGGCGGGTCAACGTGCATTCCAACCCCAACTCGAGCGGGGTGGCGTCGACACTCGCGAGATCGGAATCGCGTATGCGAATGCATCAACATGTAAACCCTATACCCTAAATAACGAAATGATGTGCCTACAGCACAGCAAATACAGTACTGTAAGGTGCGCCAACCCTAACCCTCGCCCGCGGCGGCACACCACGCGCGGGCGGCGGCGCGCGGCGCGCAGCGCAGCAGCAGCGGTGCTGCTCGGCGAGCCGCCCGCGCGCGGCGATGGCCGCGTCCGCGGGCGCGGGCGCGATGCAGCAGCTGGTGGGGCCGAACACGGCGTCAGCGGTCGCGCAGTTCGCCAAGGAGGTGCCCGTGCGGCAGCTGTACCGCGACTGCCTGCGCGCGTGCGGGTACCTCAAGACGAATGGCCCGGGAGGCGCCGCGCAAGCCGCGGCCGTGCGCGAGCAGGTGCGCTCCTCGTTCCGTGCGCACGCCGGCGAGACCGACGAGGACGTCATCCTGCAGCGAAAGCAGGACGGCGTGCGCGCGCTCACCAACCTGCTCATGTTCGAGGCCAAGCGCATGGGGTCGGTGGACAAGGCGCTCGGTGGCGACGGCACGGGCACCGAACTCCCCGGCGGCGGCGACGGCAACAGCTAGGCGGCGCGCGCCGGGCCACTGTTCCCCCTCCCTCTAATAGATGCCGCCGCGCCCTTTGCCGTGCGCCCTGCTGGCTGTTGCGCTGCTGGCACTTGTGTGCGTTGCGCCAGCGGACGCGTTGGGCCCGCGAGAATTACGAATTTTGTACCACCACACGTATTATTGTGAGCACGCATGCGCGGCGCGCACGTCCGAGGCAGCGGCTCACGTCGGCTGCGGCGGTGCCGCCTGCAGCCACGCGTCCGACGCAGAGGCCAGCAGCGGGGCACTGTCCGCGAGCAACCACGCTGTCAACTCCGCGCGGCGCGACGCGAGGCGGAGGGGGCCGCGTGCGACACGCTGCGCGCAGCCGCCCGCCGCATCAGTGGCCTCAACGATCGCGCGCTCGACCGCGGCACCGCCGTCGGCACCACAGCTGTCGTACGACGCCACGATCGCAAGTGGACCCGTCCCCTCCTCGATTGCGATTGCGAGCCACGAGCGGACGCGCGGTGCCCACATCTCCACCCACGCCGCTGTGCCGGCCTCGCCAAGCAGTATCACCGCCCTCGAGTGCGACCACGCCGTTGCACCCTCCGCTCCGCGCTCGTCGCCTCGTTCGACCTCGACGCGCGGGAGAACGTCGCCGCTGACGCCAACGCTGCCGCAGCGCCCGCCGTGCCGCCGCACCAACTCGTCATGCACGACCGTGTCTCCCGCGGCGCATGCGAGGGCAGCCGCTCCCAGAGCTCCGCAGCGCTCGAGCACTTGTGGCCACACTGAAGCGAACCCTGGCTCGTGGACGACCACGCCGCCGCCGCCCCCGCAAGCGCACGCGTGCGCGGCCAGCGCAGCAGCGTATGGCGCCACGCGCGCGAACGCGCGCGCCGATGGCGCCGGTCGCTTGAGCCGCTCCGCGTGCGTGGCCCATGCGCGCGGCGTCACGCGCGTGCAGCCGCGAGGGGCCTGATTCGCGACGCAGTGCGCCGCTAAGGCCGCCGTCGCCGCGGCCACAGGTCCACCGGATCCATTTGGCGTCGCAGTGGCGCTCGTCACGACAAACAAGGCCATCAAGGACTTCGAGGAGGCCGCGTTGTACATCCACACGCCGACAGGGTGCGCCGCCATTGCGCCCCCCGGCCGGGAAGACGAGTGGCTCGTCGCCAGCCGCTGCACGCCGTGCACGAACCAGTCCACGCCGGAGCCCTCCCAGACCTCGCTCGTCGTGCTGTATGGTAGCACGATGCCGAGCACTGACGCGCGCCGACTCGCGGTCGCGGCGGCGCGGAGCGCCCCACACGCGAACACGCGCGCGAGGTCACGCCACTCGCCCGCTCGCAAGTGCGCCGCTGTAAAGCCCGGACGATTGCCGTAGTGCAGCCAGAGCGCGTCGACGCCCCCCGCCTCGGCGGCGGTTGTAATGGCGGCGCTGGCCTCCTGGCACGCACATTTGCCAACGCTCGCATCCGTGGCAACGCGAGTTGCGACCGCGTTGGCAACCAGAGCGTCGATGGGGTCGTCGATGGACGCGCGTACGTCTGCAGCAGGTCCAAGGCCCTTGCGCATCGCCCTCGCAGCCGGAAGAAGCTTCGAGTCGCACGCCAGCGCCGCCGCTGGACTGCTGCCATCGGGTGCGTCCGTCGCAGCAGGGACCTCTATCACCGCTGCCGCAACACTGGCGAAAGCGCTCGCGGCGTCCTCCTCTGCCAGCGCCGCGAGCGTGAGCCCGGAGGGTATGCCGGCTGCGAATGCATTGACCGCCGCCGCCGCACACTCCCCTGGGGCGCTGTGGTGCCACTGCAGGGGCGACTGAAGCGCAGCCCCTAGCCTCCGCGCCGCTGCTGCCGCCGCCGCACCCCTGCCGCCCACCGCGAACGCCACTGTAACCATCTTTGCCTGGACCGCGTATGCAACGCGGCCGAGAGGCACGACGGGGCCGTAGAAGCCGCAGGCTTCCACATCAGCAGCGTGCGCGACGAGGGCGGCGAGGGCGTCCTCAGCCTCGCCTGGGTACAGAGCGGCGCCACCCCCACGTTCCGAGAGAGTCACGGCCAGGACGGCGTCGCGCGCGAGCAGCCTGCCACGGAAGAGGCGCAGGATGTCCAGCTGACGCTGTCGGCCCGCGCGAGAGGACAGGCTGCCGCAATAATCGAGCCACACTACGCCAAACGCGCCGGGCCAGCCCCGGAAGCGGAGCTGTGCAGGCGCCCCATCGGCGCTCGATGCGATCGCCTCAGCGTCGGCATCAGCGGAAGCGGCGGCACTCTCCTTCGGCTCGGCGGCCAGGGCCGCGATGAGGTCGTGAGAGGTTGACGGGAAGAGATTGAGCCGCGGCTCGCGCGCGGCCATGGCCTCCCTTTCAGCGGCATGCGGGTTAGGCACGACGGTCGTGGCCACAGACACACGCGTGGCACCGTCCGCGGCGAGCGCGCTCACGGTGCGTAGCGCCTCCGTCTCGAGCACGAGCGCCCAGGTGGGCGTGTCGCCGCGCTCGCCCGCTGCGTCCGCATCGGCAGCCGCGACCTGCTCGCGCACGCAGGCCGCGAGCCAGCCGTTCACGGCGCGCTTCGCCGCGGCCTTGGCCTCTGCAGCGCGCTCACTCGCTTCGGCGGCGCGCGCGCCGCCTCGTGTCGCGCGGCTGTCGCAACCACGCCCGCTGCTGCGCCCGCCGCTGTGCTCGCCATGAGTTGGCTCATCGGGCGCGGGCGCGGCGAACTTTCCCGCAGAGCCGCCCGCACGACGCGAGAGCTCGCGCGCGAGCACCGAGCGCACCATCCTGCGCGCCGCCGCGCTCGCCCTCACCCTCGCCCTCGCCTCACGAGCAGCCGCGCGGGTGAGCGCGATGCCGGCGGCGCTCAGCGGCGCGCCGTCGCGCGCGGGCCCCCCATGCTCCACAGCCGGCCCCCGCGCGCGTGTTGTGGCAAGCGTGCCGGTCGCGCAAACCGCGGAAGCGTACGCTGGCGCTGCACGCGAGTCTTCGGTGCACCCGCCGCGTCATGCCACACGTCGAGCGATGGGCGCCTTGGTGGGGGCGGCTTTTGCCGCGCGGGGCGCCGCGCTCGCCACGCGGGCGCCGCGCGGACGAAAAGCGCGCGCGCGGCATGGCAGCCCCTGCGTCTGCCGCCGAGCTCTGCGGAGGCGCGCCGCTGGCGGCCGGCGACGAGGCCGCGTTGCGAGTGGGCCTGCGCGCCGTCGAGCTCGCATGCGAGCTCACTGCGTCGGTGCAGGTGCGTGTGCGTGCCCGCGCGAGAGGGGGAGGGGGAGGGGGCGAGCGACGAGAGCGGAGCGCCCGATGCTCCCCGCGAGCTGCGTGCGCGATGACCTGACGACAGAGCACGCGCTCGGTCCCTTTTATCTTCCCCGCCCGGTGCGGCGGTCCCGTCCAGGAGTCCATTGCCTCGGCAGACGCGAAGCAGTCCAAGTCGGATGCGTCGCCCGTCACGGTCGCAGATTACGGCGCGCAGGCACTTGTGAGCGCCGCGCTCGCCACCGCGGCCGCAGAGGCCGGGGCACCGCCTCCCGCGCTCGTCGCAGAGGAGACCTCCGCGGAGCTGCTTGCGACTGACGTCGACGGCTCTGTGCTGACGCGCATCACCGCGCTGGTGAACGAGGCCATCGCGGGGATGGGCAAGGGAGAGGAGACCGGCCTTACTACCATGAACGAGGCCGACGTGCTCGCGGCGGTCGACCAAGGCGGTGGGACAGGCGGCGGGAGCGGCGAATTTTGGGTACGTACTGTGCGCGCGCCTGACTCGACCCCGCCCGTGCACTTGTGAGAGAGCGCGAGAGAGGAGAGAAAGAGAGAGAGAGACAGCGAGCGCTGGCCTTGTGCGAGCCGTGTGCCTGCGGACTGCTGACGCAACAGCGACCGCTGGCATACACAGGTGCTTGACCCCATCGACGGCACCAAGGGCTTCCTGCGCGGACAGCAGTACGCGGTGGCGCTGGCGCTCGTGCGCGACGGTCAACTCGCCCTGGGCGTCATGGGCTGCCCGAACTTTTCGAGGGGAGGCGATGGGGAGAATGGTGAGGGCTGCATGTTCTACGCTGTGCACGGCGCGGGCGCGTATGCGTCGCCGATGCGCGCGAACGGCAGCGGGGCGGAGCGAGTGCGCGCCGACGCGGCTGTCCCGCCTGCACGCGCGCGCCTGGCCGAGTCTCACGGCACGTCCGTGGTGTCAGCGCACGGCACCACGGCGCAAGTTGCCAAGAAGGTAGGGCTTGGTCTCCCTCCGCTGCAGATGGACTCCATGGCCAAGTACGCCTCCGTGGCGTGCGGCGACGCGCACGTCTACATGCGCTTCCGCCCTGCGGACTACCGCGAGAAGATCTGGGATCACGCGGCCGGCGCCATCGTGGCGTCCGAGGCGGGCTGCGCCGTGAGCGACGTCGACGGCGCTCCTCTCAACTTCTCGCGCGGCCGCTTCCTCGACGTCGCCGGCGGCATCGTCGCGGCGCCGCCCGCGCTGCACGCCGCCGTGCTCGAGGCCGCCCGCAGCATCGACCTGCCCGCGCGGCCGGCGACGCACGACGAGGCCGAAGGCTCCGACTAACCCTCATAATGTTCAACCCTAAAACCGAACCCTCGGCGCTGCCACGCGTGCGCGCGCGCCGCCGCCACGAACCCTCGCGCGAATCCCGCAACGTTGCGAATTTCATCGCTGCGAACTTCGCACTTCATTGCCCCATCGAATCGCGCATGTGAGCATCGCTTCCACCCCGACTGCCTGCACGGCCTCCCTGACAGCACCAGAGGATCGCGACGCGACTCGCGGCCGTGGGACGCGGGGGCGGGGCGACGGGCAGTCCCACAGCGAGCGCTGGGGACGGCGCGCGTGTGTGTGAGGGGGGGGGGAGGGAAGGGGATACGTCTGGGTGGCGGGGGAGCGGGGGGGCGGGGCGGGCGCCGGCCGCTGCGGCGACCGCCGCGCCATGGTGTCGATGGGCGGCCTCGTGGGCGCGACGACGCCAGGGCTGCTGAGCTTTGCGTCGTGCCTCGTGAGGCCGTTCAAGAAGTCGCATAGGACACCCACGCGGTGGCCAAAGGTCGGCGACGCGCGCGACGGCATGGCGCCGACGCCGCTCGATGAGGTTGATGCAGTCGTCGGCGCGCTGCGCGAGAAGTCGGCCGAGTGGTGCAGAGTGCCGTGTGGCCAGCGCGCGGCCATGCTGCGTGACATGATTCCGCTGCTCATCGACGAGCTCACGGACAACCGTGCCGTGGACCTCTCAACGCAACACAAGGGCAGCTACGGCATGGACTGCGCGGAGGAGGGCTTTATCTCAGCGACTGTCGCCACGGCTGTGCGGGAGTACGCGGAGACGATGGAGGCAGGCGCGAGGCCCAAGCCGATCGGCGTGACCACCCGCCCCGACGGCCAGCAGGTTGTGCACGTGGGGCCGCAAGGAGTCGTCGAGAACATGGTCTTTCCTGGGGCGCGCCACGAGCTTTGGCTTAAGCCGGGCGCGGCGAGCCCGCCTACGCAGGGCAAGGTGTACCGCGCGGCTGAACAGGGCTCGCCTATCAACGGCGGGGTGAGCTGCGTGCTGGGCGCAGGCAACCAGTGGGTAATCTGTGTGCTCGACGCGCTCCATGTGTTGCTTGCGGAGAATCGCGTGGCTGTTATCAAGATGAATCCCGTCAACGAGCACATGGGCCCGGCGTGCCGCCGCATGCTGAAGCCGTTCGTCGAGCGCGGCTTCGTCGAGTTCGTGTACGGCGGCGCTGAACAGGGCATCCACCTCACAGGGCACGAGGGCGTGGACGCCATCCACATGACCGGCTCTGGCGCTACGTACGACGCGATCATGTGGGGCGGCACGGAGGCCAAGGTCAAATCGGGGGCGAAACTCAAGTGCGACAAGGTGGTGACTGCCGAGCTGGGCTGCGTCACCCCCTGGATCATCACCCCCGGCGAATGGTCGGATGACGCCATCGAGTACCACGCGCGCAACGTCGTGTCACTCATGGTGAACAATTCCTCACACAACTGCAACGCAACCAAGGTGCTCGTCACCAGCGCGGCTTGGGACAAGCGCTCGCAATTCCTAGACACTGTGCGCCGCATCCTCTCGGAGGCGCGCCCGCGCGTTGCGTACTACCCCGGCGCCGAGGCCAACTATCGCAAGTACATGGCAGCCTACCCCGACGCAGAGATCGTTGGTGCGAAGCCCGCAGACGCGAAGGGCCCTGTGGTGCCCTGGACTTTCAAGACGGGCCTAAGTGCAGACGATGTCGAGGCCGGCATCAATGACACGTGCTGCACGTTTGAGCCGTGGTGCGGAGTGCTGTCTGAGGTGACGGTGCCAGCGGATCCAGCGGCGGGCGACGACGCGGACGCGCAGATAAAGGCCTTCCTGCCGCGCGCGGTGAAGCTCGTCAACGAGAGGTGTTATGGCAACCTGTCAGCTTCTCTGATCGTACCCCCTTCTACGATGAAGCGTCATCCCAAGGAGTTCGACGACGCCGTGGCCGGCATGAAGTACGGCTCTGTGGTAGTCAATGGTCCGTCACCGCTTGCCTTCGCCATCTCTCGAACGAGCTGGGGCGCGTTTCCAGGCAACGACTCGAAGGACGTCCAGAGCGGCGTGGGCTACGTGCACAACACCATGCTGTACGACGAGCCTGAGAAGGGCGTCCTGTATTTGCCGTGGACGGAGAGCAAGACGACCTTCTGGGACCACGACCCGCCAAACGCTGGTGGGCTGTGGCTGCCCACGCTGAACCTCTTAGGCAAGAAGGAGCTCTTCAGCGGCAACACCGTGGATGCCGTCCGCAAGCTCCTCATGAACTGAGAGCACCAATACAGTGGACCACTCTGCTGGATCTGTGCGCGCATGTGAGCCACTCCCAGTGCAATGGAGTCCCCATCAAACGCGCGCGGACGCGCAGAAGCGTAACAGTGCACCCGCCGGCGCAGGCGCCCCGGCGGGGGATTTTGGACATGCTCGGGCAGCACGCGGGGAGTCCCAAAAGCTGCCTGCGCGGCGCAGCGCGCTCTGCCACGGCGTGCGTGCGAGCACACACATCGCACGCTGTGCACAAAAGTCGGCTCCATGCTCGTGTGAACGCGTCGGCGCCGCGGCCAGTCTGCGGACGCTCCCCGCAAGCGACGGCCCATCCGTCCACCCCGCCCACTCTCTGGCTACAGAGCCAGAAGAGCCAGCCCACGCCGACGACCATGCCAGTCTCACCGCGGTCGGGGTCTCCGCACGTACCCACGACCTGTTTAGGGTTATTTTAGGGTTTATTTTATTTAGCGCAGCCGCCGGGTTGCGTGGGCGTGGCGACACCGATGCCACACGGCGCGGCGCCGCCGGCCGCCGCCGTGGGGTGCCCCCCAGCGGCGGCGGCGGCGGCGGCGTGCAGCGGCGGCGGCAGCTGGGGCGCGGCCCGTGGGGAGGCCTGGGTGCTCGCCGGCGTCGGGGGGGAGGTGCGCGTGCACGGCGCTGTGAGCGGCGCACTGGCAAGCATCGCGCAGGTGCTGCGCGGTGTCAGGATCTACGGCATTCGAGCGGGCAGACCGCATTCAGTGGCCGGCGAGGATGCGCTGCACGCACCAATTGCGCTGCACGGCGGGCGGCTCGTGCGCACTGGCGCGCTGGACTGCAGCAGTGGCGTGCTCGCACTGCGGCCGGGGCTCTGCCTGCGCTCCAGCGAGTGGGTAATGGACGTTGCGCTCGTCAGCGGTGCCCCGCGAGCCGATGGCTACCCTGCGGAACTTGCAGTGGGCCTGAGCGACAACTCGGTCGAGCTGTGGGATGTGACTGCCCGCGAGCCAGTCCTCAAGCGGCGCATCGAGTGCACGGAGCGGCGGCTCCTGTACTGCATGGCATTCCACCGGCCCGTGGTCAGCGCACTTGAGGAGCTGCGCGTCGCGTCAGGCACCGTATGGGACGAGATTGTGCTGTGGGCGCCACATATTGGCGCGCAAGCGCCGCGCGCGCGACTGAAGGGCCACGGCGGCTCCATCATGCGCGTCGCATGGGAAGACGCGCGAGAGAGCGCAGCTGTCGGCGGCGGCGCTGCCTCTCGCGGTGACGTTGGGAGCGGGACGCGATGGCTTGCTTCGGTATCTGACGATCGCACTGCGCGCGTGTGGGACACGCGCTGCTGGAACGATGCTGAGGGCGTAGAGACGGGAGAGGGTAGCTGCGCGGACGTGCGCGCCACGCGCGTGCTTCACGGCCACAAGGGTCGCGTGTGGGACTGCGTCTTCATAGGAGGTGCGCTGCTCACGGCGGCGGAGGACCGCACCGTGCGCGTGTGGAACATTGCTGCGGGCGCACAGGCGGCTGAAATGCGGGGCCATGTTGGCCGTGGCGTATGGCGTCTCGCAGGCTCGCGTGCGCTGGGCACGGTGGCAAGTGGCGGCGCCGACGGCACTGTCAAGCTCTGGCCGCTCGAGGAGCACGTGACCAGCGACCTACTCTCCTCCTCGCTGACCGACTCTGCGGGAAATGATGCGATGGACATCGACCCAGAGCCTCGCACTGCGCGTAGCGGGAAGCGCAAGCACGACCAGGCCGAGTCCGAGCCAGCCGTCGCGAGCGAGGGCTTTGACGCAAGCGAGTTCGATATGCCCGGCGCGACCAAGCAAAACTGGATGCGCGACCTCGTACTCGCACAAGGCGGGCGGCTGGTGTTGGTCGCCAGCAATGAGGGATATGTGCATGCGCTCGAGTTGCCAACCGCGCGCGTGCAGAGTCAATCTGCGGAGCTCGCCGGGGCGGATGAACAGGCCGAAGCAGGAGTCTCGAAGGGCCGTTGGGTGCAGGTCCATCGCGTCGTCGAGGCGCAGACGGGCGCGCCCGTGCCGGTGATATCAATTTCAGCCCACGATCGCACGGACGGCAGTGCGCGCGTTGCCATCGGTGACATGCGCGGGGGCGCCACTGTTTTGGACCTGTCGCCTGCTTTGGAGGTGTCTGGCGTGCGCTCGTGGGTAGCGCACGCTCAGAAGCTCGTGGTGTCGATGGTGTGGCCCGCGTCGTTCGGCGGCCAGGCGCTCCTCACCGCTGAGGGTGTGGGCGTCATGAAGCTGTGGGACCTCCACTCCTCGAGCATATCGGACGCGCGCGCGGGCGCTGATGTCAGCAGCACGGCCGACTCTACAGTCGCCGCGCTGCGATGTACGATGGCCGTCCCCTCGACCATTCGCACACACTGCTGTGAGGTCTCAAAAGATGGCAGTGAGCTCATCTGTGGCGACCAGCGCGGCAATGTCTTCATCTTCAGGTTGCCTGCTGGCCCCACTTCGGCGACCGCGTCCGCCTCGCTGGATAAGATCTCCAGTGGTGCCACGACACTGTCGCCCTCGATAATTCTGTCGCATGCCCACGCCAAGGAGAGCGTGTCTTTCGTACGGCTCCTTCCGGGCGGCGCAGCAATGTCGGCGGGGCGCGACGGCCTCACCGTGTGGTACGAGCGCATTGCGGCTGAGGCTGCGAGTGATGGCATCGAGACGCTTCGCCCTGTGCGCTCGCGTCGCCTGCAGACGATGACGTCACTGCAAGCTTTGGTTCCGCTGCACGCGAACGAAGTCGATGCCAGCGGCGAGCGCTCCTCTGTCGGACATGTCGACGAGGAGCTCGCCTGCGGCTTCCTCGGCGACGAGTGGATTGCGGTGTGCGTCGAGGGAAGCCGCGAGATCACGCGAGTGACATGCGGCGGCTGGAAGCGCCCGTACGACATGCATGTTTCGGCCGGACGGCGCGGCGGGCGCAAGTTGGATCCTCGCAGTGCCGGTGGGCTCGAACCTGCGGTGCGCCTGGCCTTCGCTTTCCTACGTGGCGGTAAAGTGCACGTGCACCGCACGCGGCCGCCGCGAGCCCTGGCATGCGGGCCGCTCTCGATCCCTCGGCGGACGTTATTTCCCGAAGGACACGGCCTCGAGGCGCACAGCTGCGAGATGCTTGATGCCCCGCATGCCTCACGGAGCACGAGCGGCGCGTGGCTGGTCACCGCAAGCGAGGATGGCAGCGTGCGCGCCTCTCTGGTGGATGTCCGCGCGCAACCGACAATGCCGTGCTCGTTTCTGCTTGGCGACCGTGGAAACGGCGCCACGCTGCGCTGCGTGGCAAAGGGCGCCCTCGCGCCGTCGCCCTCCGACACCATGCGCCACCACCAGCTCGTGTTTGGCGTAGGCTCGCGCTATTCGCTCATGGCGTGGGACATTGCGTGGCGGCACGAAGGCGAGCGACCGGCGCCCTGGGCGCACCTGGCCGCGTCGGCCGCTGGTGATGGACGGGTGGCTCCCTTCGACGTTCGCAGCCTCGGATCTTGCCCCAACCATGTGGCCGCGTGCATCGCGCCGCCCAGGAGCTCCAAGGAAGCCAAGCGTGGAGCAATCGATGACCATCGGTTCAAATCGGTCGCGGTCTTGGGCGGTGGTGCAGGCGGTAGTGGGGGTGGAAAATCCGAGGTTGTGACTGTCGCGGTGGGGGCGGCCGACGCCACGCTCACGCTCATTGCTTTTGACCCGATCTCGCGTCGATGGGCGACGGGCGCGAGGCTGTGCCATCATCACTGCCCCGTCCTCTCTGTGGTGGCATTGCCCGGGGGGTACGCACGTTCGAGCCATGGCGGCGGCGCGGGAGAATCACGTCACCCCGCGTCGGGTTGGCTTGCGAGCGCAGCGACGGACGGCGTGCTCGCGGTGTGGGACTGCCGCGGCGTGGTGCACGGCGCCGAGGGCATGGTGCGCGTGTCCGCCGAGCAGACGGCCGCAGACTGGCAGCCACCGGCAGAGCTCGGCCCCGCGCTGCTGGTTCCTGGCGCGCACCAGTCGGGAGTGAATTGCATGACTGCGCTGCCCGTCGGGCCGCGTGAGGTGGCCATCGTGAGCGGCGGCGACGACCAGGCCTTGCACGTGGCGTTGGTGCGCTTTGGCGATGCCACCGGCGGCGAGAGCGAGGCGCGGGCGGTGCTGGTCGCCGAGTGCCGAGTCGAGAGCGCACACACCTCACAGGTACTCGGCGTGTGCCCTTTCGGCGAGCGCGGCGTGCTCACCACTGGCCTCGACCAACGATTCGTCGCCTGGGAGATCGTCGCGAGCGCGGAGGGCGTCGAGCTGCGGCGCACGCAGACTTTGCTCACCGAGGTCGTCGACGTGGACGACGTGGCCGTGGCCCCGCTCGCGGCCGACGGCGCGGCCGTCGCCGCGGTCGTCGGGCGCGGCGTCGAGGTCCTCGCGCTCGGCGCGTGACGCCGGCCGGCCCTGTAACATAGCACCATCACGATGGTACGCCTCCACCCCCTGGTCCTCGGTGCTCCACGGAAGGCTCGACCCGGCCGTCACTGTAACACACTCCCAGAAAAAAAATTCTGCGCCTCGGCGGAAAATTGCGAACGCCGCCTGTGCGTAGGGTTTAGGGAAAGTGAGTTTTTAGACCCACGATGATAGGGAGAGAGACAGCTGATGATTTAGGGTTCGTCAGCGCACACTTCCTACGCATGGCAGGCTCTGTCTGTTGGCACACAAATTGTCGGCGGCATTGTATGCGCGATCCGCACGCGAGGTCAGAACGAACGCGCTCGGATTTTTTCGCGCGCGAACGCTGCCGCGCGCGCGCGTGAGCCGGGGATGAGTGCGCGCAGAGCCGAACTCAGCGCGCCACTCAGCGCGCGCGCGCACGCGCGCGCGGCGGGGGGCCGGACTTCCCCACCCCTCCCCCCCGGCAAGCGGATGCTGGGCGCGCGCCGGCGCGATGGCGGCGCCACACGGCGGCGCCATCGCGCGGTGTGGGCGGCGAGCGCGCGGAGCGGAGAGGCGTGGAGGAGGCGGCACGGATGACGCGTGAGGGGAGCTTCCTCCGTCCGCGCTCGTGCAGCCGCAGGGCGTGCCGCGCGCTGCGCGCCGTTGCTTTCGTCGCTGCCAGCGTCCTCGTTGGCGGCGTGCTGTCAGCGGACGGGCGGAAGATTCACCACTCAAAGCGTGCGCAGGCCCGCCAGGCCGAGACCGACGACGGCGGCAATGTCGCCCTCCCCCTTGGCCAAACGCTCATGTTCGTGGCCGGCGGTGGCAGCGCCACTGACGACGGCGCGATGTGCCTCGACATTGCTGGGGCCTCGCGCGATCCATTTGCACAAGTGCAGCTCTATCGTTGCATCGAGGGCAATCCTGCGCAGGAGTGGCGAGTTGAGGCTCTCACCGACCAACCTGGCGGACCCGTGCGCATCGTCAGTTGTATGTCGGATCTCTGCCTGGACGCTGCAAGCGCAGGCTATCCAATGCCGACCAGCAATCTGCAGGTCACGATATGCAGGGATGGGCCCGCCCAAACTTTCGTAAGGAGGAGCGACGGCACGATCGAGGTCGCCCCGAGCAGCGGGCTCTGCGTTGACGTGGCCGGCGGCGCGGCGAACTTCAATGACGGCACCAACGTCCACGTGTACTACTGTAACGACACTCCCGCCCAGCAGTTCAGCACTGTGCTGAGCGCGCAGGACGGCGCAGACGACGCCGTGCCAGGAGGAGTAACAACCGCGGACGCCACAGTCGACGACCCCGCGCAGGCCCCGAAGCCCGCGGAGGAGGGCGATCTCTAACTAGACGTGTGGACCCAGGCAAGGTGATATATGTCACAGTTGCGTTACGTGGCAGTAAGTGCCGTGCGATGGTGAAGACAGTAACACCGCTTCGCTCCTTTGCAGAGCCTCTCCAGTCGCCGCCGCAGCGCGGGTGGTGCGGGGGCCGCTTGCCTCTCACCCTCCGCCGCTCACTCTCAAGCCGCCGAGGCGTCATCCGTGACCGCGCCGCGCATTTGCCAACTCCCCATCTGACCTCTGTGCCAGACGCCGTTCGGCGACTTGCGATAGCGGGCGATTGACAGCAGGTGCTCCTCCGGACGCAGGCGCGGCGGAGCCTGCCAGCCATCCGCCGGGTCTCCCCACACGCATGGCGGGATGGCGATAGCGTATCCCCTCTCATCCATCGGCGCGCTGCTCGTCCCGTACTTGGGCTCAGAGTAGCACAGCTGCTCGCCGGTGGATTCGCGCACGAGCTCCATGCTGGCGCAGTTGGGCGCGTGGCAGTGCGGGCCCGCCATGATGAGGTCCATCGCCTTGGTGCCCTTGTTGAACGCGCACCACGGGTCGAAGCGCATGTTGCAGTCCTCCCCGGAGAACAGCTGCGACACGTTAAATCGCGAGGTGATCGTATGCACGCACTCCTCGTTGCCGTTGGCATCGTCGGCGCACGGCGGCACGTCAAGCTCGGTGTGGAAGCTCTCGGTCTGCCAGTAGAGCCTCGCGAGGTTCCGGTGCTTGGGGGAGGCCACCTCGTGCCAAAATCTCCAACGCATGCGCCAGCGGAACCCGCGGTCCCACGACGGGCGCTCCTGGTCTTTGTCCAGGAGGATAGCCCCATTTCCACAGCAACGCAGCCCTCCGCGGTACTCGGCGAGGAAGCAGGAGGGATTGCGCTGTTCAAGAAGGGTAGAGTCGGGCCACGAGCCGCAATCGTTCACCCAGGGCTGTCCGTCGATGGTCTGCTTTCGCACGTCTATGTCGATGCGGTCGGTGCAGGGGCACTCGAGCAGCGGAGAGAACCAGCCTTTCGCGCTGCTGGTGCTCGTGTGCGGCAGCGGCGCGCTCCCGTCGCCGTCGTGCAGGGTGGAGCGGCGCGTGTCAATGATCATCGGGTTCAGCCAGAGCTTCTCCGGCGAGAACACCAACTGCGCGTAGCCGCGAGGATAGCCGTGGAAGGATGCCCTGTGCTCGTTGCCATTGCCCTCAGAGAAGACTTGGAGCACGGGGGGACCGTCCGGGTCGCCCGCCGGCCACTGGCCGTCCGTGTCGGCGTCCTCGCCAACTGCTACCGCGCGGCCCTCGCCCGCCCGTCGGAACTTGTGCCCCGTCTGCGCAAGCACGGGATCCGGGCCGGTGCCGTTGCCGCTCACGTAGGCTATGTAATGATGATTGTAGAGCTCGTGGCAGGGCACAGAGGCGTCACTGCCGTCTGCGGCCTCGCGCACCAAGTCGACCTCGTATCCGGTAATTGCCATAACTTTGCCGCGATACGTCGCCACGATCTCGGGCGGCAGCTCGATGTCCGGAATCCACGGCCAGTGGACGTCTGCGTATCTGCTCTCCTGCCATGGCGAGTATACGTCGAAGCTCTCGCCTAGGAGCGACACGGGCGCGGAGCCAGTCGGGTCGTTGGCGACGGTGTACGGGTACTGGGCGGTTTTCCCCCCGTGCCCCGCCGCGGGCGCGGCCAGGAGCGCGGCCGCCGCGAGCGCCGCGGAGCTGCCTCTGCGAATGGGTTGATCTTCCCCGCCGCGACGCCGTCGTACCACGCCTCCAACACCCCCGCGGCGCGCCCCGCGCGCGCGCTGTGGGTGGCGCCGCGAGCGCGCCGTCCCCTTTTCTCCGTGGCCGGCGCTGACTCAGCGCCGCGCCCCCATGCGTTCTCACCACGGCGATCCGGCATGAATATTGGTGATTAATAAATTATCTTGGAGGGGGTCTCGTGTTGCCTTTAAAGTCACATCTTACGGTGAAGGGGTACGGCGCCGCCGCACCCCCCCGCGCTCTCGCCATGCTCCGACGGCTCGCCGCGCGTCTGCCCCGGAGGTCCGCCGCCCCGCACCACCCTGCGGGGGCCGCAGCGCCCCCGCCCGCGCTCCGGACGCCACCCCCTCGAGCGCGCGCCGTGTGCGCCCACGCGCTCGGGGAACGGGCCCCTGGTCGAAGACAGGTACCGTTCCGTTCACAGACCCTTTTCACGCATTCAAAAACCTCAAAATCCAAACCTCAACTCAGACCCACAGCGCCCCACCACCACCAATCCCTTCTCGCCACTCATCGCCGGCTGCGGTCGAAGGATCCCGCGCTAACAGCCGCGCGGAATCGACGGTTCTCCGTCGCCCTCCCGCCGCGTTTTGGGAGGGGGGTTCCGCGGAAGATGTGGATTTATGAGGGGGCGTTCCGCGGTTTCTCCGACGCCCGGCGTGGCGTCTCTGCTCGGGAAAGGCGGGGAAATTCCGGCGCGAAATTGCGGCGCGCGGGGCGCGCGCCCCGGGGCCGGATGCGGAACGTCGATTTCGGCGCGGGCGCTCCGGAAAGTTCGGTCGAGCGCGGAGCGCTATCGGCCGCCACACAGCGCGCGCGCGCTGCGCAGCAGGGCGCGCGGGCGGC
>RQSC01000757.1:140609-162085 GCA_013416795.1 Prasinococcaceae sp. CCMP 1430
CCCCCCCCCCCCCCCCCCCCCCCCCCCCCCCCCTCGTCCCCAGCTTCCTGCCCCTTCTCCCACCACACACACACACGCCGCCGCCCCGCGCCTGCGAAGCACTTCAAGGGTGCCCACACACTCTCCGCCCGCCGTCTCTTCATCCGCTCGTTGCTCGCTCACCTGCATGCCGCCGTCTCAGTTGCGGCAGAACTCGACCGTGTACGTAGGCGCCATGGCTCCCCACAGGTGTGGAGGTGTGGAGGGTGGGGGTTGGAGGGGCCGGGCGCGCGCGGCGGCAGGCGCGTTCAGCCGGCCGCGAGGCGGCGGCGGCGAGGCACACGAGTGTGAGCAGGTGCTCTTCGAGCTGGGCGTGGCGTCGCGGCGGGAGCGGCTGTCACTGCAGGCTCGGGAAGGGGGGGTGTTCTGCACTGAGCCGCAGCTGCTGCGCGCTCGGCTGAGGCGATGCCAGTGCATGCTCGGCGGCCTGGACGACGCCGACGTTGCGGCAATGCTCTCGCGCGAAGGCGGGGCCGAGGTGCTCGAGTGGGAGGCAGCCGACCTGGGCGAGCGGCTCGCGGCACTCCGGGCTGCGCTGCCCGCTCGAGCGGACGTCAGAGAGGCTGTTCTCGAAGAGCCGCGTCTGCTATCGTGGGACCCGGCCCGGCTGCGCGAGGCACAAGCGGCGCTGCAGAACGCGTATCCACGAACCGATTTCGAGGCGTTGTGGATGGAGCGGCCAGACGTGCTCGCAATTGTGTGCGGGGACATGCTCGAGGCCGAGGCAGACTGCGCGGCGGGCCTGCATTGCGGCAAAGAGGGTGTGGCGGCCATCGACCCCTGGCTTCTGCAGTGGCTCAACGGCAGCCTCGGCGCCAGGTGAGCAGTGGCACACCTTGTCATTGTTGTACAATAGTCTACTCTTTATGTATGGGTCGCGCGGCAGCCACGACGCGGCGCTCTTCACGCGCGTGAGTTGGGGAACACGGGAAAATCGAAGTGCTCGTGAGCGTGTAGTAGCATGTTGTAGCATTCTCTGTGTCCCCTACGGACTCTTCTGGAAGGCTGAGGCGTTGCTGAGCGGCACGGACGTGCCGCACATATTGGAGGCAGAGTACGCCGAGCTTGTCGGGTTGAGTACCCACTTCGGTAGCACGCAATGCGTGCCCCAATTGCCATCAACCACTTGCGTGATGCCGAAGTCTGCACCAGCGGTGAGCATCGTTCTTACCTCGCTCTCGCTGTAGCCCATTCGCATCAGCATGTCGCGGGCGTTGACGTAGGTGTTGCTCATGGCCATGTTGATGTCGGACTTGAAATACACAATGTCGTCCGGTCCGTCAGGCTGATCGTAGCCCAGCTCTGCAATGAAGTCGGTGAAGGTGAAGCCGTGCACGACCCACTCGTTGACATTCTCCAGCAGAGGGAAGGTGAGGTTCTGCAGCATTGGTGGGAGCTCGCTCGCCTTGAGCAGGTCGATCTTGAAGCGTCCGTTGACGCTCGCCTCGACGCCTGTACCATCGAGCTCGGAGTCACCCTGCGCGAGATGCGCATCTCCCATGGATAGCAGCGCACCCGCGACCTCGACCGGATAGTACATTTTGGCACCCACGCCGATGCGGCGATTGTCGAGGTTTCCACCCGTAGGTCGTGGCGGGATGCTATCGATCACGTCCACTGCAGAAGGTGAGAGCCCCATGCAGCCTACGTGCGGGTTGTACGGGATCTTGAAGCGCGAGGAGTTGACGCTCCAGTCATCGGCCGAGGTGGGGTGCTTGGAGAGCAGCCCAGGGAACCAGTAACCGTCCCATGTTTGCGTCCCGTTTTCGCACGGCACTTGCACGCCCGGGGCGAAGTTCTCAGCAGCGATGCATGGCGACGTTTGGATGGGCTCGAGCCCGTACTGAAACTGGTAGAGAGGCTCCACCCACAGCGGGTTGCCGGCGGCGTCCTCGACGAACTTGTAGATGGTCGTCACCTGCGCAGAGTGCGCGCGCGCGTGACAGAGACGGAAGGAAAGGCAGAGAGGGCAGCGCGCGGGCAGCCCAGAGCCATAGATTGTTCTACCGTCAGGAACCTACTGTGCCACCTACAATGCGCGTGCGGCACCGGCACGCTGCCCGCACCTCGATCTGGCCGTCCATCGAGGCGTTGGCGAGCGGCGGCGGGCTGGGGCCGTTGATGCCAAAATCGTAACCCCACCATGCAGCCGCATTGCTGCCAAAGCTCTCGCCGTCGGGGTTCTTGCGCGGCTCGAGCTCGAGGATTTCGACAGTGACGACGTCGCCCGGCTCAGCGCCCTCAACGTATATCGGACCGGTGAGGACGTGCACGCCGTCGCCCGAGCCAGTCTGGCCGCGCTGTCCGGTGGTGATGGAGTCGCCGGGTGGCCACGCGTAGATGCTCTGCGCAGCGGCCGGCGGCTGTAGTGTCAGCTCGCAATCGTGTATGCATCTGAGCTCCTCCGTGATGTGTGAATACAGTATGTATGTGTGGTGGTGCCAGGTATCTCAGCCTAACGACGGCGCGCATGCGGGCCACGCGTGCGCACCTCGAGACCCTCATCGCCTTCGATCATGCGGGCGGGGTCATCTCCGGCGTGGTGCGAGATCATCTCCACGAAAGCGACATCGCCGGGAGCGACCGTGAGTACGGGTGGCAGCATCTTGCTGAAGAAGCCCCAGTGGACCGTGGACGAGTTAGCCTGCGAGAGGTGCGTGGGAGGCCGCGCGTGCCGGCGCGCGTCGCGTCAGCAGCTCGAGTGCCGAGTAGTGACGGGCAGCCAAAACCGCACTGAGACAGGCATCACATCCGCTTCACCTTGAGCTCATGCTCCGCCGCGTCTGCCGCGCCGATCGCCGCGGCAACGGCGGCCGCGAGGGCGGCAAGGGCGGTCGTGATGGGCGCCATCGTGGCCTGTACGTGCGAGGGGGGCAACGCCGCGAACGCGCAGACCGCAGCGTGTGGCGACGTACCCGCCGTTGCGCAACTCGCACACGCAGTAACTGTCGCTTGTGTGGGACTGTCGGGTGCCGCAACCGTTCCCCGGCGGCACCTTTGGGACCATCCTGATCTGGCCCAAACGTGAGCGAAAAGGAAACATCTCAGGCACTTCGCATGTGCTGCTCGATCGTGGACAGACATTTACAGACTTCGATCAAAAAGAACCAAGTTGTTGCCAAATTCTGTGCGTGGGGGCGCGGCGGCGCGGCTCAAACACACAATCACAACGGTTGGCCCCCCCGACACCCTTCCGTCACCCAGAAGTAATGATATAAAATTGTTAGTTAAAATCGAAGTTAATATCTTGGAGGGGGTCTCGTGTTGCCTTTAAAGTCACATCTTACGGTGAAGGGGTTGAAACCCTTTAAAACCTGAAAACTAAGCTTTGACCCAGGCCTACGCAAAATAGACCGGGTTGGGTGGGTGGGTGCGCGCGACAGCGCGCAAAGCAACAAGAGTGGCACACGCCGCGCGCGCGCCTCCTGCGCCAGATATTTTGATTTTTGGCCGCCCAGGCGCGTTCAGGGAACGCGCTCGGGGAACGACCGGCCAACACTGCAGTTCCACACGCGCTCGTGTGCAGACCCTCCTCTGACCCGATAACCCATATTAACCGAGGCTGAATATGCCAATAACGGGAGACTTAGGAAAAAGCGCCTCATTGCAAGCGACAGCTCCGTCTCCGATCGACCGCAGGGCACAGCGCGTATGGGTGGCACCTGTTTCGCAAGGATCTCTCTTCTTTATTGCACCGAGTGCTCCTGTGCCAACGCTGACTCGCTTCTCTATGGCCACATCTCCCGCATCTCCTTTCCCAGGAGGCGCCAGAGGAAGTGCGCCTTGGCGGAGATCCTGTCGCCTGCGACTGCCTTGGCTGGGATCATTGCCATGTGCAGGCACGTCACACCCTGATCGGGAAGCACGATGAACTTAGTGCCGTACGAGCCACCCATGCCGAACCATTGGCCAGGGATGTACTGCGCCCCTCCGTCCTCGGTGAGCGGCATGGTCGCGTGATGCTTCCCCGGAGGAGGGCGGGCGCCGCACATCTCCGCCCTGCAGCTTGTGACGCCGAGGCCGAAGTGACCCATCTGGAAGGTGTCGCATATGTTGTAATCGGTGAAGATGGCCTTCACGCTCTCCTTGCTCAGGATCCTCACGCCGTCGATCGTTCCGTTGCCGGCAAGCATGCTGGTGAAGCGGAGCATATCACGAGGCGAAGACATCACCGCGTTCGACAGCCAGTTTACTGTGAGTTGCTCTCCCTTCCATTTTGGCCAGTTGATCCCGAGGTCGCTCGTTGAGTCCTCAGACGCGCGAGTCGGCCTCTCCATCGGTTCGCACTCGCGTTCTGGTTCATCGTCCTCCCCGCAGGCGAGAGTGAGGTAGGGCGTGCCGAAGCATCCGGGGCGCCCTCCTTCGTGCAGGCGGCCTGACATGCATCGAAGTGCCTGCGACATCCCCAGGGGGCGCAGGATCAGCTCCTTCAGCCAGTAATACAGCGGCAGCCCGGTGCGGCGCTTGACGAGCGCGTCCACGAGCGTGTAGGCATAGTTGTCCTGTTGGCGTGGGCAGGATTGCGCGCGCAGGGGGGATGGCGTCAGCACAGCCGCAGCATGCGGCAGACACCGACGAGCGGCGTGCAGAGCGCTCGACACGCGCGCGCAGGCAGCCCTTTCTCGGCGACCGGCAACAAAACATGCCGGGAGGCACGCACGCGCTTCGCACGCACATAGGCAATTTCCTTCTTGCGCCGTTGCTCGCGGGTGGCGTACAGCGACATGGGCAAGTCCTGAGAGTCCTGCACGGACTCGTACGCGGTATCATAGTCGTCGTCTCCGCTAGTCAGGCACTGCTCGAACGCGGGACACACCACCTCTGTGACACACCGCACGACATCCATCTGCCTAGCGTCGCACTCGGCCGGAAAGCCAAGGTTGTCCATGACGTGGCCGTAGTACTTCCACATACCGTAGTTGCGGTTGTCGAGAGTGCGCATCGCCAGCAGGTCCAAAACGGTGGCGTTCTCAACACGGCCGCAATTGCCAAAGGTCTTGCCAACCTTGGTCTCGAGCGTGAGTGGCGTGCCTGCGCCGAGCCCAAGTCCCCCGTAGCTGAGGCTGCGCTCCGAAACGGCCAGGAACGCCGCGCTAGCAAAAGTCTTGGAGATGGAGCGGGCCGGCACGGCCGTGTGTTCGGGGCCCTGGACTTTGTCGATGCACACGCCCTCGGTCTCCTCCCATTCGTCGACGTCATCCTCGACCCAGTTCTTCGCAGTCGTCGCCCGAGCCTGCGACGATGCCCAGGGGCCCAGTGTGAGGGTCGTTAGCACGCGCTGAGTGTTCACACCGCGCTCGCCGTCTGGCTCGATCTTGGCGCACATTGCCGTGATTGGACCGAGGTTGTGAGAATTGTCGTAGAATCTGGCCCAGTCAGACTCGATCGACCACTTGTACGTACGATACTGCCCAGCCGCAATGCGACGAGCGGGGGTCGCGGAGGCATTGATTGTGTATCAACGTGTCAGTGCATCGAAATTGAAGCCGGATGCCGGCGGGGAGGGGGAAGGGAGCGCACCGCGCGCATCGAGTTTTGTCGGCGCACGCCACGCTCTCTCAGCTCTTCAGCGCGGACACGTGCAACGCACCTGTCTCCCGAGGAGCTCATGAGGGCGGTCGGGGTCGCCCTCGTCGCGGGCTAAGCTTGCAGGCATCGTGGACGTCGTCGCTCCGGTCATCTGGCGCGCGCGGGCGTGCATGGCATCGGTACAGGAGATCAGTGCCATGTCGCGGAAAGACAACGAAAGCAGCACGGCCACGCACACCGGAATAGGGGCATAAGCGTCGGGCGCATTCGAACTCCTTACCTCATTGTAGTAGAGCTCCGTACCATTGTCGTGCGTGTACTCATTCCATGCGTCTGGCCAAGTGCCACCTTGCTCGCCGGGCTCATTCTCGAGCCACGTGTGGAAGCCTTTTGTGCACTTGGCGGCCCTGTTGCGCCCGGGGTGTCCCGTGGAGCGCCCCGCGGGACCATCGAAGACGTACGTGCTCCCTAAATCGAGGAGGTCATACACATGACCGCCCTGGACGCTCGAGTAGAGCACTGCGGCCGCAATGCCGGCCACGAGCACGGTGGCGCCGAGCAGCGACAGTGACATTGACATACGTGACGTCGTCGTGCGGCGCTTCGCGAGACGTGCCTTCAGCTCTTCTTTCGACGGCGTCGTCGGTGGCGTGTGCCCATTAGTGCCCCCCTTCCTGGCAGCGCCACCTCCGCGCGCTCCCTTGCCCATCGCGCGAGGCGAGGCGGCGAGCTACGATTCCAACGATCGCCAACAGCCCTGCTTAAAGCGCCGGGCGCTCGCTCCCGAACGACGCGCCCCACCGTGCGAGGCGCGCCCCGGCCCGGCGGGCGCCGAGGTCCTCGAATCGGCCCGACGGCGCGCGGCGGCCGAGGCCCGGTGACACCCCCCGCCCGCCCGTCCGATCCCACGCCCTCCCCCTCTTCGCGGCACGCGCACGCCGTGTGGCGCGCCGCCCGCAGGGCTGCGCACCGGCGTGCCAGTTGATCAGCAATGCCTGCTGCGGCGCGCAGCTGTTGAGAAAAGAAAAGCGGAGCGGCGTCGAGTCCGAGTCGGTCGGTCGCGCGCCTTCATACGGTTTGTCACGCGAAAAGGGTGTGCACATCGTACCTCTCCGCAATGCATTTTGATGAGGATGTGGTTTTGCTTTGCTTTTTTTCCTTGAGCACAGTCGTGGAATCGCAAGGGGAAACAAGCACACTAATAAAGTACCCACGGGATATTCTTTTTCGAGGGCATCATCAAATTGCATTGAACGAACGGAGCATGCGAACGCGGACGCGGACGCGGCGAGCGAGCGAGAGCGGGGCGGGTGGAGGTCTCGCGTGTTTAAGGGTTTAATAATAGGGTTTGTGGTCCCAAAGGCGGCGGGGCGGACGAGGCCGCCCGAGCGGGCGCCGCGCGCGCGCGCGCCACGACGGGCGCTCGGGAGCCATGGCGGCGTCGAGTGATCCGTTCGGCGACGGCGAGCCGAGTGCTTCGAGACCGAGGTCGGCCAATGGCGCGACCGTCGAGGGCGCGGGCAGCGAGCGGCCGCTGGTCGCATTCGAGCTGTACGAGACGCGCTCGCGCTACTACCTCGTCGGGCGCACCGCCGACTCGCGCGAGTGGCGCACGCTCAAGGTGTCGCGGCGCCACGCCAACGAGCTCGAGTTGGAAGAGGACAAGAGCGTGTATGGCCGCGACGAAATGGCGCAGGCGCTTGCCGCAGCGCGCGACGGCAACCGCTCGACCGGTGGCATGCAGCTCACCTGCAGGGCGCGCGCCGTCGTCGGTTTTGTGCGCTTCCTCGGGCCGTACTATATCATATTGGCGACCGAGGCGCGCTCGCTCGGCCGCATCGCAGGGCACGAGGTCTTGGAGGTGGCGGGGACGAAGCTCGTGCCCGTGCCCGAGCCGAGCGCAATGCCTCAGATGGACAGGAAGACCGAGCGCGCAGAGCGGCGCTACCTCAAGTTGCTGCAGATGGTTGACCTGTCAAGGCCGGGCTTCATCTTCAGTGACACGTACCCCCTGGCAATGTCAATGCAGCACGCATGCGCGGGCGTGCCCGCAGACAGCTCGTGGAAGAGCCTCGACAGCCGTTGGGTGTGGAACGGGCACCTCGCTGCGGATGCACGGCGGCAGCTTGACATGCCGGAGCGCTGGCTGCGGCCGCTCGTCCACGGTCACTTCGCGTCTGTGTGCCTGAGTGTGTTTGGCCGGCGGCTGCGGCTGACGCTCATCGCACGGCGGTCGCGCATCTTCGCGGGCACCCGCTATCTCAAGCGTGGTCTGAGTGATGGTGGATACGTCGCCAACGACGTAGAGGTGGAGCAGGTCGTCGAGGTGGAGCGGGTCGGCGTGCGGCCGGGCGGCGTCTCGAGCTTCGTGCAGGTGCGCGGCTCCATCCCGCTCTTCTGGGGGCAAGAGATTTCGCCGCTCAGCCCTTTGAAGCCAGACATTGTGCTGCAACGAGCCGATCCCCTCTACCGAGCGACCAGGCGGCACTACGACGACCTGGAGGCTCGCTATGGCAAACCTGTGGTTTCTCTGAGCCTCGTGAAGACCCATGAGCGAAGACAGCGCGAGGTGTTGCTGCAGCGCGAGTTCGCGTCCGCAATATCGCACCTCAACAGTCGTGCTGGCGAGGAGCACGAGAGCCTGTTGCTTCTGCACTGGGATATGGCCCAGTACGCGCGTAGGCGCGAGCGCGACGTCGTCTCTGCGCTGATGCCGATCGCAGCTGCCACCGTGGACAGAAACAAGCTCTTCACCAGGGGCGCGCGACGCTCGCCACCCCACCCCGGCTCGTTGAATATTCCCGACGGCTCGTTCGCGCCTCGGCCCAAGCCAGCGAAGGCGGAGGCGGCGAGCACCGAGTGGAGGCAGAGCGGCGCGGTGCGGACAAATTGCATCGACTGCCTGGACAGGACCAACGTGGCTCAGTTTGTCATCGGACTGGCCGCTCTGCGCGTGCAGCTGTGGGCGCTGGGCGTCACAGATATGCCCGACGCGGACCAGACTTCTGCCGTGGCCAGCGAGCTCATGTCTCTCTACGAGGGCATGGGCAACATGCTGGCAATGCAGTACGGCGGATCCGACGCGCACCAGATGGTGTTCCAGCAAATCAAGGGAGAGTGGGCACCTGCATCGAAATCTCGCGACGTGCTCACAAGCATCAAGCGATTCTACTCAAACACGTACACTGACTCTGAGAAGCAGGACGCCATCAACCTATTCTTAGGCAACTTCGTGCCGTCACAGGGGCAGCCGCAGCTATGGGAGTTCGACTCCGATTGGTACCTGCACAGAGCACAGAACGAACCTGCGATGGACGTACCACACGAGGAGCTGGCCTCCAACACGCGCATTCTCGACCTGGGAGAGGGCAGGGTCGGCTGCCCTTGGGACGCACGATCTGCGCCGGAGATGGCCTTCGGAGGGCTTGATAACTTCGACCTGCAACTCGCTCAGGAAACCGTGGCTCCGTCTCGATTCTACAATCCCGACTCAGCGAGCGACAGGCGTGCACCACGTAAGCTCTTCTCGCTGGGCCTGCTGGCGAACGGCGCGGGGCGCAGCGACGTAGGCGTGGCAAGCAGCCCAGGTCGGAGCGGCACAGGTACCCCAGGTGGCCTGCACACGCCGGGGTCGAACACGCCCGGCGCATCTCGAAGCGGGACGACAACTCCTCGGCAACTACTCTCCAGTCTGCGCGCGTCGACGGGCGGCCTCGGATCAGCTTTCCGAAGGACTGAGATGCCATCGCCTGCTTCCGGTGCCGAGGACGATGCGGGTGGGCAGGACAATCGCTCGCACGCCCAAAGAGCGAAGCTCGGGCTCTTCAACTCGGTCGTGTTTGCGCCCCGCGCCGTCGTCCCCTTCAAGGGCATCGCCATGGGTGCGTCGGGCCTCGACGTTGAGCTCTGTGTCGATCGCGAGTCGTACTCCTCGTACGTTGACTCAGCATCGCCAGAGCAGGCTGCTGCATCCTTTGCAGCCATTGGGCGCGTGGAGCCAGCAGCCTCCCTGTGCGGTCCAGAATCGCTCAGACACAGCGACATTGGCAGCAAGGCGGCGAGCGCCACGCTCCTCGACGAGCTCTGGCCGCGCGCGCCCCCGGAGCAGAGCGTCGCGAGCGAATACCAGCGCCGCGAGGAGGCGGTGGTAGATATGGCGATCGTACCAGACGTGCAGCGCAGCGCGTATGCAATCCACCGAGCAGCTGCAACTGATGTCCACACAATGGTCGTCCACTAGTTTGTTGTGAGATTTTTTGTACACTGTAACTTGTGTCCTATGTACCGCCCGCCTCGTGTGTGTGCACCTACACAGAGTAGTCTTAGTCGTCGAGCCCCAACGCGAGCGTCAGCGCTGCCTTCACACGCTCTACGTCGTCTTCTGCTGCAGCGCTTACGGCCTTGGCGAGGATTGCCTCACGCTCGTCCCTCTCTGCCAGGCGCGAAATGATGGCAGCCACCTCCTCGAGCTGGCTTCGCCCTGGGGGAAAGGCCGTCACGGCAGCGCAGGCAGCCGCCGCAGCCGTAGCCGCGCGCGCCCTCTCGCTGTTCGAGCCCCCTCCCCCCCCATTCCCCCCATCGCCGTCCTCCTCGTCGGAGGCATCGGCCGCCGCAAACATGTCAAGAATCGCGCTGCGGAGGAGCGCGGTGGCCGCTGAGCTCGCGGCGTGCGCAGCCCGCCTGTCAGACAGCCCCAGCGCGCGCGCGAGCCTGGCGGCGAACGCACGCGACGCCGCCGCCCCGTCGGGTCGGCGCACCACCACGTCCGCGGTGGCGGTCGCCAGGGCGAGCTTGGCACCCTGCCGAAAGGTGCTCATCCAGAGCTGCGGCGTCTGCACGGGCGGCGCGACGCTGAGCTCGTCCCCCGCCAAGCTCAGCGCGACGATGTCGGCCTTCGTCGGATCGCGTCCCTGCAGCTTCGCCTTGGAGATGGACACCATGCGCTCCCTCACCGCCGCCGTCGCCGCTGCCGCCGTCTTCGGATCTACCGTCGCCGCGTGGTGCGCCGCGGCGAGCATGGCGTCCACCCACCACCGCGGGGCGTCGGCCACGATCGGACGCGCGGGCTTGCTCCTCTCCGTTCTCTCGGCTTTCCTCTCCGCCTCGTCCTCGACGGCCACCCGCGCGGGCGGCTTCTGTCGGCGCTCCTCGGAGCCGACCGCGTCGGCAGCATCGTATTGGTCCTGCAGCGCCCTCACCTCCAGCTCCCGAAACGCCTCGGCGACGGAGCTATCGGTGGAGCGCGCAGCCTCCCTGCGCTGCCTCCGCTCCTCCTCCTCCAGCATTCTCTGCAGCGTGGCCCTCTTCGCCGACGCCTCGCTGGCGAGTCGTATGACCTTGAGCTCCTGCGCGCCGATGGCCTCGCCGAGCGCGACGGCGAGCTCGTGCACGGCCTGCAAGCGCTTCCGTCGCCTCGCCGCGGCGCGCAGCAGCTGCGCGCGAGAGACGAGCAGGGCGCGCGCCCCGGCCTCGTCGCTGAGGACCACCCTCCCCGCGCGCTCGTGCAGCTCCTCCGCGCGCGCCTCGAGCCGCTCTGCGCGCGATCGCAGCGCGCTCTCGCGCTGGCGCGTGTCGCTCTCCTCCTCCCGCAGCGCGTCGAGCCGCGCACGCGCACGCTCCTCGACGATCGCTCCCTCAGAGTCCGCGTCGTCGCCCCACTCGCCCCCGCCCGCAGCGCCGCCATCGCCCGCCGCCGCGGCATCGACGCCTCGACCTGTTTGGACACGGCCTGATAACTTGCACCTGTATTCTTCGATTCACCCGCTCCTCGGACGCCCCACCGCGCGCGCCGTGGCGCCCGCGCGCCCGCGCCCCCGCCTGCCCCGGCACCACCGCAAAGCCGAAAAGCGTCGAAATGCAACGTCGATCGATCCATCCATCCATCGATCGAGGCGTATGCGAACGCGGCCCGCGGATGGATATTTGTATTTTGATTGATTGATTGAGTCTTTCCCCTCCCCTCCAACCACCCGAGGTTTCAGGTTGGTCATCCCTTTTCGAATTGGGGTGGAGGCCGACGGCCTTCGAATTCGTCGCGGATCGAAGCGCGAAGCTGCGAAGCTAAGCGCGAAGGTTCCAATTGTAAACCCTAAAAACAAAACCTCATTTGCAAACCTGAACGCGCGGGGCGAATCGGGTGAGAGGGCGCTGCAGAGAGTGGATCGCGCCGCGACCTGCGCATCGGCGCCGGCCACAGCGGTGCGTGTGTGCATGCGTGTGTGTGTGTGTGCTCGTGTGTGTGTGTGACGCGCGGCCGCGGGCTGCGGGGGCGGAGGCGGGGGCGTCGGCCGCGGCGGAGGGAGGGCCGAAGGAAGAGGAGCACGGCGAGCTCAAGGCCCTGCTCGAGGACCTCAAGCAGCTAGGGCGCGTGCGCCTGATTGTGAACACGGGGGCCTTCGTCCTCGAGTCCTGCACGACCTTCGACGAGCTCTCCTACGGGCGAGGGTATGCGAACCTGATGACGCCTAGCGACAACGTGGACTTTCATCTCAAGCTCGAGCTCGTGAGCTCGGCTCGCTTCGAGCGCAAGAAAGCCCCCGAGAAGCTGGGCGGATATGACATGATGTTCGTGCGCTTCAGCGACGCTGACGCTCGCGAGCAGCTGAGTGTTTTCGTGATGTGGCCCGACGGCGCCCAGCGCGGCGAGTACGCGCCCGGGCAGGAGGAGGCCTTCACCGCGCTCGAATCCAAGTGGGGCGAGCGCACCCAGTTCCAGCTCTGCGAGGCGGGCTTCTATTAGGCGCCCTAGAGAAAGCTGGAGTAGCAAGCGAGAGGGGAGAGCCAGGCGACGCAAGCGACCGGCGCCGCGAGCGCCGCGGGCCTCGCAGCGAGGCCCCTCGCGCGCCGCAGCGCGCGCTGCAGCGCGGCGCACTCGTAAGTGAGACGCGGTACTCGAAAGTGAACACCCTCGCGATACCATGTGCACCACTTTTGTGCAGCGGTGCGATTGCCATTCGCTTGTGTAGCGCAACGGACCTCGCCGGCGCGCCCCAGAGCGCGTGCCTCGCGCGACGCCTGGGAGGGCTGCCTGCCTCTACCCCCCCCCCCCCCCCCCCCCCCCCCCCCCGTGCCGGGGGGCGTCGGCCTGCGCCTTCCTTCCCCCCTCCAACCCCCCCTCGACTCTGCATCTGGCGTTCCTTTGAGGCGCCCGCGGTGGCGCGTGGGGACGCGGCGCCTCAAGGAGCGCGGAGGAATGCGGCGCGCACCGCGGGGCCGGCCGTGGTGCGCGGACGCGGCCTGGGAGTGCATTGAGGCGCTGCTGCCACTGCCACGGGGCGGCGCGGCGCGCGCGGCAGGCGATCGCGGTCACTGCAAGAGAGTACCCGCGACGCGTGCGTTCGCGTCGGCAGAGGCTTCTCGCCGCCCGCCGCTGAAGCAGCGCCTTCGTGAGCTCTACAAGCGTGTTCACCCAGACATGTTCTCGCGATTGCCCAAGGCGCGCGACACAAATGCCGCGTCCTTCGCCGAGCTGCAGGCCTACCTCACGGGTGGCGGGCCGCGAGGTCGGCCCAAGCCCACGCCACTGCCGTTCTACGTCGCCAAGGAGCGGGCGGTCGCCACGGCGTCGAACGAAGGCACCGGAGGCCTCACTGTCGAGCGCATTGAGGCTGTGCTGCCTCCACTCCCGCCCTGCGCCCACGGAGGCGGCAGTGGCGACAGGGAGAGCGCGGACGGCTCCTCGCTTCCCGCGTCGGCTCTCGTCGCGCTCTCAAAGCTGCTCGAGGCGGCCGGCGTCAGCGGGGAGTTTGCGCAGCCGACGCGGCAGGCGGGCGCGACGCCCGCCGAGGACATGGTTGCGCTGCTGCGACTGCTAGTGGAAGAGACGCACAAGGCCCCCTTCGATATGGACGCTGTCAAGCGACCCGTGTCGGACACGTCCGCCGCGGCAGAGGCCGCTGCGCTCGCGCGTGCGGCACAACGCCGGCGCGGCGTCGCAGTGCACTACTCGGCAGTGCTGTGCAGCCGCAAGCGGCAGCTCGCAGCGAGGCGCCTCGCAAAGTCGCTCGACGCGGCCGCGGGAGTGCAGCTCGAGGGTCTGCGCCTAATGATAGGCACGCGAGCCAGCAATGGGCTCGACGCGCACGGTAATCTATGGCTCGACGTGGACGCTGGCGGCGGTCCGCAGCGATGGGCGGACGCGCTGCTCGCGCTGGACGAGGCCCACATCCTGCAAGCGCAAGGCAGCGCGGCCTTGAGAGTGGCCGAGGAGCAGGAGGCTGCCGCTCGCCTGAAGGTAGACATGGTGTACGCGGGCGCGGAGGTGCGCTCGTCCGACGCATACGGCGTGCTACTACAGGAGCTGAGCGCGTCCGGAGCGCCTAGCGGAGGCGCGCTCGCCAACGGCGAACTCGAGAAGCTCGCTGTATGCGTCGTCGACGACCTCGTCGGCCTGGGCGAGTGCTGGCGCGTCGACGACGACCTGGGCTACGTGACGGTGCCCCTGCGAGCATCGCCAGCCGAAGTGGTGGCATTCCTTGAGCGTCGCGGCTGCGAGGCCGTCGCCGCGCGCGCCGCGCGCGCGGACCGCGAATCGACCAAGGCGCGGCTCGCGGCGCACGTGTCCCAGAAGCTGCGCACCCGCGCCGTCACCGTGGACGGTGGGCTCCACGACGATGAGGCTACGCGTGCACTCAGTCGCCTCATGCGTCATGCGCACCTGCTCGGCCCCTTGCTGCAGGGTGTGGCCGTGCACGTCGGGCATGAGACACGCGCGCGTGGCGGCGTCCTGGAACTCGCGCACGACTTCAGTCTGGAACTCTGAGCGTGGGGTGGCCGGCCGTGCGTGCGTTGGGCACTCTCCAGCGGACGATCATCAGATGTCTATAATTACATAGTACAGAAGTCTCAGCGCAGCAGCTCCTCGCGAGCGAGCCTCCTCGCAAGCTCGAGCGAGCTCAAGCCGTGCGCACCACCCGCGACGTTGTGGCCTCTGCTGTCCGTGACCCAGCCGCGAGCGCCGGCTGGCGGAGGATCGCCCCGGCCTGAGTGCGTGTGACCAGACTGACGCAGCGACAAGTGCTGCTGCTGCTGCTGCTGCTGCTGTTGCCCACGCCGACGAGTCATCTGGGTACGTTCCTGGCGGGCTTGGCGCACCATGTCCTCGTGGCGACGTTGGTGCAACGCTGCACCCGCGGCGAGCGCCCGCTGTTCGGCCGCAGAGGGGCCGGCGGCAGCGCCGCGCACAGGAGACTGTAGGTGGTGGTGGCTGCGCGGGTGCCGCTGTGGAGGGCCAAATCCAACCGGGCGATGCAAACCCGCCGCTGACGCTGCCATGCGCCATTCTACATCGAACTGGTCCGCGTCAGAGGCGCCCCCGAAGAGCCTCTCCGCTGTCGTTTCAGCGTCCGCCCCATTGTCGCCGCGCGTGCGCATTCGGCTGATCGCGTGGCCACGGGGAGCGCCGCCGAGCGTGCCGTGCGAGCGCTCCACGAGCAGCGCCTCTTGGCGCTTTGCGCTGTCGTGGAAGCGCTTGGTTGTCTCGGAGACGACGCCCGTGCTGCCGTGGCCGGCCGCGCGCCGCGTCTCGTCGTACTCAATGTCGGCGCCGTCGGCCGTGTGGTGCCTCACCGTGCGCCTCTCGTAGCGAAACGCGCCACCACCGCCCGCGCCGCCCGCGCCGCCGCCGCCCGCGCGCGCGCGCTCCTCCAGCTCGCCCACGGCCGCGAGCGCATCGCGCAACAGGTCGCTGCCACCCGCGAACATTCCCCCCTGCCGCGAGGCCGCCAGGCGAGGCCTCCCACCCGCGGGCGCGCCTGCGCCCTGTGGCGCCCCCACACTCTCTCGTGCGGGCGCCGCGAGTGTCCGGCCGGGAGGCACACCGATTCGGAGCGGGGACCATTGCATTCCCGGGAACCAGCACGAGCCCGGGAGGCGTGCGGATCCCGGCCGGGCCAAGAGCCGGGAAGGTGGGGGAGGGAAAGGCTGCCGCGGCGGCACACCCACGTCGCGCACCCCAGCACGCCGGGGAACTTTGCGCCACGCATGCCGCGCGTCCCGCGCTCCGGGGAACCGAACCCGCCGATGTCAAAACGAACGCAATTTTTTATTTTACATGTACCGTACAAATCACGTGTATCTCTTTGTTTTTATCGTGAGGGCTTTTTTAAATATTTTTTTTCCGCGCGCGCAACACGCGGTTTTTTTTGGGGGGGCGCGGATGCAGCCGTGGCGGCTTCCATGGGTTCCACACAGGCAAAAGGATTCCAAACAGTCATATATATATCAATACTAACTCCTAATGGATTCCATATCGCGCGCGCGCGCGCGGAGCGCGGCGGCGGCTGCGGCGGCGGCTGCCGTCTCTCCTTTGCGGTCCGAAGAATTCAGGGTTCGGCATTAGGCTCTTGTAAAATGTCTTTTGATGATGATGAGATGGGTGTGAGTTTGGGTTGGGTGCGGGGCGCGGACGCGCGCGCGTGGCGAGGGCGGCGCGCTCGCACGGCCTGCGCAAGCGGGAGGGGGGGGGGGAGGTGCCACACTGTGCACCTGTGTCGCCCCTCTCCCCCCCCCCCCTCCCCTGTGATCCCGTGAGCAGTTCTACTGCGAGGTGAGGGCAAGATGTCCGAGGTCAACCCGAAGGCGTACCCCCTGGTGCGTTGCGCGCGGCGCGGGCGCTGTCATCGCTGCCTGCGACGTGCCCAGCCACTACGCGGCATGCTCAACCCTCGCGCGCGGCGGCGCCGGCTCCGGCCGCGTGCTGACACGCCCCTCCACGTGCGCGCCCGCGAACCCCGGCCGCCCCACCCACCCTGCGGCGCCGCTCTGTCCCCTGCATCCCATGCCCCCCTTCGCTCTCTCGTGCCCTTGCGCGCACTCGCAGGCCGATGCCCAGATGACCATCACCATCATGGACATCGTGCAGCAGGCTGCCAACTACAAGCAGCTCAAGAAGGGCGCCAACGAGGCGACCAAGACGCTCAACCGCGGCATCGCCGAGTTCGTGGTCATGGCTGCCGACACGGAGCCGCTCGAGATCCTGCTGCACCTGCCGCTGCTCGCCGAGGACAAGAACGTGCCCTACGTCTTCGTGCCCTCCAAGCAGGCCCTCGGCCGCGCGTGCGGTGTCAGCCGGCCGGTCATCGCCGCGAGCGTCATCGCCAACGAGGGCTCGCAGCTCAAGCACCAGATCCAGCAGCTCAAGGACGGCATCGAGCGTCTGCTCATCTAAAGCGGAAGCGCCGGGATGGCTGCCGCCTGGGCGGTACGCCGCGCGCGCGCGCGCCCCACAGCGCCTGCGCACGATCTCTCCTCGCGCTCCTCAGCAGGCGTTTTGTCAAAAAGTGGCCGAGTCTACGCAATGACTTTTTCACTGCCGAATGACGCCAACAGCAACGCCGCGCCGTGAAAGTAGGTGACGAGGAGCGTCATGCGTTGATACCGTTGCCAGTAGTCGGCGCCGATATCCACGCCGCCCAACGTGGCACGATCCCGACCGCAGCGCTGACGTGCCGCCTCCGCCTCCGCCGCCTGCTGCAATCACGCGCCTGTGCGACGGCACAGCATCGACCGCGGAGGGTGCGCACGCGCGACCTCGTCGGCGTGTACCACCACCATGACACCACGACGACAGTAGATAAAATACAGACCCGTAGTATACACTGCGCACCTTGCGCTCGCACGAACAGAGCGCACGCGCGTGCTGCGCTCAACTGCCCGGCTGCCTCCCGCTGGCAAGCACCCAGAGCGCCGGCACATCGAATCCGTCGCCGAGCGCGCGCTCTGCGGCGTCGCGGCCCGCGCGGCCAAGTGCTGCGCCGAGCGCGCGCAGCGCTTCCACTAGCGCCGCTGCTAGCAAGGCCAGACTGCCGGCCGGCATGCCCGCCTCCTCGTCCCCCCACACCTCCTCCGGATCGAGACGGCCGAGCTCGAGCGCCGTCCCGAGCACCTCCACCGCGCGCCCGCCGTCGCCGGCAAGCGCTTCCAGCGCCTGCGCAGCTCGGGCGATGCCACCGCACGCAACGCCGCAGCGCGGCAACACGCGCGCGGCGGCCAGCGCAAGCGCGCCGTCGACCTCAGGAACCACCGCACCCGCGCTAAGGGCACTAAGTTGCGCGTGGCCATGCCACGCACCGACCAGCACGGCGGCAGCGTCCACGATATTGATCAGACCAGTCGAGCCATCCTCGGCGCTGCCGTGTGCTGCCTCGAGCCTCTCGCTGCTGCCACTGCCTGCGAGCGCGCGGCTCACAATCTCCGCTCCCGCGTCGCCGGCAGCTGCCAAATCGAGGAGGGCGCACGCGCACTCATCGGCACACGCCGCACTCTGTTCGATCGCTGACGCACTCAGAACCGCCGAGGGCGCCAAGGCGCGCTCTTTGCGCCCGCGCCACGCGTCTTGGGCTGCCATGGCGGCGGTCAGTCGAGCCTGCCTCGGCAGGCCAGCGACGATATCAATAAGGTCGGCGCCCACGCGTCCGTGCGGACTGGCCGCAGTCTCGGACAACGCGGGACGCACAGCTCGCGGGGCAAGGGCTACCGCCAGCAGCCCCGGCAGGCAAGCGCGCGCGCGCTCGGCCACCTCGCCGCCCGGCGCACAGCTGGATGCGGCCGCGCAACGAGCGATGTCGGCCGCCACCTGCCTGAGCCCCTCCGACACGCGACCGTCGCTGCAGCCATCGCCATCGTCGCCCTCACCGTCTCCCGTGGCGACACCCTCGGCGAGCGAATCACACGCGACGGAGGCGACAGCGAATGCGGCTGCCGCGCTCATCTCTTCCGGGTCGGCGCCATCGCACGTGGCCGGGCGCACGCACGGCATGACGATGGCCGCGAGGACCTCGTCCGGCGTGAGCAGCGCCAACGCGCCGTCGTTGAGCAGCAACCCGACCAGTCGCGCTGCCTGTTCGGAGCCCATGCTTCCCAGGCGCTCCCGCAGCGCGTGCGCGAGCTCTGGCCAGAGGGAGCGTTCGGGTGCGGGCGGAGGTTGTGTGTCAAGACCTGCTCGCGCTCCGTCGGCAGCGTGTGCGTCGACCAGGTGTTGCGGCAGCGTCGATCTGCGGCGGCCTAGTCCGCGCACAGCGTGCAGCAGCGCCGCCGCGCGCACTGCGTGCGCCGCAGAGCCGCCTCCGCAGCAGCGGTCCAGCACCACTCGCAGCGCCGCCGAGGGGGCGAAAGCGCCGAGAGCCGCAAGGCGTGCGGCGTCGGGACATTCGCGCAATGCCGACGAGGGGAAGGCTTCCTCGTGCTCGCTCTTGCCCTTGCCATCGTCGGGGATGCGTGCCGCTTCGCCCGCCTGCTCACCTGGTACTGCCAAGCCCGTCGCGTTCGACCACTCGACAAGCGCGCCAGTGGCGTTCGCAACGAGTTCGGCGTCTGCCTCGGCGAACGCGTGCAGCGCGCAGAAGTCCTCGTGGTTCATGGCACAGTTCGCGGCCACGAACCACTCGGAGCGCACAGACGCGCCACCCACGCGATCAGTGGCAAGCCGCCGCAGCGTAAGCACGCGCGCGCGCAGCACGCGCGCCTCCTCGGCGGACCGCGCGTCCCGGCCGGCGGCACGCTCGCGCATCGCGTGTCGCGCCGCGAGCGCAGAGAGCGACGCGCCCAGCGCGAGCATCGTCTGCGGCGTCGCGTGAGGTGCCACGTGCTCCTCGAGCGCCGCGCCCGCCTCGTCCTCGAGCAGCCACGCGCTGCTCGCCGCAAGCGCGTTCGCGCCCTCCTCGGGCGATATCTCGCCGTCGCGCGACGCGAGCTGCTCTAGGACCCACCGTGGGTCCCTCACGCGCGCGCACGTCTGAGCTTGTCCGTGCTGCGGGCGCCGCTCGTCGCCTCCGCTAAGGCTGAGGGGCCGCCGGGGTGCAGAGTCGTCGGGGGGCGCGAGCGCGCCGTCGGCTTCCGTGCACGCCACGAGCGCTCGCAGACGCACGGCGACCGCTGCGAGCGCCGGCAGCCCACCCGGAGCGCAGCCCCACACCTCGACCAGCGCCACAGCCGCTCGATGCAGCGAGGTCGCAGGCGGCACCGCGTCCTCGAGCCCATCCAGGGCGGCACCGAGGGCGGCTACGGGCTCGGCAGACGCTCGTGCGAGCGCCGCCTTGGCGTCCTCGTCCGGATCGCCGTCGGCAACCACCGCCTCATACGCGCACGCCGCCAGGTGCTCGCAGATCATCTCGGCCGCATTCTCTGGGCACACCAGCGCGGCGCGCCGCGCCGCGCCACGCATGGCCGCACGCGCGGCGCGCGACGCGGGGAGCGCTGCAGCACCCCAGCACCGCAGGGCGTTTGGAAGGAAGGTGGCCGCCCGCCCGCGCGCGCGCGCCATGGCTGTCGATGCGTCGAGCGCTGCCGCCAGCAGGAGCAGCGGGGCGTCCGCGCGTGTCGCCGAGTTCACGCTTTGTGCCGTCACCTGCTCGCTCTCGATCGCAAGCTCAGCCATGTCATCGGGGCGGTCAACACCACCGTCGTTGCCATCGCTCTGCGCCTCGGTGGCCGCGGCGGCCAGCACCATCGCACCGATCGCCGGCCACAGTCCTGCGGCATCGGCGGCGACGGCGAGCGCGGCGCCAGGTGCCGCGCCGCCGCGCCACCACGCAATGAGGCGTCGCGCGGCGCGCTGCGGGGCGAGAAGAACCGCATGCGCATCGCTTCCGGCGTCGCACGGCGCGTCGCACGCCGCACGCATCGCCCGCGCGAACGCGTCCCAGCGCGCGCCGTCATCGCTACTGGCCGCGCCGGCGTGCAGCAGCGCGCGCTCGGCCTGGCGCAGCGCGTCGGCCTCCAGCTCCGTGGCAAACATCGCGTGCGCCCCGCAGCCCCGACGTCGAGCGGCTGCTGTCTACTCGTGCTTGGGACTGCCCGCGCCCGCGCCCGCTGCTCGAAGCCTGCGGTATGCCCAGCGCAGGAGCTTGAGCGCCGCGAGCAGCGCCACGAACGCGAGCACGAAGTCGGTCGCGCCGAGCGCGTACAGCGCCGCTCCGCCGCTGCTGCCGCCGCCCCCCATGCGCGCCAGGCGCGCTCTCGCTGTCGCTGTTGCCCCCCTCCGCCCAACCCGAATGCCCCGCCCAAAGCACACACCCCGCCCCACGGCCGGGCGCGGTGTGGCGGCAGTCTCTGCCGGCGCGCGCATGTCGCGCGCCAGGACCGCGTGGCACGAGCGAGCAAAACGGACTCTCTTATCTTCGGCCTCGCGCGCCGCACGCGCGCGCGCTCACGCTCACTCGGCCGCAGCGGCGGCCTTCTTCTGCTTGACGTCCTCGATGGCCGCCTTGATGGCGTCCTCCGCGAGCATGGAGCAGTGGAGCTTCACCGGCGGCAGCTTGAGCTCGGCGGCGATGTCAGAGTTCTTGATGCCGGACGCGTCATCCATGGACTTGCCCTTGATCCACTCGGACGCCACCGAGCTGGACGCGATCGCGCTGCCGCAGCCAAAGGTCTTGAAGCAGCTGTCGACGATCTCGCCGTTGTCGTCGACCTTTGGGTCAGGGGCGCGGGCGCACGCATACGCAAGGGGGGCGTGCACACGCACCGCCGCGCGCCGGGGCGTGCGGCCGGGGCGCATTTGGGGTGAGGCGCGACGCGTGAGGGAGGCGAGCGCGAGGGCGTCAGCGTCAGCGCGTGCACGCAGGAGGGGCGCCCTGCGCTGGGATCCGGCGGGTCGATGCCGCGGACAGCCCCCTCTTTGCACGCAGAGAGTCTCGCACTCCAGGGCCCTCCGCTCGCCGCCTGCCGGGCGCGGAGCACGCCGCGCCGCTGCCGCCCCGCCCGAGCGCGCCGCGCCGGCCACGCACCTTGATCTGCAGCTTCATGACGTCGCCGCACGCGGGCGCGCCGACGAGGCCCGTGCCGACGTTGGGGTCGTCGCGGTCGAACGAGCCCACGTTGCGCGGGTTCTCGTAGTGGTCCACCACCTTCTGGTGGTACGCCCGCCCGCCCGCCGCCGCCGCCGCCGCGAGCGCGGCGCCGCCGCCACC
>RQSC01000757.1:162514-196052 GCA_013416795.1 Prasinococcaceae sp. CCMP 1430
TCGGAGTTCGGCGGCGAGTGCGTGCCGACCGTGGGCGAGGGCAGCAAGTGCGGCGGCGGCGGCCACGAGGGCGACAAAGACTACTCGCCTTGCACCGTGGACGTGTGCGACGCCGGGCTGCTGTGCGTGGGCCAGGCCGACGTGATCATCGAAGGCGGCGAGGGCACGTGCGTGCCGCCGCTGCCCGTGGAGAACGCGTGCTCGGACGAACTGACCTGCGATGGAGGAATGTGGTGCCGGAACTACCTGCTGTACGATGCCGACGGCTGCGACTACAGAGACCTGCGGGCGCGGCGAGGGCGCTGACGGCGCGGGCGCTGGCGGCGTGTTTCGCCCGCAGGCGCTCGAGCGCGCGGACAACAAGGCTGGGGGCGACGGCGGGCCCATCGGAAAGGCAGCGCAAAGCGTTGGTGCGAGGCGGGTGGGCGGTCATGTGGACCAGGTAGTAGCCAAGTCTGCGCCGACCGGCTTCAAGCCGCTCACGTGCCCTGAGGATGTCATTTCGTGGGCGGACGCGCAGCCTGGCGGCCCCAAGGGCGGCGGCAAGTTCCCAATGGGCAACAACCCGCTGTGGTTCCTGCACTTGCCACGCACGGGCGGTCGCTGCTTCCACTCTTGCTTCCTCAAGGGCAACTTCGCCGCTCCGTCTCGCTGCATCGCGTCGTACGACAAGTTCCACGCGGGCCAGCTCTATCGCGACTGCCACCTGCTTGGCTCGCACGACGACTACTCCATCGGCCACGAGCTGGAGGAGCTTGGGCGCACGGCCACAGTCATTACGCTCGTGCGCGATCCCGTGGATCGCTTCTTGTCGAGCTACGAGTTCGGCCTGAGCAATGCCGCGCGCATCCCCATGTCCCGCATGGACCAGGCGCCGGCCGACGCGCTCGACGACGAGGCGCTCATCGAGAACCCCAAGCTCGGCCTCGGCCGCAAGGTCAGCACGCAGATGGTGTGGCCGTGGAGCCACGTCCTCCCGATGATCAAGGGTGACATGGAGAGCCGGCGTCAGCAGGACGCGCACAATAACGTGATGGACCGCCAGAACACGAAAGGCGTGCTCGACACGATCGACCCGTACGACAACCAGTTTTACATGTCGCTCGAGGAATTCCTTGAGAACGACCTCGTCAAGGACCACGTCGTGAACGGCATGACCATGCAGTACGCCGGCATCACGAACAACTCGCACATGGCGGCCCCGTACAACCCCAACGAGATTCGCGCATGCGCGCAGCGCCAGCGCTCCGCGGGCGAGGCCATCGTCCGGTTGGCCAAGCGCCGTCTGGACGCCATGCCGTTCGTGGGCATGACCAAGCACCACCACGAGAGCGTCGAGATCGCCGCCGCCGCGCTGGGCTTTGACCTCAACGCCACTGCGCACCGCGATCCAAGACCAGGGGGCGACGCTCGCCCGAAGATGGGGTCGGGCGGACGGCGCGCGGGCAATGCCATTAATAGTGCAGCTGCGCGCTCGCTGCTCCAGGACGGCGCCGCGGGCGGCGAGACGCAGCAGCAGAGGCAGGGGCACGGGGGGGGCATGCAGCAGGATCCCACGCATCCAGATCCTACGCAGGGCGACGCGCCCCACAACATGACCGTAGGGGCAAACTACGTGCGTTGCAGCCTCAAGTCGTCCGCCGGCGGCGCCAAGAAGAACACCGTCGGGCAGATCAAATTCAGCAAGGACACGCGGGCGGCGCTCCCCCCCAAGACGCTCGATCGCATCCGGGAAGCGCACTGGATGGACGCGGAGATCTTCGCGCACGGGAAGGCTATCTTCGAGGCGCTCGACGCGAAGTACGCCGGGCGCGGAAGGCTGGCCTACTTTGAAACCGAGCAGGCGAAGCAAAACGTGCTCATCACCTGATGAAGTGGGCGCGCAACAATCAGTAATTTTTCGGAGCGTTCTGGTCGCCCCTGATGGCACATCCGCGCGCCAGTGGCGGCGGCACACCTCCCCTCCCCACACACCACTCCCCCACCACTCCAGCCCCCTCGACACCCCTCCCGCGCGCCTCATCGTCATGCGCCTGGCGCTGCGAGCGGCCGCGTGGCCGCAGCGCGCGGCCACCGCAGCACCGAGGGCGGGATCAACGGCCGGGCGGCGGCGGCGCACGTGCGCGCGTGGAGCGCGCCGCGCACCACGCACATGAACTTCATTCCGCGCGGCGGGCGCGGCAGGCGATGCGGGCGGGGGCGCGCACGAGTACTACATGGTCGATTACACCTATCTGAGCGTTGCCGACGGGCTGCTGGAGAAGCGCGCGCCGCATCGGGAGGGGCACCTCGCCGCGGCAGAGCGCGCATCCGCGGCCGGCCACCTACTCCTTGGCGGCGCGTCGCTCGACGCGGCGCACGACGACGCAAAGGTACGGCATCGCCCGCCACTCCGCGAGTCGCGACGCCCACGCGCACGCGCGCGCATCTGCCGCGCAGCACAGCTCAGCGTGGCGGGTGGGTGCTCGCGCCACTCCCGCGGCGACTCGACGCTCGCACCCAACGCGCACGAAGCGCTGACTCGCATCGCGCGCCCGCCTCCAAGGCGTACCTTGCGTTCCGCGTGCCGAGCGGCAAGCGCGCTATCGTCGACGCCTTCGTCGCGAGCGACCCGTACGTGCGAAATGGCATCGTTACGCACCACGCGGTGCGCGAGTGGAGCGTCATCGTGGGGAGCGCCCACGAGGTTGCCGACGAGTGAGCGGGCGCCGCTGACGAGCAGGCGAGGCGCGCGCTTGCGCCCACTCGCACGCCAACGACGCTTCCTTCATCCCTGGAATGTAAGTCCTATACTGTACAAGTACATGGCGGCCAGCGCGCGCGCGCGTGGGTGCGTTCGCTTGCATGCACGCGTGCGCGGTGCGGTTCGTAATGAGCGCCGTGGCCAGCAGCGCATCGCCGCTCGGTCGGGGCGAGGCTACAGGGCGTTGTAGTCGATCTCCACGTCGGGCACTGGTGTCGCAGCAGCGGTCGCGTCGCCGCTGCCGCCCCCGCCGCCGCTGCCCTCGCCGCCGCCCCCGCCGCCTCCGCCAGCCTCGAGTGCGGCCCGCACGGCGGCGAGCAGCGCGTCCGGCCCGTCCGAGGACTCCACCTTGCTTTTGTCCGCCATCTCGCCCGGCGTGGTGGTCCGCGCGAGCACGCATGCGAGGCCCCCCGCGGCGGCCTCGGAGGGGCCGACCTCGAGGCGCACCTTGACACCCATCTCCTCGTACTTGCGGTACTTCTGGCCGGGAGCGAGCTCGGTGTCCTCGTCGAGGGTGGAGCGGAGGCCGCCAGCCTCGACCGCGGCGTGTACCGCACGCGCCGCGTCCGAGACGGAGGTGCTCTCGCGCTCCTTCTTGCGCCACGCAATGGGGATGACCACTACGTCGTACGGGCACCGCGCGCGCCGGGCGTCCCTGCGACGCTCGTTGCGCGCTGCGCGCTCCTTCTCCTGCGGGAGGGTGAGCGCGGTCCACACGCACGCGTGGATTGGACGCATGTGAGCGCACGTGCGTGCGCGCGCATGTGCGTGTGTGTGCGGTGCAGCAGGTGCCGGCGAAGGCGAGCGCGCGGCGGCCGCGCGTCAGCGCCACAAGCTCCAGCGCACGGTGCCGGAGCCGGCGCCTCCCGGACGTGCCGTCAGAGAGTATGGTCGCGTCGATGGTCTCATCAGACTTGAATCAGTGAGACTGCTGGATGTTCTCTTCATCGGCAGGGAGTGAGCGCGCGCGAGCCTGTGCGCGCGCGCGCGTGCGCGCGCTCGCAGGCGTACCTTCGTCTCCCTAGCCCGTACCCTGCCCTCCTCGCCAATGGCGCCGGTCCAGCCGACGCCGCCCTCCTCCTTCTTGCGCCATGGCTGCACGCGCGCGATGCGCAGCGGCGTGTACTTTGTCCCCGCCGCGCGTTGGCGCAGCGCGAGCGCGCGGCGCTCGCGCTGCACGCGCCGGCGCTCGCGCTCCTCGGGCGGCAGCGCGCTCTCGTCCACGCTCGCCTTGCGCCGCTTCCAGGTGTTTATCATCTTCGTGCTCGGGTTGCTGGGTGGTTGCGTTCCGGCGGCTCGCTCGCTCGCGCGCTCGCGCTCGACGCCGCTGCGCTGGTATCATGTGATTCGTTGCACATCCCCGCTGGCGAGCGGCGAGGCTCCGCTCCTGGGCGCCCGCGAGGGCGGGGACCCCGGTCTGACCGCGTCTCGTCCCGGGGTAATCCACAAAACTTCCCGCTGATCGGGCGAATCCGAGCGCACACACCGGGGTCACGGCGGGCTCTCCCGGAAGTGCCTGGCGACGGAGAGCCAGCTCTCCCGCCGGCAGCACGCAGGGCGAAAAACGGCGGGAAAACCGCGCGGCGTGTTCCCGCCCCCGTTTGGCGATAGGTCGAAACGCATGCGGCCGCGGGCGCGCGCATGCGCTTCGACCTCCGGGGTGCGGCAGGTCAACGCGCATGCGTGTCGCGCGCGCGCGTTGGCGGGAAGCGCGCGCTCGAAAAACGGACCGCGCCTGGGGTGCGGGGCGGACCGCAGGGCAAGATGCCGCTGCTCGTCACCGAGACCCGCCCGCGGCGCCCGAGCAGCCCGAGAGCGGCGCGGGCACGCCCGCGGAGACGCCGGGCGCGAGCGCGGGCTACGTGAGCGAGCCGATGTCGGAGGGCAACCCTGACCCGTTCTCCGACCACCCGCCCTCGGACGAGGAGGAGGAGGGAGAGGACCTCGTCGGGGAGGGGATGATGCAGTGCGTTCGCGCGCGGGCGCGCGCGCGCGCGAGCGAGCGGACGGGTGGGCGAGCGGGGGCGAGCGGGCGCGGGAGCGCGCGATGCGCGGGAGCGAGCATGGGAGCGCGCCAGCGAGCGTAGGAGCGCGCGAGGGAGTTGGGAGGGGGGGGGAGGGAGAAAGCGAGCGCCGCGCGCTTACGGTGGACGGCCCACGCACGCCCTCAATCGATGCCGCGCGCGCGGGCGAACGCGCGCTGACGATGCCCTCGATCGCCCCGCGCGCGCCCGCATCGGCGGCGCCCCGCAGGGACTACAAGGCCGTCGAGGCCCTGGACCACTACGAGGCCGACGGCATGGATGAGGACGTCGAGGAGCCGCTCGACCTCGAGGAGCAGCAGGCCGCCCGCCAGGCCGCCGAGGAGGCAATGGCGCGCCGCGACAACGCTGCGGGGATAGGCATGGGCGCGCGCATGCCCGAGTTGCTCAGGGATGACGACAACGACGAGGACGGTGAGCGCCCTCGCCGCCGCCGCCGTCTCGACGGGCCCGCGGCGTCGGGCGACACCGAGGGCGGGGCCGGCGACTACGAGGAGGAGGTCAAGCTCGAGCAGGTGGAGGGCCCGCTGCTCGAATTCATCGCGCGGCCGCGCACGCGCCGCGAGATCAAGAAGCGCTTCAAGAGGTTCCTCGAGAGCTTCGAGGTCGACCAGGAGTACGTGTACAAGAGCGCGATCCACACCATGTGCTCGCGCAACTCGCAGAGCCTCGAGGTCAACTACGTGCACCTCTCGCACATGCACCCGATCCTCGCCATCTGGGTGGCCGACGCGCCGCAGCCCATGCTCAAGATCTTCGACGAGATCGCCAAGGAGGTGGTGCTGGACATGTTCCCCGAGTACGACCGCATCCGCACCGACGTCTTCGTGCGCATCACCGGCCTGCCCATCCTGGACTCGATCCGCGACATCCGCCAGCAGCACCTCAACGCCCTCATCAAGATCTCGGGCGTCGTCACGCGCCGCACGGGCGTGTTCCCGCAGCTGCAGAGCTCGATGTACGACTGCGCCAAGTGCGGTTTCCTCATCGGCCCCATCCAGCAGGACGGCTTCAAGGAGCTCACGCCAGGCGCGTGCCCCGCGTGTCAGTCGATGGGCCCGTTCTCCATCAACGTCGAGAAGACCGTCTACCGCAACTACCAGAAGATCACGCTGCAAGAATCGCCGGGCAGCGTGCCCGCGGGCCGCCTGCCGCGCTCCAAGGAGGTGGTTGTGCAGGACGACCTCATCGATCAGGCCAGGCCCGGCGAGGAGGTGGAGATCACCGGCGTGTATACCAACTCGTTCGATCGTTCGCTGAACACAAAGAACGGATTCCCGGTCTTCTCTACGGTGGTCGAGGCCAACTACCTGTCCAAGCGCGAGGACGCGTATGCGGTGTACAGGCTGACCGACAAGGACAAGGAGGACGTGCTGAAGCTCTCCAAGGACCCGCGCATCGCGCAGCGCATCGTCAAGTCCATAGCGCCCTCCATCTACGGCCACAAGCACATCAAGACCTCGCTCGCGCTGTCGATGTTCGGCGGGCAGGAGAAGAACGTGGCGGGCAAGCACAGGCTGCGCGGTGACATCAACGTGCTGCTGCTAGGCGATCCGGGCACCGCCAAGTCGCAGTTCCTCAAGTACGTGGAGAAAACAGCGCACCGTGCAGTCTACACCACTGGCAAGGGCGCGTCGGCGGTGGGCCTCACGGCGGCGGTGCAGAAGGACCCCGTCACGCGCGAGTGGACGCTCGAGGGCGGCGCGCTGGTGCTCGCCGACCGCGGCGTATGCCTCATCGACGAGTTCGACAAGATGAACGACCAGGATCGCGTGTCCATCCACGAGGCCATGGAGCAGCAGTCGATCTCCATCTCCAAGGCGGGCATCGTCACCTCGCTGCAGGCGCGCTGCGCGGTGATCGCGGCCGCCAACCCCATCAACGGGCGCTACAACTCGAGCCGCACGTTCGGCGAGAACGTCGAGCTCACCGAGCCCATCCTGTCGCGCTTTGACTGCCTGTGCGTGGTCAAGGACATCGTCGACCCCGTGCAGGACGAGAGCCTCGCGCGCTTCGTGGTGAACTCCCACGCCCGGTCACACCCAGACGGCGTCGCGGAGGGCGATGCGGAGGCCGACGCGATGTCGTCGCTCCTCAGGGAGGGCGACGCCGACCTCCAGCCGCTGCAGCAGGAGCAGCTGCGAAAGTACATCACCTACGCCAAGAGCACCGTCAAGCCCAAGCTCCGTGCGAGCGATGCCACCAAGATCCAGCACGTCTACGCGAATCTCCGCCAGACGTCTCTGCGCGGGCAGGGCGTGCCCGTGGCCGTGCGCCACATCGAGAGCATCATCCGGATGGCTGAGTCCCACGCTAAGATGCACCTGCGCGAGTACGTGAGCAGCTCGGACGTGGACGTGGCCATCCGCACGCTGCTGCAGTCGTTCATCAGCACGCAGAAGGACAGCGTGCAGCGCTCGCTGCAGCGGTCCTTCCAGCAGTACCTGGGCGGCGCCTCGGACTACGATGAGCTGCTCATGCACGCGCTCAAAGCGCTGGTGCGCGACGCTGTCACCCTCGCGCAGGTGCAGGAGGGCGCCGTGCCCGCCGCCGTCGCAATCCCGCTCGAAAACCTGGAGGCCAAGGCCGCCGAGCACGAAATTACAGACCTGCAGCCTTTCCTGCGCGGGACCGTCTTCGACGCCAACGGCTTCGAGTTCAAGCCGGATGAGAGGGTCATCCTCAAGGACATCGCAGCGTGAGCGCTACGAGCGCGGCAGGGGCAGGGCGGGGAGGTGGCGAGGTGGTGACGGGAGCGGTACACCAGGAGGCGCGCTAGATATGATAAACTCAGTGATACATATTTTTACAACAGGTCCGCGCGTGCGCACGCACGGAGGTGTAGGAACTTATTAGACCCGCGCGTTGTCCTCGAGGTCGCCTGCGAACTCGGCCAGGAGCACGTCGAGCTCCTCGGTTGGCCTCTCTTCAGGCTCGAAGCCGAGGCGCTCACACAGGTCGCTCGACATCTCCTGCAGAACGCGACGCACGCACAGCTCGTCCGCCGCGGTCGGGCGACCTGCGCGCGCCATCTCGAGCGCGAGGCTCGTCGCAGAAGCGCCAGGCATGCCGCAAGGCACAATGAGCCGTGTGTACATGTCCACGTCGAGGTCGACGTTGAGCGCGAGGCCGTGGGTCGTCACGCGCTCGCGCACTTGCACCCCGACGGCGCCGAGCTTGCGCGGTCCATCAAACGCATCGGTGCCGGTCCCTGCGTCTGCCTGGACCCGCTCGTTCGGATCGCCATCGCCCGCCCACACGCCTGTGTGCCCGGGCACGCGACCGCGTGCCGCAATCCCGCGGCGCGCGGCAGCGCCGATCATGACATCCTCGAGGTGCTCGACGTACTTTCGCACGCCTATGGCCACCGCGCCGCTGCTTGTGAGGCCGGCCGTCGCGCGTGCGCGTCGCGCAGGCGCGAGCGTCACGATGGGGTACAGGACCGCCTGCATCCGCTCGCGGCATGGAGGGTTCGTCGTGTGTGCGCAAGTCAGTGCTCGCCCCGCTGCCGGTGCGAGGAGGGCGAGGGAGGGAAGGAGGGGGGAAACTGCTCGCAGGATCTGCGCGTAGGCACACGCGTGTGGCATGCCGCACCTGCCCGGGCGCATGGTACGTCGCCTCGCCGCCTCGTGGCACACGATGCACGTCGATGCCCGCTGCCTTCAGCTCGCCGTCGCTCGCGAGCACGTGCGCTGCGTCGGCACGCCGTCCGAGCGTGAGCACGGCCGGCGCGTGCTGCAGCGCAAGGAGCGCCGGGGCCGCGCGCCCACGCCGCGCGGCCAGCCAGAGCGCGCGCTGCAGCGCGAGGCCACGCGCGTACGGCACGAACCCCAGCGAGTACACGCGGCAGCGGCCAGCTGGCGACATCGCGCCGCCCCACGGCGGCAACGCGCCACAGGATCGTCGCGAGGGCGCGCCGAGGCGCGCGGACGCGCCCAGGCGCGCGGCCGAGCCAATGCGCGCGGTCGAGGAAGCGCCTAGCACAGGACAGGTGTTGAGGTTGGCGTGGGCGTGGGCGAGTGTGTGTGTGTGCGTGTGTGGTGGTGGTGGTGGGGAGGGGGGAGCACCAGCGCCCGTTGTGGCACGCGCGGACTCGCACGCACGCACCGCGGAACACTCAATGTACTGTATTTTGATATACGACTACAACAATGCGCGATGCCACCTCTCGCGATTGCTCAGAGAGAGCCCCCGTACGCCTCTTTTTTTGGTTTTTTTTTTGGAAATCCGAGCGCGGTGTCTTTTTTTTTTTCCCCCCTTGCGCTTCCGCTTCCGCCATCGGACGGCGGTTCGCGCCCTCGTTTGGGTCGTTCCGCCCGTGGGCGGGTCTAATTTTCGGTTCGATCGTGGATCCATGCATTGCGACGGAGAGATCTGGCGGCATGCGCGGAGGAGGTGCAGGTTCGTGTGCGCGGTGAGAGCCCGGGCGTCGAAACCTTATCCAGCGCGCGGCGTGCTGCTCCGCCTGCGGCGGCCGGCAGCGGGGGGCGGGGGGCGTTGCGGCGCGGCACAGCGTGCACGCGCGCGGCCCCGCTGCCGCGCGCCCCCGCCGCGCGCACCTCACGCGCCGCAAGCATGCTTCCAAGTCCCGCACCTCCCCCCACCCACCACCACACTCCCTCCCGTCCGCGCCCGTCCGGGGGGCGGGGGGCCGAGGGCTCCCCGGGGGGTGGTCGCCACCGCCACGCGCGCGCACAGTGGCGCAAAAATCTCCGAGCCTTGATCTTTTTGGGACGACTCGCCCGTGTGGTCACATAATCATAATTTGTTTGTATTGTAATGGGCTGCGTCGCGTTGCGGCGCGGCGCACGCGCGCCGAATGCGTTTTGAAGTGCGGGCCCGCCCGCGCCCGTTCGAAACTGAAGCTAAAAACTTGACCGTTGCGGCGCGATTGTGCACTCGTGCGCACTCGAGAGAGAGGCGCGGGCGGGGGCGCCACACGCGCCGCGCGCGGCGGGGGTGTCGGTGGCGGACGCGTCGGCGGATGCGGTCGACAGGGTCGCTCAGTCGGTGTGCCACCTCGGGCCGCTGCCCGCGCAGCCGTGGTCAGCGCGCCGCGGGACAGGCACTGTCATCGGCGAGGATGGGCTGATCGCGACCGCCGCGCACGTCGCGTGCTTCCGCGGGTGCGTGACTCCGAGCGCGCCCCGTGCCCGCTAGGACGCGGCTGCCGCGACAGATGTGTGCCCTCGCACGCGCCTGCGCGCCCTCGCGCGCTAGTTCAACCGCGATGCGCGCCGCTCGGGCCAGCGCCCAAGGGATCGCGCTGACATCGTTGCGCCCGCCGCGACGCCTGGACGCGCTGCTGCTCGCCGCCGGACGCCGCGCGCGCAGCAAGGACAACAAGATGGAGGCTATCGTCGGCAAGCGCATGTTCGAGGGCGTGGTGGTGGGCGTCCACTCGGAGCTAGACGTGGCGCTGGTGCGCCTCACGCACGAGATCACGAAGGGCATGCCACGCACGCCGCTCGCCGAGTGCGAGGGCGGCGCGCCGCCTGCAGTCGAACTCGCCGGGGAGGATGCGCTTCTCTCGATTCCTCCGGGCACGCCCGTGCGCTCGCTGGGGTACCCCGCGCCGTGGACGCTCAACCTCAAGTCGAGCAGCGCGCGCGCGGGCACGCGCACCGGCGAGGGCGTGCTCTCGGGCGTTGCGGCGGTGGGATCCGCCAACGAGGCTGCCATCGCGGAGGAGGGCGGCGACGCTGCCGCGGCCGTCGCGGCGGGCAAGCTGCATGCCACGCACGTCGCCCACAACGCGGGCGTGTCGAGCGGCCAGTCGGGCGGGCCCGTGTTCGCCGAGGATGGCGCCGTGCTTGGCATCTCCTCGGTGGGCGGCGGTGGCGTAGAGATCGCCGTGAGCTCCAACGTCCTCAGCGAGATTGTCGAGGGGGAGGGCGTCGAGTCTCTGTCCATGGGCAAGTGGGACAGGAGGGCTCTTGACATGGCCAACAAGGTGCTCGGCGTCCTCGGCCTGTCGACGTAGGGCCAGAGTGCCGCGCGTCAGCGCGCGTGCTAGTGTAAACACATTTTTTGGTTGCACTCGGCCTCGGCCACGGCCTCAGCGTCGGCATTACCCGTAGCTGTGTCTTCGTCTACACACAGGGTCCGCGACGCGCCCATGGCGCGCGCACCCGCGCTGCAGCGTGCGCTGTGCGGCGACGCACGCTCGCGCGGATCTGCGTGCACGCGCGCGTTCGCATGCTGATTTGTGCGTGCCACACCGTCCCCCCGACGATGTGCGAGGGCGGCACGCGCTCGGCAGCAGCCACCGAGGCTGCCGCCGGCGAAGGCGACGCGCGCAATGGAGCGGTAGCGAGGCGCGCCCTCGCACTGCTCCGCCAAGCGCGCGCAGCCGACGCGGTGCTCGAGCTGTGCGCGCGTGCTGCCAGCGATGCCGAGCCAGCCGCCGCCACCAAGGGCAACCGAGACGGAGGCAATGGTGGCAATGGCGATGGCCGAGGGGATGCGAGTGGCCGAGATGGCGGCAGCGAAGGCGGCGCGTCGCGATTCGACGTCGCAGCGCAGGTTCTGCTCGCCGAGCTGCTGACGCGCGACGCGACGCTCGCGGCGTTCCCGCCCCGTGCGGCATATGTCGAGCGGCTGCTCGCAGCCGCTGCGCGCCGCGCCGGTCGCGAGCGCTGCGAGCTCGCAGAGCCGTTGCTCGACCTGCTTGCGCCAATATGGGCTGGCACGGGCGTCGGTGCGGGCGGGGGGCAAGACAGGTGCGTACAGCGGGCGAATGCGCGCTGTGTGCTGTGAGTGTGGACAGACTCGATGCCACATGTGCTTGCGTATCGCGCTGACACACACACGCGCTCGCGCACGCACGCACACAACACATCCTTCACGCCACTCGCCACAAAACCACACGCGTGTGGGGTAGCGACGACGAGGGCAACACGGCGTCTGTGGGCTATGTGAGCCATACTCTGTCCGCGTCTGCGCGAGGTAGCAGCGGCCTCGCGCGGGTCGAGGCCGTGAGTGCGCGCTGCGACGCAAACGTGCTCGCGGGAAACACCGGCATGGCCGTCTGGGACGCTGGCCTGCGCCTCGGCGCGGCGCTGCTCTCGGGCGCGGATGATGACTCGCCACACGCACGAATCTCCGATCAAACGCATTCACACCGAGCCGCTGCCGCCATCGCCGCCATTGCCGCCGGGGGCCACGTGCTCGAGCTGGGCTGCGGCACGGCGTTCTCATCGCTGTGTGCGCTCGCAGCTGGCGCGGGTGGTGCGCTCGCTACCGACGGCGATGCCGCCGCGGTCAAAAACGCTGCTCACAATGCGTGGCGTGCCGACAGGACGGGTGCGGAGTCGATCGACGAGCGCTCGCGCGACGGGGGAGATAGCACCAGCGCGAGCAGTGCCAGCCGCTGTCGCTGCGAGGTGCTGTGGTGGCAGGACACTGACGTAGCGGCTTCGGAGGAGTTTGGCCAGCTGGGCCTCGGCGAAGGCGGTCAAAGCGGCGGCGAGGGCGGCCATGCGGGCGGTGGCGAATCGGACAACTGCGAACACCCGTACGCCTTCGCTGCGGTGCTCGCCGCCGACGTCGCGTACGACCCGGAGAGCGTGGGCGCTCTCTCCCACACGCTCGGCTGGGCGCTACGCGCGCGCCTCGCACCCGTCGCTCTCATCGCCAACGCTCGGCGCACGCCCGGCGCGCTCGAGACCTTTCGCGCAGAGCTTGAGAGCTGTGGCCTGCGCGTGGACGACCTCGCTGGCAGCCACGGGGCGCCCGACGAGACGCCCGAGGAGGCTGTCGCTGCGCTCTCGCGCGCGTTCGTCGAGCCGCCGCCGCCGACATTCGCCGTCAGGCTGTGGAGCGTCACGCTGGAGTGATGCTCAGTCGGACGCACGCATATGTAACATGTACTGTACAAGGGTATCGGCAGTTGGCCGCGCTCGGTCAGTCCTCAGCGCCTGCGCACGCAGCTGCAGCAGCCGTGCGCTCGGCGCGCTCGACGGCCTCGCGTCGCCGGTAGGCGGCCACGCGCGGATGAGCGGCGACGGCGTCGGCGATAGCCACGAGCCGCGGCGCGCCATCTATCAGGGCTGGCGGCACTGATATCGATGCGCGTCCGGCTCGCGTCAGCACACATGCTCGTGCGCACGCGCTCACGAGGACTCGCGCACTCACGCGCAAAAGCCCAGGCGCAAAAGGCCGCCAGTGTGACGTACCGCCTTCGCAATAGCTCCCATCCTGGAGGCCCCGCACGACGCCGTGTAGCTCAAGGTCGGCGATGGTGAGCCTCTCGCCGCACACGTACGGACCGTCCTCGTTGCGTCCAGCGGCGGCCGCCGCCGAGCGCGCGACGGCCGCATCGAGCTGTGCGAGCCGCATGGGCAGCAGCACGCTATCGAGCGCCGATGCGACGCCCGCGACTTGCGCGGGCGTCAACGCTGATGCAGCGAAGAGCGTGCCATCGGCCGGGTTGCGCGGGAGTGCGTTGGCATACCAGCGCGGCAAGAGCGCAGACCTGTGCGGGAGGGCGCACCAGCGTCAGAGAGCGTCCACGCACGAGCGTGCGCGAGCTGCCGCCGCCGATGTGCGCCTCTCACCTGATGTCTCCGAGCGCACCCAGCACCTGCTCTATGTCGAGCAGCAGCTCTCGTGGATACAGCCCCGCGGCGTCGCCCGCCCAGCGCAGCAACGCACCGCTCTGCGCGAAGACGCGACCGGGCGCCCCCGGCAGTTCGAGCGTAGGCACCTGCCCAAACGGCAGCGAACCAGCAGCACGTAGCGCGACGAGGCCTTCGTAGTTCACGCGCACGTCTTCGAAGGAGTCTCCAACGTCGCCATCACCGAGGAAGGCAAGCGCCAGCCGGACGCCATCGGCGAAGCCAGCGATGTCGAGGTACGTCAGTCGCGGGCGCGCCACCCCGGGATGCGCCGCCGCCACCGGCGGCATCAACACCGGCGCCAGCGCCCTGCCGTGCTGACCCGCGCTCGTCAGCTCACAAGAGCACAGCCGCGTGCTGCGGCGCGCGCGCGCTGTGACGCGTGCTTCGGGACCTGCGCGTGCGCAGTTTGAGTTGCCAGACCGCTGCCGCCCGCCGCCATGTGCGCATCTGCCGCTGCTGCCGCCGCCGCCGCGACGGCGGTGCGCTCTCCCCGCGCTTCGTCAGCGTGGCGTACTTCTTGGCGGTACGAGTACTACGCGCCCCGCGGCGCGCCTAAGGGCGCCCCCGCGGACGCCACGTGCGCCAGGGCCGTGCTGGCTCCGTTGCGGGAGTCGCGGCCTGCGCTTGGCGAGCGCGCGGGCTGCATCAATGTCCCGGACAAGGGCCGGGATGGACGCGGTGCGGTCGCCGCCACCGCGCGGGCGCTCATCGAGGCGGGGGCGGATCCGGCGGAGGTCGTGCCTCACTTCAGCTGTAAGACGATGGGTGGGGCGGGCGGGCGCAACGCGGCGTGCCACGACAGGCTCGCGGAGGTGCGTGCGCCTGCTTCGCGGGCCGGCAAGGCAATCTCTCGGCGACCGCGCCCCCTGACATTCGCAGGCACGGGAGGCGATGCATGCACGTCCTGCAGCGAACCGGCTGCGCGGCAGAATGGGGCAGCTGCCGCGAACGCCATAGACGCGTGCCGCAAGTGCGAGCCTTGGAGCGTGCTCCCGTGCTGACACGTCACCCATCGATGCACCAATCGCTCATGTTGCTGTGCGCGTGCGCGCGCCGCAGTTCCTGGGTGAGCTGAGCGCGCTAGGCATTGAGCGTGCGCTGGTGGTAACAGGCTCAGGCGAGCGGCCCGTCGGGTCACTGGAGGCCCTGCGCGAGCATGCGCGGCGGCAGCAGAAGAGTAGTGCCACTGGGGGAGGGCCTAAGCTGCACGTGGCCTTCAATCCATACGAGCCGGCCCTCGACGGCGAGCTCGACAGGCTGAGGGCAAAGCTTAGCACGGGCGTCGTTGCTGGCGTGTGGCTACAACTGGGGAGCGACCCCGAGGCGCTGCGGCGTGGCCTGGAGCAGCTGGAGGCGATCGCGAGGGACGAGCAGGCGCCCAAGCTGGAGCTTTACGGCAGCGTCTTGATGCCCTCGAAGCAGCTCCTAGCACGCTTCCGCTTTCGGCCCTGGGTGGGCGTTCGATTCAGCGATGAGTACCTCACCGACGTCGACGCCGCGCGCGGAATCACCCGCGCCGTGCTGCAGGTGTACGAGGCCCACGGCGTGACCCCGCTGTGGGAGAGCCGCATTAACACGGGCGCCGACGCCGACGACATCCAGGGGCTCATGGATGAGGCGGCGGACGCCTCCGCCCCGGCCGCCGGTAGCCCGGCTGCGACCGCCGGCGGCGCGGCCGCCTACGACGGAGGGCGCCGGCAGCCGAAGCGGCAGAGGCAGCTGGCCGACAACTGACGAGGGCCGCCGCACCCTGCCGGCGTCAGGCCGCGCGCCCACTCACACCCTCCTCGGCGTCGCACCTCGGCGTCGCATGTCGCTACTGTATTTAAGGTATTCCTCCACCAACATGTTTTGTACTATCAATTTGCATTCTCCATGACTTTTTGTAGAAACCCTCGTGGAGCGCTGCCCTCGCTGCTTCGCCGCTGGGGGAACCACAGCAGCAACCGCCCCCAGGCGCCTGTGCGCGCTCGCGCCCGAAGGGGGGGCGCCCTGGCGGCACACTGCTGCAGCTGCGCGCGTGTGGCGCGCGCACGCGCGCGCGGGCGCGCGCGCTCGCGTGCGGACGCGACGGCGGGCCCCGAGGCGGGTCGCCCTGCGGCGGCGCTGCTGGCGGCGCTCCTCGCGGCTGTATCGGCGGCGGCGGGGGCGGATGAGTACCCGCTCGTGGCGCCGCTCGCGGGTGACGTGCGACTGGCAGACCCGGCCGTGCTCATCGACGCTCTGCCTACGGCGGTAGAGTTTGCCGAGCGCGTCACCGACACATACGCGCGCGAATACGAGACCGTGTTTGGCGCTGGCTCGTCGGGAATGCCGTCCGCCGCGGCATCCGTGCGCAGGGCGGCGGCCGAGTACGTGTGCGCGCACTCTGCGGCGGCCGACGAGCCCGACGACTCGTGGATCTCGGCCGCGCGAGGGCAAGCCGACGACGCGTTCGCGCGCTTCACGCAGCACCTTCGCGCCAATCTCACGACTGCGTACCTGCGAGCAGGCTGCTGGAGTCCCGGCGGGAAGGAGAAGCCTTGCCAACGCCAAGTGGTGGTGTTGGCGCTCGGCATTTTCGTCGGCGCGCCCGAGTGCGCGGTGGAGCTCCTGCGCGTCGCGGGCAACGAAGGCGACGAGGACAGCGGAGGCGATCAGCCCAAGCTGGCAATGGAGTACTGCGGGATAGATTTATTAGAGTCTGGGGCGGATGCCGTCGGCGGCGGCGAGACTGCCGTGTACGCCACGAGCAGGAGCACCGACGAGCGGCTGCCCAACGTGAGACCTACCCACCTCGCGTTTGACCACGCGCTCGACGCGCGCCTCGTCGGCACCAACGTGTCTGTTCTGCGGTTGCAGCCGCCGCAAGCAGACGTGGAGGTGGCCACCGCAATGGGCTGCCTGGCGGTGCATCCAATGCTCACTCTGGCCTCGTTGGGTATAGGTCTCAAGTATGTGAAGGAGCCTTCGATCGGGCCAGACCCGTCTGACTCTTCGCCGCCATCGCCATCGCCTCGCCCGCCACCTCGTCCGCCTCTTCCACCGCCTTCGCCGCCTCCCGATGTCATTCCCCCTCGCCTCCAGCTCGCCTTTGCGAGCGCGCGTTCGTACACCGCTAGCTCATCCGCAGTGCTGCTGGTTGCGGCCAGCGAGCCGCTCGCTACCGTCGGCCTGCTTGCGGCCTTGCACGTGGTCAACGGCAGCGCTGTGCGTGCCGCCGAGACGACCACGTCCTATTACGACGAGTCCAGTGGCATGACAGAAGAGCTCGCGGAAGGCTTCGCGCTGGGCTGGGACGTAGAGGTACTATTAGACAGCGGCACGACGGTGTCCGTGGACGTACCGGTGGGGGCAATTGTCGACCCCGCCGGTAACGCCAACCAGGTGGCATCCAACACGGCCACTCTGCGGCAGTACGTGGCGATGGGCGAAGCCGAGGTCGCCGCTACTATCTCAGCGGCTGCAGCGACAACAGTAGCCTTGTCTGTTGGCACCTCGGTGGTTACATCGGTGGGGAGCTCCGTGGTGGCTTCGGCGGCGGCCTCGAGCGCCACTGCGGCACTGGGGACAAGCAGCATAGGGCTGAGCAGCGCGCTGGGCTCGGCAGTCAGCGTGATTGGTGCCGTGCAGACGCTCGCTCTGTCGGCGTCGCTAGCAATAGAGCTGCCCCCAATGTATCAGCTTGCCACCGACAGCGTCCAGTGGGCAATACTCGCGCAGCCCGCTGGCTCGACGCTCGAGTCCGGGGCGGTCGTCGCTACCGAGACTGCCGCCGGGAGGCGCAGGCTGGTGGAAGCTGGCTTCGAGTCCTCGGGCGTATCCAACGTCACGGGGACAGCCGACGGCGCTTTGGATTCGCTGGTCCTGAGCTTGAGCTCGCTGAGCACGCGTGATGAGCTCAGGCTGGTCGGGCTGGGTGCGCTTGGCATCGTCGTCGGCCTCACACCTCTGCACATGTGCGCCCTTGCAGCTTGGCGTCGCCTGCTCAAAGCCGACCCGCCCAGAGTGATGGCGCTCGGGAGGATTGAAATGATGGCAGTGGCGGGGGCTCTCGTACCCATCACGAATAAGGCTGCCACGCTTGCGGCCTCCGGCGTAAGCTCAGACGCTGCCGTGGGCGCGGGAGTGCTCGGCCTGGTCGGAATCATCCTCTGTTGCTTGCTGTACGTCATAGTCGTGAATCTTGTCCTGGAGGACACGCGCGCGGTCGTGTTTGTGCGCAAAGTGGACGATGGCAAGACCGCGCTCGCACCACTCAAAAAGACACCCCTGCGCCGCATCTCGACCTTCTTCGCTGGGCGCATCGACGGCTCGCCCGCGGACTACGAATGGCGCGTGGCTGACGAGCGCAGAGGAAAGTACTTCCACAGGTAGGGTGCTCGCGCTTTGTTGGTACCCACGTAGGCGTGCTTGTGCGCACGGCTGACGTGCCCCCCGCTATTGCGCATGCGCGTACGCCCCGGCGTGCGCGTACACAATAGTGTTTTTGCATTTCTCTACGAGCAGACCGTGGGGCATGGCGCCCCGAACCAGACTCAGGCGCTGCGACCCGCAGATGATGCATCTCCGCGCGCCACGGACACGGCGTCCACGCGTCTGCCGCTGCAAGTGCGCAACGCATCGGAGCGCGTTGCGGCGTACGTGCGAGTGTTGTTCGCTCCATGTGCCCTGCTGGTGCTACCAGTGCTACAAGCGGCGGCGTACGGCGCCTACAGCACCACAAGCTTTCTTCTAAGCTCGATCGACCCCGCCGAGGACAGCAACAACACATTCAACCAGATTTACATGGTGCTCAGCGTGTTTGCCACACAGCTGGTGTGGCTCTGTCTCACGAGCCCGTACATACACAAACTAAACCAAATGCTCCGAATGCTGGGCCTGCTCTGCGAGACTGCGGTTGTGCTCGTGGCGCTACGACTCGCTCTCCTGAGCGATCGCGTCACACCCGAGGAACAGGACACTGCAGGCGTGCTGCTGCTGGTCTTCGGGGCTCTGGGTGTCGTGCTCCCGCTCTCATACCACGCCATCATCACCATGCTGCAGGTGCGAGTGTTTTGGCAGCCCTTTCGCTGGAAGGTGCGCAGCCTGCGCAAGCGCGCGCTCCAGGTGAGGGCCATGCAGGATGGACCGGACGATGAAGCGCCTGCCCCGCCAGTGGAGCCGCCGCCGCCGCTGGCTACGTGGTTTGGCAACGGCACCGTGGGTGTCTCAAAGGTCAAGCCGGCGAGGGAGTGGCATGGTGCGGAAGAGGAGGTCGTCGGCATACAGGCTCGTATTCACCAGACAAGTGCGGCCGTGGTGACGCCAGCACCGAGCGGCAGTGAGCTGCCGGCGTCCTTCCACCGCACTGTTGAGGGCAGGCTGGTGGACTCACAGAAGGCCGAGACGGCGCCCGAGCCCGAGCCCGAGCCCGAGCCCGAGCCCGAGCCCGAGCCCGAGCCCGAGCCCGAGCCCGAGCCCGAGCCCGAGCCTCATCTGAATCACATTTCCGTGCCCCCAACGACGCCCCCCGCCCGAGGGTGGGCGCGGCACGTCACCTCGGTGCTCGCGCTCGCCCGCGGCCACGCGGGGACTCCCACCGGCAACGGCTTTGGCTCGACGCCCCGATTCTGAGGGGGGCGCGGGACCCCCCTGGCTGAACCTGATGGCGCCACACGCATTCACATTGGTCATTAAATTAATATCATTGTATCATGTACCCACGGGCGACACATCCAAGCAAATGCGAACGCCGCAACCCGATCCGGCCGATCCGGGCTCGCGATGTGGGGGGGCCACAGCGTGTGCGCGGAGCAGGGTTGACGGCATCCCCCTCCCCCCCCCTTCCCCCCCCCCCTTTCCCCGCCGGTTGTAGCCACGTCCGAGCTGTGTGCGCCCTGCGACTCCCACCCCGCCGCCTCTTCCTCCCCCCCCTCTGCCACGCTCGCGCGCGCACAGCCGAGGTTGGGCGTAGAGCGCGGCGATGCTGGTGGGGAAGGCCCGCGCGGCCGCGGCGCGGCGCCCCGGCGACGGGTGTCGCCGCGGGGTGCCCGCGCCTGCGCCGAGGGAAGGGCGGCATGGGAGCGCGGGCGGGGCGCGGGACGGGCGGTGGAGGTGCGCTCGCGGAGCGGGCGGGGGCGAGGGCGCGCCCGACCAGGCCGAAAAGCTGGCCTCGGAGCGCCTGGAGCGGCTCGAGAAGCTGCTCGGGTCGGCAACCGCCGAGGGCGAGTCAGAGGGGGACGTGCGCTCGCGCGGGCGGGCGGACGCAGCACTCGACGCAGCGCCTCCGGCTGACGATGGGAGAAGGGACACCGGCGCGAGCTCGCTGCTTGGGGGCGTGCAGTCGACCCTGCGCACGGCGCTTCTGAGCGCTCGCAGCGCGCGCTTGAATGCGGTCGCCGTGGGGGGCGTGGTTGTTGTAGGCGACCGCGAGCTGCCCGAGCGCGGGCTGTATCGTGCAGCCGTGTACGAAGTCAGGGGAATCTTCTACTTGCGTCGCGGGGCAGCCCCAGCACTCAATGCCTCCGAAGTTCGCGAGAATCGCCTCGACACCATCGGCGACCAGCGGCGCCCTCCCGACGCCGACTTGTGGCTGGAGCTGTACTCCGAGAGATTCCACGCCCCCGAAGATGAGCGAGGGGAGGGCGAGAGCGCCAACGGCGGCAGCAAGCGCCGGCAAATCGACCCACTCCTGGGCGCACGCGGCGGGCCAGACGGCGGCAGGGGCACCCCAGTGTTGTGCCGTGCGTCTGAGCTGGATCTTCGCACGGTCGACGCCGAGATTGCAGAAGCGCTCTCGATCGCAGTGGTCCCGCTCTCGTTCTGGCTGACGTTCATCGCGCTCGTGCTGGCGTACGGAAATGCGACGCGCTGAGTGGACGACGCGCTCGGTGCATGTTCTCGTATCATTAGGTGGAATTGTTAATGGTGGCCGTGCCGACACCTGTCCCCCGACCGCCGCGCGCCGACGCAGCGCTGCGCAGAGGGGGAGCACGTGCCTGCAGCGAGGCGCAAATATTAGATGGGTGGGCGCGCCCGGAGACGCACAGCTTAGTGCTGTGCGGTGAAGAATGCCGGAGCGTGCAGAATCCAGTTGTCAATGTCCGAGGCGGGGCAGGCCACCTCGAGCTCGCAGAGCGCTGCAGATCGGCCGTAATCAAAGTAGAGCGGCACACGCAGCATGGACGTCGAAGTAGACATGTCAGCGGCGGCATGGCCTCGCGCCACCCACTCGATGGCGCAAGGCGGAGCGGGCGCCAAGTTCGGCGCGTCCGGAGCGACCTCCACCAGCACACCGCCCTGGATGGCGGCACCCTCAATGCTGAGGCCCTCGAGCAAGCAGCCGTTGGCAGGCGCCCCGGTCGCGGTGAAGCTCGTCCTCAGTGCGAGGGCCTCGAGCGGCACGCGCAGCCCGCGGGCCGCCTGCTGCGCCAGCGCCTTGAGGAAGCGCGCCGGGTTGAACAGCTGGCCCAGGTCGAGCGGGCGCGCCAGCAAGGAGCCATCGGTCGCAGCGCGCTGCCAGCCGTCCAGCGCGCCCGCGAGCCTCGCTGCAGCGCGGCAGTACGCGAGTGGCTCCTTGGGTCCCTCCCAGAGTGTGTCCCAGCTCGCGGGCACGCAGCTGGCGAGCAACGCCTCGGCGTCGGCCTTGGTTTCTGCCGTGAGCATGTCACGCCCGCGAAGCACCGCCCCGATGGCCGCCAGCGTCTGATCGATCGCGCGCACCACCTTTCGGCCGTTTGAGCCCTCGAGCTCAACAAAGGCAGCGATGGGCGACAGCTGAGTGTTGGCACCCCTGCCGCCGGCGCGCTTGAAGCCCTCCCTGAGCTGCGGCGCACCCGTCATGAGCGACTCCCACTGCCGCATAATGGGCCCTAGGCTCACCGCCCAGCGCTCGCGCGAGAAGCCCGACCCAGCTGTGGACGCCAGCAACGACGCCGAGCGCAGCTCCCGCAGGCGCGAGCGCACGCTGTCGGCGTTCGCCTGCACGACGGTGCGTTGGACGTTGGGCGACAGCGAGAAAAGCGCGGGTGTGTCGGCGTCGGGCATGCTCGCAATGAGTTCCAAGTAGTCCCTGTGATTCGTACTGGTGGGCAACAGCAAGCCCGTGCCCGGCATGGGCCTGCCGGAGACCGCCTGCTGGCAGAAGTACCGGCGTAGGTAGGCATTCAACACGCGCACGTCATACGGGTTGTCCACGCGGCCGCCATAGATGGCCTGCGCGAGAAGGCCGTGCAGGTACTTCCACTTGATGCCGGATGAGTCCCCGCCCTTGCACGCGATCTCGAGGATGTCCGAGGCGCAGCGCAGGTCGGCGAAGGAAAATTCGTAGAACTTGGTCCAGCCTTGCACACCGTACGTCCGCCGCTCCTGCACGATCGCGTTGAACCACGCCAGGCAGAAGAGCATCTGCGCGCGCGCTACCGAGCCCTGACCAACAAAAGTGGTGGGCCACGCGTCATACGAGCGCTGCAAGTTCTTCTTGATGCCCGGCGGTGACTCATACGACACCTTGAGCGAGTTGGCGAGCAGGCCGGCGGGCACACCGTCGTGCTCCTGCGTCGTGCAGAAGAGGCGGAACGACTCGTGCGGCTCCAGCGCGTGGATCTCCTTCTCGAGAATGGGGAGGAACGAGAGCGACAGGTGCAGGTTCTTGAGACACAGCCAGTCGCCCTTGGCGGCACATTCGCGCAGCAGTGCCAGCGCCGGCTCCGCCTGGCCCTGGCCCATCGCAACCTGCCTGAAGCGCTCCAATCCTACCATGCGCCCGGCAAACTCCTCGAGCTCCTGCGATGGGTCACTGCCAGTCGACGTGATGAAGACCACCGGCTCGCTCGATATGCTCTCCGCGTGAAGCCTGGCCAGGCCGCCGCTCGGCGCAGGCAGCGTGCGGCAACCAAGAGCCTCACACACGTACGCCTCCATCGCCGCCTGCAGCCTGTCAGGACGAACAGCGTCCACGAGCATGAGCCTCGCAAGCGGACTGGCGCTGCTCCCAGCGACGCCCTGCGGGAAGGAGGCTTCGCACTGCGGCTGAGCCGCCCACGAGGCCCACTCCTGCCCGGCCTGTGCGCACGCGTGACCAACCTCTGGGAAGGCCGATGCAAGCGCGGCGAACTTGTGCGCCCGCTCGTTCGGCACCCACGCTGGCGCGCGGCCGTCCGCGCCAGCGCCTCCCTCCATGGCCGCTTGGCCAAGGAAGTGATCCCACGCGGGGTCGGACATACCCTCCTCAGCGTCCAGCGTGTCGCCGCCGGCCGCCCTGCCAGCGATCGCCTCGGCAGCAATCGCGTGCGCCAGATGCATGCCAAAGGTGAGTCTGTCCGCCTTGAATAGCGTGCGTACCACGTAGCCGTGCACCAGCGATAACAGCGTGGCCAGCAGCACGCTCATGCGCGCGCCCAAGTCGTTGGCGGGCGCCTCCGACTCGAGCGCGCGCTCGAAGAGCCGCTGGAATGTCGACTGCGAGAAGCGGTACATATGTGACAGGTGCGAGAGGTCACCGAGCAGGAAGAACAGTGCAGCACCACGCGACGCGAGAGGCTTGTACACGCTGCGCTGCGCGTCAAGGGTCACCTGCAGCTTGTGCGCCTCCTCGAGGCTCTTCTCGATGGTCACAGCCTTCACCTTGGTCTCCTCTAGCGAGCTGATGAGCGCGCGATTCTCAAGCAGGTTGCCCTCCGAGGTGGCGAGCGCGTCCAGCAGCGCCTCCTCGAGCGTGACGAGCTCAAGGCGCAGCTCCTCCTCCTTCTTGAGGAGCTCGCTCTTTTGGCGTTCGAGCTCCGGCTGCTCGTGCGTGATGGCGATACCCAGAAGCTGGCTCTCCACCCCGCCGCGCGTCACGTTGCAGTTGATCGACGTCACCAAGTGCCGCGCGTCGGGAGGCAAGCTCGGCGCAGGCGATCGCGTCACCAGGAAGAGCCTGAAGTCCTCGTTGTAGTCGACCAGCTTGTCGCCGACCTGCACGGCGAGCCGCGGGCCCTGGCGGACGAGGTCCTTACGTAGAATGGGGTATAGGATCGGCTCGATGTGGTCGGCCTCGCGCACCACAATGGTCTTGCCGAAGCGCACGGCGAGCTCCAGCGCGTTGGTGAAGCGCTCCTCGTGCATCGCCACGCTTTCCACGCTCGAGCCCGACGAATCGCCCTTGGCGCCCGAGCCGCGCAGGTGCGTTTCAAGCCAGTGCGCGGTGTGGCTCGAGGGGTCCACGATGAGCGGCGGCTGCGTCGAATTGAGCACGCAGACGGCGTTGGCCGCGCTCAGAGGGTCTGCCGGCAGGCCCTCGGCCTTCCACAGCAGCATCTCGCTCTCGCTAGACATGAAGCGCGCCAGGTCGAAGCCTTCCATTCCCATTGCTGACGTCCACTGGCGCGTGTAGTTCGCTCGCATCTCTTCGGCCTGCGGCGCGAGATAAGTGATGGACGCTGCGGCGAGCATCATCTTCGTCGGCAGGGCAGTGACCTCCTACGAGAGCGAGCGCACCTGTCTCTCCCAGCGGCTCTTCTCGCCGCCGAGCTTTGAGAGCAGCGACTGAGCCGCACCCAGCTGCTCGGTGGCGCGCTGCAGGCCGAACTTGAGTTGCTCGGCCTCCATGGTGCGCTGCTGGAAGTCGGCCTTGAGCGCGGCTACGCGGTCGTCGAGCGTTGCGAGCTCCTCCTCGCACGCGCGCAGACGCACCCTGGACTCATCGAGTGATGCGCTCAAGTGGTCCATCTCGCTCTCGAGCGGCCCAATTTTGGCCAGGATGTACGAATACTGGACGTTGGCCTTCACCCACGCAGCGAGCGGCGCGGCGGCCACGCTGCTCTTGTAGATGACGGCATGCTCAAAGGAGTTGCCCTTCTGGCGCAGCAGTTTCTCGACGGCGTCGCGCGCCGCCGGGGTAATGTCGTGCGGGTCGAAGTTGAGGATCTGCTCCTTGACGCCCCGCACGCCCAGGAACTTCTTCATGGCGGTCCACGAGGTGTCCGCGCCGCCGAAGAGGCGGATGACTCCTTCGAGCACGTCGCGAATGGGGTCCGGCGGCACCTTGAGCGAGCGGATCTCTGTCAGGTTTTCGCTCTTGACTTGCCCCACGGCCGCCCTGGCAGCGTCCACCATGGGTTGGATCTCCGCGAGCTCGGAGGCCACCGCGCCCTTGCGCTGCTTGAGTTCGGTCTCTTCCGTGCCCAGGCGCTGCTGCAGCACGGTGACCTCGTTGCGCGAGTCGCTCGCGCTCTGCATTGCGAGCGTGATCTGCCCCAGCGCCTGCTCCGCCTGCTCCTGCTTCTCCTCGAGCGCGGCGCGCTGACGCTGTGCCTGAACGCTAAGCTCATCGACTGTCGCCTCGGCTTCGGCGAGCTTCTGCAGGCCACTCGAAGTGGACGCGCGCTGTTTCAGAAGCGAGGCACGCTTCGCGCTGAACAGCGACGCGTATGTGGCCACGAAGGCTACGAACTGGCGCGGCGTGGCACCCTCCAGCCGCTGCGTGTCGTGAATCGCTATCATCTGCGCGACGATGCGCTTGCCATCGTCCTTGTTGCTCTCGGCAATCACGGCCTTGAGGAGCTTCGCAGGCACAGCCCCCATCCCCGTCGGCGACCATCCGTTGGTCCACAGCAGCGTGCACCGCGTGAAAAGCGCCGGGTTGCTGTCGCACCGCAGCGAGTAGCCGTCGGCGGACGGATCCATCGACAGTACGATGCGGAGGTTGGCGCGAACGCGTACGACGAAGAACTCGTACAGCGTACGGCACTTGAAGCGGAAGCCGTGCTGCGAGAATGCCTCCCTGAGCGGTCCCAGCGAGGTCTCGAGCTCCTCGTTGCTGAAGAGGCCGGGTATCTCCCCGCCGCTCAGCAAAGAGTTCAAGCACTCAAGGAATGTGGCCTCACCCAGGTTGTGGTCCTCCACGAAGAGCACGCAAGCCTCGCCCTCCACGCCGGCGCGCAGCATGGACGCCTTGAGGTCCGCGCGCAGTGCCTTGAGGTCGTAGCCGCGTCCCATCCTGAGCGTGACCATTTCGAGGCGCAGCGCGTACGCCGCCAGCGTGACCGCCGACCGGCGGCCAACGCCCGAGGGTCCATTGAGCAGAAGGCAGCCGCCCGGGTTGCTGAGCGCGCGTTCAATTCGCGCGATGCGCTGCACCACATCAGTAAAAAGAAAGATGTTGAGCTGCTTGAACTCGCGCTCGTAGCGCATCAGAAGGTCCTGGACGAGCGGGACGTAGTCAACCACGGGCAGGCGAACCAGCTGCGGCGCAGTGGGCACGCTGTCGCCGCCGCCGCCACCCACCGGCGGGGGCACGGTGAGCGTCGTAAAGATGGTGTCGCGGGAATCGGGCGCCTGGCCCCAGTGGGAACGAAGCTGGTCCGTAAGAATGTCCTCGAAGCGCGCCTCGTCCTCGGCACTCACCATCCGGTCGCCGAAGTGCCGCCAGGCGGCGTGTGCAACCGCCTCGAGCACGGTACCGGCGCCGCCGCCGACCGCGTCGTAGCGACGCAGCGCCTGCGCCCACGCGGTCAGATCGCGCGGCGTTAGCTGGTAGTGGCGGTGCGTCTCGGCGCTGAAGGCTTCCCGCATGCCCTCGTACACGTCGAGGATGGTGCCCGCGAGTCTTGCGGCAGGCGCGTCGCCCGCCCACTGCGCGTCGTTGCCGCCGGTCATTTCCTTCAAGATGGGCACGAGCATGCGAGCGTAGACGTCCGTCAGCTGATCGCGGTCGGGGAAGGACATGAAACCGAGCCGAACCACCGCCGTGAGGCGAGTGGTGAGCGCGTGGCGACCAACGGTGGTCTCCGGGTTCATAGTGCACACGATCTGGATGCGCTCGAGGGTAATGAACTCAAGCGAGTCGTCGTAATAGCCGTTGTACGTAACCAGCTGCTGCAGGAAGGATGAGAGCTGCGACGTGTCATACTTGTCGGGCTTGGGAAGATTGCACTCGCGCAGATACAGAATGAGGCGCTCGCTGTCGCGGGGCCGCAACACCTTGCCCACGGCAGTAGTGGCCGGCGCGCCACACATCTGCGACAGCTTCTGCAGCACGGCGCGGGTGTCCGTCTGTGCCGAGCAGAAAATGGTCGCCACGCCCGCGCCGCTCAGCCGCTCGAAGCAGTGGGCAAGCAGCGTCGACTTGCCCGCGCCGTCGGGGCCCGACAGGATGACCGGCTCGCCGCGCTCCAGCCAGGGCATCACCAGTGCCGCATTTGCACGCATATCGTGGGTCGGCACGAAGACATGTGCGGCATCATCGTCGCCATCGGCGTCGTCATCCTCATCGCCTTCACGATACGCCTCAGGCGGGCGCAGCAGTTCGTCGGCGAGCACCTCGCCACTCCAGCGCTCCACCTCTGCGTACAGCTCGTGGCGGGTGTCGAGCGGCAGGTTGGCGCCGAAGCCGCGCGCCACGCCAAGCGCGTAGCCGCGCGGCGTGGCGTCGTCGGGTCCGGTGGGCAGGCAGCTCAGCGCGTTGGCAATGAGGCCTGCACGCGTGGTGGGCACTGCCGGTGGGTGCGCCTGCGCCCAGTCGAGTGCCCTGTAAAAGAGGTCGGCGGTCGCACGCTCCGCGACAGGGCGCAGCTCCTCCGGTAGCGTCCCCAGCCACTTTCGCACCAGCAGCTTGGCGTCGAGGGCTTCCTCGCTCAGCACGATCATGCCCATGCGGCTCACGGTTGCACGGCTGGCGAACTCGAGCGAGTGCGTCTCGAACAGGAAGTTGACGTTGTGCGCGAACTGGATGCGCTCGCCATTAGGGACTATTCGAGCTCGCGCCGAGCCAGGCAGCGCGGGTGGCGCCTGTCAGCGCCGTGCACGTGCCATCCATACGATGCGCGGGCGGCGGGGGGAGCTCTCGGACGCAGAGCGCTCGCGAGGCAGAGAGCGCACACAAAACATCGAGCTGCAAGGGGCGTGGCGTCAGCGCACCGCGCCAGCTGGCACCACGTACGCGTCATGAGCTTGTTGTCGTCGAGCACGCTGTTGAGGCTCTCAATCCACACGGGGTCGACATCGCCGTCGATGACGATCCAACTGTGCGTGTCGAGGCTTTCGCGCACAACCTGTCTGGCGGCGGCCACCATGACGCCGTCGTGCATCTCGCGAGTGTCCGGGTCCATGTAACCGAGGAGCTGCTCGCGTGGGATGGCCTTGGGATTCATGACGTGCAGCTTGGGCGCACCCGCCGGCGTCTTGGCCAGCGCCAGCTCCAGAATGCGCCACAGCGTCGTCTTCCCGCAGCCCGAGGGCCCGACGACGACCACGCCGATGCGCTGCGACAACGCGACGTGCAGCTGCATGACCTTCTGCACGTGCGCGTCGACCACCTCCAGCCCCATGTCTGACATCGCCGCGCGGATGGCCGCTTCCATGTTGGCGTCGCCCGAGTCGTCCACGCGCACGCCGACGAACACATCGCCCACGAGCGCGTTGAAGCGCGCGACGTCCACGTGGGCGAGCTTGGGCAGCGTGCACACCCGCAGCGCGCGCACCAGCAGCTGCGACTCGAGCGACTCGTCAATGACGGATCCCCTCTCGCGCTCGGCCTGAAGGAGCACCCCGGCGATAGACAGCGCGGTCTTCATGCTGCGTAGGCCCCAGTCGTATTGCACAGCCGCGCTGAGCAGCGCCTTCGAGGTGTCGAAGACCGCGACCAGTTTGCGCCCGAGCGCGCGCGCGTGCGCGTACCCCTCGCCGAGCAGCATCACCTCCGAGATGAGCTCGTTATTCGGCTTGGACATGGCTACCTGGCGGAAGAGCGCCTTGAGGTTGTCCGGCAGCTTGGAGCGACCCCCGTAGCCCTTGCCCGCTGGGTTGAGCGTGACGAAGATGCCAGCATTCTTGTTGACGTCCACGGTCCGCCCCAGGAACTCCATGGTCTCGGCACGCTGCTTGAGCGCGAACTGAATCGTTTGGATCTGCTGAGAGACCGCGCTGAGCACGTCGGGGAGCAGGCGGTTGAACTCGTCGAAGCAGCCCCACGCGCCGCATTTGGCGAGGCCGACGAAGATGCGCGCCATCGCGTGCATATCGAAGGCCTCATCGCAATTAAAAACCAGGCACTGTCGGCCGAAGGCCTGCGCCAGCGACTTGACACTCTCTGTCTTGCCGGTGCCTGCGGGCCCGTAGGGGTTGCCGCCCGCGCCCAGGTGCATGGCGGCCGTCAGCGTCAGATAGCACTTGTCCGTGAGCGGTGTGTACACGAGCTTGGGCGCGTTGCCCTGGTACTCGAACGTGTAGTCGCCGTAGTACTCGCCCATGGCGCACGCCGCGCCGCCGCCCTTTGTGGCGTAGTACCGCAGTTGGCGATACCACGTGTAGTCGTCGAGCGAGCGCACGCCAGCGTCGGCCAGCTGATCAACCACGTCGATCAGATGGATGACGTCAAGGACGAGCGCTTTGATCTTGAGGTTGAGCACCTTGTGGCCCGTGACATTCAGGCTCGTGTACTCGCGCAGCTGCTCGCTGAGCTTGCCGTGAAGCTGCTTGAGCGTCCCGCCCCTGATGGCCGCCTCGGCCTCCTGTGTGAAGTGCACGGCGTCAGCGAGGCCTAGCACCTGGCTAGGGATGGCGTCGTAGTCCTTCTCAGCCAGGCAGCGCTTCAGAAGGCCCTTGAGCGTGCCGACCATCTCCACGGAGAGCGCACCGAGCCACTCCTCGACGGAATCCGTCACGGCGACAGGCCGAGCGAGCGGCACGACTTCGCCGGCGGCCGACTGCATGCCCACGATGGCCTTGTTCTCTGCGCCGAAGCGCACGGTGTGCACGCCCGCAAAGAGCTTTTTGAGGTGGCTCTGGATGACGGTGGGATCCTTGGACTGGCCGAGGATCTGCAGCAGGTCGTCGTCACCGATGAAGTAGAAGCGGGGAAACATGGAGCGCTTCTGCTCCAAGAAGACGGCCAGGGCCTTCTGGCAGTGTTCGAGCTGCTCCGTCATCCGGGGCAAGATGTGGAGCAGGCGTGGAAACTCGGAGAACGACACCACCAGCGGGTCGTTCTTCACGGCGCCCATGATGCGGCGGAAGTCGTCGTCGACCTTGCGGAAGCGCGCCTGCTCGTTGGGCAGCGCGCCGCGCCCGAAGATCGGCTGCAGGTAGACCCAGCGTCGCTGCACGCCGTTGAGCTGCGCGAGAGCATCGGCGAGCGTCGCCAGGCGCCGCCCCCACACGTCCGCCTCGTCCTTGAAGGCCGCAAAGAAGGGCGAGTCCTTGAGCGAGCCCAGAAGCGACTGGTTGTCGCCAACCTCGGTGAGAAGCTCTTTCCACTCCTTGATGAGCACCGTGCGTCGCACGGGCGCCGTGGCGGTCTCGTGCGGCACCACGGCGAATTGGCGCTCGAAGCCCCACACCTGCAGCTGCTCGAGCGCCTCGCGCAGCACGGTCTCGCCCTGCGCCTGCGCGTGCAGGTGCTTGAGCTGCTCAACATTGGCGAGCAGGCGCTGCGCCTTGCCCACGAAGGTGCCCAGGGTGAGCTCATCGACCTTGGTGCTCGTGGGCAGGCCGAGCAGGCTGAACATCTGGGCCCAGTGCGTGGGCTGGTAGCCGTCACCGCGCACGTACGTGAGCGCCGGCACGGCCTTACGGTAGCCCTCGATTTCGCGCATGAGCATGAGCGCCACGGCGTCCTTGCCCGCCCCGCCGCGGTCCTTGACGCGCGTCGCCCACCGGGTGAGGAAGTCCTCGAAGTCAAAGAGGCGCGCGCGCACGGAGAACCAGTCCTTGCCCATCTGCTCACGCTTTGCCACGTCGAACTCGCCGTACACGGACCACGCCTCCTTCGTGGTCTCGATGTCCTCCTTGCACTCAGCGAGCGTCGTGAAGTCGGGCGGGTCGAGATCGAACGCGGCGCAGTTGGACGACAGCCGCGCGGCATCCTCGCCGAGATCCACGAGCGCGGCCGCGTAGTCGTCGATCTTGGAGAGCGTCACCGACGCGTCGCCCTCGGGCACGCCCTGCGGCTTCAGCTGCAGCCAGCGCTCGCGGAAGGACTCGCACCGCAGCGCGAACTCGCGCAGCTCGCGCTCGATCCGCGACTTGAGCTGGTCCTTTTGCTCCTCGAGCCGCGCGCCATGCTGCTCGAGCTGCTGGAGGAAGCTGTCCCAGTCGTTGCTCAGGCCGCTCAAGTCGACGAGGTGCACGCTGGCCCCCTTGCCGCCGCCGCCGGCGTAATGGCGCAGCAGCTTGTTCTTTTCCTCGCAGCGGCGCTTGAGCGTGCCCATCGTGGGGATGTTCTGCACGAGCGCCTGCGCCTCGGCGCGCGCCTCGCCGATCTCCTCGAGGCTGGCGGCGTTCGCCTCGAGCATCTGGCGCCCCTTGCGCATCCACTCGTCGATCTGCTCCTTGTCGGCCTGCGCCTTGCGGCGCAGCGAGCCCAGGAGCGCTTCGTGGACCCCCTTGATCTGCTCGTCGATGGCCGACTTGACGGGCGCCAGGGAGACCAGGTAGCAGTCCACCTTGAGGCTCGCGGGCACGCGCTCGCTCGCGCGCTGGCGCTCGCGCAGCGACTTGAAGTTGGCGTCGTACTCCTGCACGGTGTCCACGTGCTCGTCGACGAAGGCCTCCATGTCTTCGACGGTGCCCAGCGCCACCCAGTCCTGCAGGCGCTTGAGCTCGTCCTGCAGGCGCATGAAGAGCGTCTCCGAGCGCTCGTGCACGCGGGCGATGGCAGCGCCGTAGCCCTCGGTCATGCGCCGGAAGAAGGTCGCCTCCGAGACGCCCCTGAAGGAGCCGGGGATGCCCAGGAACTGCTTGACGGACTTGTAGTGCGCCGCGCGCATCTGCTCGAGCGGCGGGTCGAACTGCAGGCGGCGGTGCTTGAAGACCATGCGCACCTCTGTCTGCGGCATGTGCTCGTTGAGGCACTCGAGGCCCACCTGGTACTGGTACTGCAAGACCTTGAACAGCTGGTAGTCCCAGTGCATGCGCCACTCGCGCGTGTCGTTTGGGTTCAGCCCCATGCTGCGCTCGATCTTGTCGAAGGACAGGCGCAGGTCCTTGATGCCCTCCTTCCAGCGGTCGCGGGCGCGCACGAGGTCGACCGACATGAGCGCGGCCACCTTGTCGCGCACGCGCGCGTGGTGCGCGCGCAGGCGGCGGTTCTTCGACGTGAGATTTGAGCAGGCCGCCTGCAGGCGCCCCACGTAGCCCTCGAGCTCGCTGACGTTGCTCCAGGTGAGCGGGGCGCCCATGGCCGTGCGCCCGTTCTTGATGACTTCCTCGAAGCGCAGCGCGTCCTCGAGCATGAGGCCCTTCTGACACTGGAGCATCTCGTGCTGGATGTTGTTGTAGAAGTTGGCGACCTGCTTGAGCACCATCGCGTGGCGGTAGAAGCGCGCGGCGGTTTCCGCCGCCCGCGCGAGGTCGGGCGGCACGGCGAAGCCCAGCGCGCTCAGCTGGCGCACCTCGCGCAGCAGCGTCACCAGCTGGGGCTTGTAGTGCACCTCTACGTGGCCGTCGACCATGTCGAGCGCCATGATCTTGCCGCTCGTCTCCAGCGAGAAGTCCTCGAGCGTCGCCTGCGTGTCCGCCTTCCACTCTTCGAAGTCGCGCTGCGAGCTCTCGCGCAGCTCGCGCGCGAGATCCTGCGCCATCAGTCCGAAGTCGGTCGGCGCGCGCTCGCCGCCGCCCCCCAGCAGAGCCTCGAAGGTCTGCTCCGCCTCGGCCACCTTGGCGCGGCACTGCGCGCTCCACGCGAGCCGGGCCACGCTCGCGGGCGCCAGCCGCCGCCCGCCGCCGCCGCCGCCGGCCTGGGCGTCCATGTCCGAGCGGATGTTGCTCAGGTGCGACAGCGCGAGCCGCTGCAGCGTCTCCCGCTCCGGCCCGAGCGACGCCGCCACGCCGGGCCGGGCCATGAGCCCGCCCAGCCGTCGGAGCTCGCGGAAGACCTGCTGCGGCTGGGCGGCCGCCGCCGCGCCCCTGTCGCCGTGGGCGCCGACGGCGGCCGACAGGCTCGGGATGACGACGGACGCGAGATGCTCTCGCAGGCGCTCCCCCACGCGCGCCTCGGCGGGCGCCGCGCCCGCCTCGTACTCCGCGCAGGCCGTCGCCCAGGTCGCGTCGGACAGTCCGCCCACGCGCAGGGGCTCGCAGTACCCGCTCGCGAAGGGCGCGAACGCATCGTCCAGGCGCAGCACGCGGACGTCCTCGGGCCCCAGCAGGCGGCGCATCTCGTGGTGGGCGTCGAGCATCTGCAGGATGGCCTCGCAGCGGCCGCCGAAGGCGCCCACCGCGGACACGTCGTACGCGGCGCCCTCCCAGGGGTGCGCTTTGGTCTGCAGCCAGATGCCCTGCGTGAGGTCGCTGACGGCCCTCTCCCAGCGCGCGCTCAGGCGCATCGCGAAGCGCAGCTCGGAGTCGACGCGCGCGCGGTTCGCGCGGGGAGGCCACACGCCGCCGGCGAGCTTGCCGCGCGTGTACGCGGCGAAGGCCTCGCCGACGCAGCCCAGCAGGTGCGCCATGCGCCGCTGCGGGTACGCCTGCTCGCCGAGCCCCCACAGCGCGTCCAGCGCGTCGCGCGTGGCCTCGAGGAGCTCCAAGACCCCCTCGTGATCGAGCGCGCCCAGGTCGCCGAACTCCGCCCTGATGGGGTCGAACTCGCGGCACACCTCGCCGGCGGCGTCCCTCACGTGCGGCGCCGAGCGCGCCGAGCCGGCCAGGTCCTCCCAGAAGGACATCTCGTCGGAGGGCGTGGCGATGCCCGCCAGCGGCGCGGTGGCGGGGTCCGCGCGCTTCGACGAGCCGCCGCCGCGGCGCACGGCCGCGCCCAGCCCCGCCTCGACCTCGCGCACCAGCGCGCTCAGGTCGCCGTCCGCGGCCGCGCCGGCGGCGCCCTCCCGTTCGGCGTCCGCGCCGCGCTTGCCGCCGCGCGCGCCCACCAGCGGCGCGTAGACGCTCTTCACGCTGCGGTAGAACGCCGCCAGCAGCTGCGACGACGCGAACGAGCTCACCACCAGCTTGTGCGGCAGGTCGTTCAGCGAGAGCGCGCCCGGCGTCGCCTTGGAGAGGACGATGTGGTACGCGCCGCTGTCGTCGCCCGCGCTCACGTCGTTGGACAGCGCGATCGGCGCGCAGGCGTCGCCCGCGGCGTCGCCCGCGACGGTCGCCCTGAGCGTGGCCACCGCAGGGTCGTCAAGGAAGGCCGCGAGCGCCCCCGAGTCGTCGGCGCGCACGCGCACCGCCGCGCGCGCCCTCTCCGGCGCGTC
>RQSC01000757.1:198737-243086 GCA_013416795.1 Prasinococcaceae sp. CCMP 1430
GCGGAGGTCCAGCAGCGCGCCTCCGACATTATACTCATCTCAATGCTCGCGGGTGCGGCGCAGGCGCTGGCGGGCATGCTGCGGCTCGGCATCGTCGTGAACGCGGTGTCGCTGCCCGTGCTCGCCGGGTTCGTGTTCGGCGCGACGGTCACAATCGCCACGTCGCAGCTGAGCAAGCTCCTAGGATACAGCGGCGTGCACGTGCGGCGGCCCTTCCTGCAGAACGTGTGGGACACCGCTAGCAACCTCAAGAGCACCGAACCTGCAGCGCTGGCGCTCGGGCTGGCGTGCATCGCGCTCATCCTCGCGATGAAGCACTGGAAGTCGGTGCGACCGCAATCGAGGCTCGCGGCTGCCATGGGCACGTCGCGCAACGTCGTGGCCGTCGCGCTGGGCATCGGCGTGTGCGCGCTCTTGGTCGCTCTGGGACACGACGTGCTGCCGCGCGTAGGCGACATGCCGGACGGCCTCCCTGCGCCGCGCCTCCCCGAGCTCAGCTGGGAGCGGGCGCGGCGTCTCGCGCTGCCAGCGGCGTCGGTGGCGCTCATTGGCTTCGTCGAGGACGTCGCCATTGCCAAGAGCTTTGCCCGCAAGGGCCGATACTCGATCGACCCGAGCCAGGAACTGGTGGCGCTCGGGGCGTGCAACGTGCTTGGCGGCATTTTCCACGCCATGCCCGTCACTGGCAGCTTCAGCCGCACGGCGGTGAACCATGCGAGCGGCTGCACGTCACCGCTCGCGGGCATCGCGACCTCGGTGACCGTCTTGGTTGCGATATTCGCGCTGCAGCGGGTGTTTGCGTTCATCCCGCTGTCGGCACTCGCGGCGATCATCATCAGCGCGGTTTTCACCATGGTCGACCTGCACGAGCTGCGCGGCCTCTGGAAGGCGTCCAAGCCGGAGTTTCTCTTCGTGTTCCTGCCAACATGCGCTGCTGGCTTCGCGTTCGGCCTCCAGTATGCGATCTTTGCAGGCATTGTGTGCGCCGTGCCTGTCTACATGGCCACAGCGGGCGTGCCCAATGTGCGTCGAGCAACGGCGCAGCAGGCGGCGCGCTGCGGCGAAGGGGTCGCACTCCTGCAGCTGGCTGGCGCGGTAGCGTTTCCCTCGAGTGCGAAGCTCGAGGCGGAGGCGGAGGCACTGCGCGACAACGGGGTCACCCACGTTGTCATGGACCTCTCCGCGGCGCCAAGAGTTGACTTCTCTGCGGCGGTGGCCGTCCATGACCTCGCCGACTCGTTGATCCAGAGGGGGGGCATGCTTTACGTGGCAGCAGCGGACAAAAGCGTGCTGAGGATGCTACGAGCAATAGGGAGGCCAGGAGGGGAGCCCGAATACTGCGAGGCCGGCGTCGAGAGCGCGCTCGAACGCGCCGCGGCGGACATGTCGGCTGCGGTGACAGACGGCGCAGAGGGCGCCAGCGATGCGCGCGGGGCAGCCCATTCGCACGCGCAAAGCGGGGAGCGGCGCCGCAGAGCCGCCAGCAAGGACGAAACCTCACCACTCTTGCAGGTCTAGCTGGGCCTACCTGCACATACTAATAATACGACGCCGCCGGCCACACCCGCGGCTGCGCGCCACTTTCGAACTCCACCTCTCCCCCATCGAACGTAACGGGGCCGCGGGGGCGCCCCGTGCCTTTTTTTGTATCAAAACGCACGCGTTTATGGGGAGATTACAAACCCTGTATTCGCGTTTCGGACGTGCATTTCGAGCTGGCGTAACCTCAATGAGGCATCGCGAGGTTGCGGTTTGTTTGAATTGGAATTGGGAGTCGGGTCGCGGGTCAATAATGCGCGAGTGCGCGCGTCAATTTCCGATGCGGGGCGCGCGCGAGGTGCGTCTTTGTGTGTAAACTGCGGAAAGGGCGTTTCGAAATCGAATCCGGGACTGGACAGCGTTCCCCGGGCGCGCGCGGGCGCGCGCGCGGGCGGCTGGGCGCGCGGAGCGCGCGCGCGCCACCCTGGCCCTCGCTCGCAGGCGCGGCCTCGCCGCCGCGACGCGGGCGACATGATCATCTACAGCAAGCAGCTCTCCGGGATGGCCTCGATGGGCGCATGGGCGCGAGGCTGCGTCCCGCCTCTCGGCTGGCTGCCGCGGTACGCGTGGCGCGAGCGCGCGGCGCGCGACGCGGGTGCGGGCGCGATGGTTGGCGCGGTCGTCGTGCCGCAGGCGCTGGCGTACGCCAGCCTGGCGGGGCTGCCCGAGCAGTACGGGTTGTACGCCGCCTACCTCGCGCCGGCCGTTTATGCGCTGCTCGGCACGTCCAATGAGATCACCGTGGGGCCTACGGCCATCATGTCCATCATGGTAGGCGAGTTGGGCACCGGAAGCGGCGCGGAGGTCCAGCAGCGCGCCTCCGACATTATACTCATCTCAATGCTCGCGGGTGCGGCGCAGGCGCTGGCGGGCATGCTGCGGCTCGGCATCGTCGTGAACGCGGTGTCGCTGCCCGTGCTCGCCGGGTTCGTGTTCGGCGCGACGGTCACAATCGCCACGTCGCAGCTGAGCAAGCTCCTAGGATACAGCGGCGTGCACGTGCGGCGGCCCTTCCTGCAGAACGTGTGGGACACCGCTAGCAACCTCAAGAGCACCGAACCTGCAGCGCTGGCGCTCGGGCTGGCGTGCATCGCGCTCATCCTCGCGATGAAGCACTGGAAGTCGGTGCGACCGCAATCGAGGCTCGCGGCTGCCATGGGCACGTCGCGCAACGTCGTGGCCGTCGCGCTGGGCATCGGCGTGTGCGCGCTCTTGGTCGCTCTGGGACACGACGTGCTGCCGCGCGTAGGCGACATGCCGGACGGCCTCCCTGCGCCGCGCCTCCCCGAGCTCAGCTGGGAGCGGGCGCGGCGTCTCGCGCTGCCAGCGGCGTCGGTGGCGCTCATTGGCTTCGTCGAGGACGTCGCCATCGCCAAGAGCTTTGCCCGCAAGGGCCGATACTCGATCGACCCGAGCCAGGAACTGGTGGCGCTCGGGGCGTGCAACGTGCTTGGCGGCATTTTCCACGCCATGCCCGTCACTGGCAGCTTCAGCCGCACGGCGGTGAACCATGCGAGCGGCTGCACGTCACCGCTCGCGGGCATCGCGACCTCGGTGACCGTCTTGGTTGCGATATTCGCGCTGCAGCGGGTGTTTGCGTTCATCCCGCTGTCGGCACTCGCGGCGATCATCATCAGCGCGGTTTTCACCATGGTCGACCTGCACGAGCTGCGCGGCCTCTGGAAGGCGTCCAAGCCGGAGTTTCTCTTCGTGTTCCTGCCAACATGCGCTGCTGGCTTCGCGTTCGGCCTCCAGTATGCGATCTTTGCAGGCATTGTGTGCGCCGTGCCTGTCTACATGGCCACAGCGGGCGTGCCCAATGTGCGTCGAGCAACGGCGCAGCAGGCGGCGCGCTGCGGCGAAGGGGTCGCACTCCTGCAGCTGGCTGGCGCGGTAGCGTTTCCCTCGAGTGCGAAGCTCGAGGCGGAGGCGGAGGCACTGCGCGACAACGGGGTCACCCACGTTGTCATGGACCTCTCCGCGGCGCCAAGAGTTGACTTCTCTGCGGCGGTGGCCGTCCATGACCTCGCCGACTCGTTGATCCAGAGGGGGGGCATGCTTTACGTGGCAGCAGCGGACAAAAGCGTGCTGAGGATGCTACGAGCAATAGGGAGGCCAGGAGGGGAGCCCGAATACTGCGAGGCCGGCGTCGAGAGCGCGCTCGAACGCGCCGCGGCGGACATGTCGGCTGCGGTGACAGACGGCGCAGAGGGCGCCAGCGATGCGCGCGGGGCAGCCCATTCGCACGCGCAAAGCGGGGAGCGGCGCCGCAGAGCCGCCAGCAAGGACGAAACCTCACCACTCTTGCAGGTCTAGCTGGGCCTACCTGCACATACTAATAATACGACGTGCGCCGCCCCCGCAATGGGCGACGGGGAGCGGCGCCGCAGAGCCGCCAGCAAGGACGAAACCTCACCACTCTTGCAGGTCTAGCTGGGCCTACCTGCACATACTAATAATACGACGTGCGCCGCCCCCGCAATGGGCGACGGCGGCGCGGCCACCGGCGATGGCTTGCTGGGGCCTCATCGCCTTGACAGGGACAAATACACGCGCAATGCGCCGGCCGCGCTCGACCCCATGCTCCCGATAAGGTCGCCGCAGGTGGCCGAGGACGCCGTCGAGGCCGTGGACGCGACGCCAACGAGCACAGCGCACAGCTCAACGCCACGGCGTCCCTCGCACCACACGCGCGCGCCCTTTTTAATACAACGATGATTTCATCCTTAGCAGCCGCGCGCGTCGCTGCTTGCTCGCCCTCACTCACAGCTGGCGCGAGTCTCTTCGGTCTTGGCGATGTCCTTGGGGACTTTCCCCTCTGCGTTTGCGACCCCCTTGAGAGACGGGAACTCGCCCGCGAGGTAGGTGCACACATCCGCGCGCCCGTTCACGGCTGCGAGGTGCAGTGCAGTATTTCCACTCGCTTTGATGACGGCGTCTGCGCTGGCGCCGTGGGCGAGGAGGAGCGTGACGAGCTCGAGCTTGCCCCTCTGCGCGGCAAGGTGAAGTGGCCGCCAGCCACTGCCGTCTGCCGAGTCAGCGGAGGCGCCGTATTTGAGCAGCAGCTTCGCCAGCGCAACTTGGCCGCGGCGCGAGGCACTGTGCAATGGCGTCCCGCTCATGTCCTTGTTGGAGGCGTCGGCGTGCGCGCCTTTTGCAAGCAGCAGCTCGGCCATCTCCATGTCGCCGACATCGAGCGCGTAATGCAGCGCTGTCTTCCCGTCGAAGTCGGCCGCGTTGACATTGGCGCCTAGCGCGAGGAGGAGCTCCACCATCGGCGTGTCGCTCGCGTCCACAGCTGTGTGCAGTGGCGTGCGGTCGTCGTCCATGATGACGCCGTCGTCAGGGTCGGTCATCGCACGGTCGGCACCATCGCTGCCGCCGCCCCTCTTGACCAAGCTCCAGTTGCCCGTGGCGTACTCGGAGTTCGAGCGGCTCGGCATGTTCATGTCGGCGCCGGCTTCGACCAGAAGCCGCACGAGCTTGCGGTCACCAGATACGACGGCATGGTGCACTGGCGTGAAGCCGGAGAGGTCCTCCAGCTCGAGCGCCGCGCCGGACAGGAGCAGCGCCGTCACCGCGTCCGTTTTGCCGGCGGCCGCCGCGAGGGCGAGCGCTGACATTCCGGCTGTGTCGGTGCCGTCGACAGGTTTCCCCGCGGCGATCTCCTCCTGGAGCACGGCCACGTTACCGGCGGATGCGGCCTCGAGCATGCGTTTGGACGGCCCGCCGAGCATCTCGCGCACCACGTCGTCCTCAGCCATCTCGAAAGGCCTGAGGCCGCTCATGTCGATGACGTCCGGGTTGGCGCCCGCCTGGAGCAGCAGCGCGACGCACTCCCTGACGTTCCGCTTGCCGCGCGCCGCGAAGTGCAGCGGCACGGTTCCACGCCGATTGGGGAGGTTGGGGTCGGCGCCGACCTCGAGGAGCGCCCTAATGGCCTCCAGCTGGCCGTGGATGGACGCGATGTGGATGGCTGCCTGCCCCAGCTGGTTGCCCAGGTTAACGGGGTAGCCACTGGCGACGAGCATTTTGATGTCCTGAGTGTGAGTGTGTGCGCGAGCATGCATTCGCGCGCGCGCGTCAGCGCGGGGGAGCGCGAGCGCGCGTTCGTGCTCGCGCGCAAGCGCATGTGCATGCGCGTGCGCGCGCTGGAGCGCACGCAAGAGAGAGAGAGAGAGAGAGAGAGAGAGAGAGAGCGGTCGCGTGCGCGCGCGGGGAGCTCGCTTTTCACCTCTGCCTCATTGTCTCGCGCTAAGGTGAGCAGGCTACCAGGCCCGAAGTTGGCCGTCAGGCCCGACGTGGGCCGGCCCGCGGGCGCTGCCATCGCAGCGGCGGGCGCCCCCACAGGCCGCCCAGATTCCACGCCCGCGCCGGGTGGAGCGCACGCAGCGCGCAGATTCGCGCGGCGTGGTGGTGCGCCACGTCGGCGCGCAGCGCCGCGCGGACGCCGCCGAGACGCGCAGGCGGCCGCTGAGCGGCGCGAGCGCTGGCGCGGCTGGCGCGGAGCGGAGCCAGCCACAGTAGCACGCGGTAATACGGGAGCGAGCGCCGCGGCGCCGGCTCGTCACGTTCACGCACATTCGCCGGCGCGCTGGCGCGTGGCCCGGGCATGCGGCGTCTCGGACAGGTCAGCCCACTCGCCCACAGCGGCGCGCGCGTGCACGCCTGCTCGTGCCTGCAGCGCGGTGGCGAAGGGCTCAGCGAGCGGCGGCCAGGCAGGGGCACGAAGGGCCGTCCCAAGCTATGGTGAGGGTATTATGCTACTCTAGAGAGAGAGAGTTGTAGCTAGCTAGAGGGGGCTGCGGCAGGAGCCCGCGGGGCCCTGTGCTGTGCGCCGCGCGCCGCACGCGGGGTCAGCGCCGGCGGCGAGGGCACGCGCGGACGTCGAGCTGGGGGCGGCGCCGTCGCAGCTGCGCCGCGCGGGCGTGATGTGAGGCGGGCGGTAAGTGGTCTGCTCAGAGCCCGAGGGCGATCGCGACCAGCCATATCCGCATCTTGCTCTCGGCTGCTGTGGCACGGAGTTGTTCGCAGGAACGCGGGCGGGGAGGTTGGAGCCCGGCGCTGCTTTGCCGTGCGCGGCTGGCTGGCGCTCTCTCTAGACGCCCCGAGGTGTGTGTGTGGGTGTGGTGTGTGTGTGTGTGGTGGTGGGGGGGGAGCGCAGTGTGGCTGGGGGGTAAGGGCGAGCCTGCGCTACGTACCGTCCGCGAGCCGCGCGTCGCGCGCGCTGTCCGCGCCCACTCAGCCGCGCGTGCTGTCCGGGGCGATGCGGGAGAGGGAGGGAGCGCGAGGAGGGCACGTCAGCGCTCGCGCGGCGGAGCGCGGGCGAGCGCGCGGGCGCTCCGCGGGCTCAGACTGAAGACCGAAGTACGCGAAGTGAGTCGTCAGCGCCCCGAGGGGCTCGGACTCTTCCTATCATGATTGCGTATGTTTCATCAGCGCCCGGGGCGCTCTGTGCACGGGCCAGGGCGGCGCGCGCGCTCGGCGCGCTGCGCTGTCCCGCGGCGTGCGCGCGCCGCATCTATCCCTCACACGCACGCCCCTCTGCTAGCAGCGAGCGGCGCCGGCGTCGCGGCGACGCACCTTCATCTCACGCTCCTGCGACCGCTGCTGGAGGTCGAGCCCCGAGCGCTCGAGCGTGGCGCCGCCGAACGAGCCGTACTGCCCCGCCATGGACGGCGGGCGGACCACCCTGTCGCCGTTGGCGGCGCACGCCGCCGCCGCGGCGCCCTGTGGCGGGCACACGCTGCCTCCAAGGAACAGGGGACTTTTTTCCCCAGATAATGGACCCCAACAACCGACCAAAATGCATCATTTCTCAGTTTGTGAGAGACTTTTTTTTTTGCGGGGATGCGCGCGGTTCCCACCCCACTCAGCCGGGTGCGAGCGGGTGGTGGCACACAGGGCGCGCCCGGCGCGTCGCGGGGCACGGCTCCGTGGGAGGGGCTCAATGGCGGAGGCGCGCGCGAAGGATGGCGGCGCGAAGACGGGCGGCAAGCGCGGCGGTGGCCTGCCGCGGCGGCGCACCGACGAGGGCATGGCGCTCCTGCGGCCGCAGCGCGCGCGCTTCATCGCGCCGATGCCGTTCCTCAGCTCGCTGCCGCCTGTGCCCGCCGAGCCCAAGCTCGTCAAGGTCGGCGCGGGCCCCCGCGAGCTACTCGAGTTCAAACCAAGCCTACTCGACGAGGCGCAGGCGTACAAGCTGCTCGTGCAGACCGATCTGGGCGCGCCGGTGCGTCGGCTGCGCCACCTAGTGCCCGTGTGGCCGGCGCCGTTCGCTTGGCGCTGGCACTCGCGTGGCTGCGCTCGTGGGCCGGGGCCGCGCGCGTGAGGGTACACGCGCAACACATCATTTGAGGCGCCGCGAATGCCTGCTGGCGCACCCGCCGTGCGCCCGTCTGTTCGCTTCGCCTCCCCGCACAGCGCGCGCGAGCCTGCCCCGCCCACGAGCATGCGGACGCGGCACTCCAATCCGCAACCCTAACAGACTGGGTGGGGCGACGCGCTGCTCGCCGGCGGGGCGGGGGCGCACGAGTCCACGCGACGGATGGCGATCCCGGGCGATCCGTCAAACGCGATGCCCTCTGCGCGCGCGCATGCCTACTGACACGCGCGGGGCTTGTCCCTTCCCGCGGCCCACGGGCTCATTTCCAACTCCGCGAACTGCTGGCCACGCGCGTGCCGTCCAGGTCGACCTACTGCATCCGGAGATGTATCGCATCCCTGAGGCGCCGCTGCCACTCGACCCGGCGGACGAGGCACTGCTCCGCGACGGCGATGGCGAGGAACACGGCCGGGGCAGCGCTAAGGCGCGCTCCGTCGCCGCGCTTCCGTGGCTGATGAACACTCAGTACATCTCAAACGATCTGTACACCAAGTCGACAGCGCCGGGTCTGTCGGAGAAGAAGGCGAAGCAGCTGCGCATGGACGCGCAGGGGGGGCCGGAGGGCGTGCCAGACCTGAGCGATAGGGACAAGCAGATTGTCGCGATCCAGGCGAGCTTCGATGCTGCAGCAAAGGCCCCCAAGCACGCGACCAAGCGTAGTGTCACCCCGGTCGAGGTCCTGCCTCTGCTGCCCGACTTCGAGCTCTGGGGCCATCAGTTCGTGCACGTGCACTTCGACGCGGACCCGCTCGACAAAGTGCCCGCGCGTGTACTCGCGGCCGAGCGCGCCAAGATGGCGGCGGATGCGCTGCTCAAGCAGTACACGGTGCAGGGCGAGGACGAGGAGGAGGAACAGAGAATCCTCGCGTACATGGTGCCCGCGCCGGCCAAGGCTGAGGCAGGCGAGAAGCGCGCCCGTGACGGCGACAATGGCACCGCCGGCGGCAGTGGCGCCGATGGTGAGGCAGAGGCCAAGCGCGCCAAGCGACAGGCACTTCTCGCTGCGGGCCTTCTAGACGACTCGGACGAGGACGATGACGAGGAGGGGAAGGGCGGCGAGGCCGGCGGAGGGGGGGCCGCGGGGGGGGCGGCCGGCGAGCAGGGCAGCGGTGCCGGTGGCGAGGAGGGCGAGGGTTCGGGCTCTGGCGCTGTCGAGTACGCGTGGCTCACCGAGTACAGCAGCAAGCCTGTGCACCGCAAGAGCGACGAGAGCCTCAAGGAGCAGTACCTGGTCCGCAGCGTTGGGGGCTCGATCCGCTACTCGGATCTCAACACCACGCTCGAGCTCAAGGCTTCCTTCTCCAAGGCTGTGCGCGAGATCCGCCCGAGCTCCGTGCACGTCACGCGGACGGTTGTGGACGAGCAGAGGCGCGAGGAGCGCCTCGCGCTGCGCGACACGCTGCTCGCGGCCGGCGCGGCGAGCGCCGGTGTGAGCCCCGACGACGTCGCGCGCGCGGCGATCCCGGAGGCGCGGTAAAGCTCTCCGCCGGCGCACTTGGCCGGACTTGTACCACTCGTGGCCACGCACGGAAATGCACGCAGGGCGGGTGCACACTCGCTACACAAAAAATGTGATGTGTAGTTATGCGTGCCTGGCCTGCCGAGGCGAGCACCGAGCGCGCGCGCAGCTTAGGCCGCGACCTTGGACGATTCCTTGATGCCCTTGATGGCCTCGGCGTAGTCAGGCGCGTTGAAGACAGCCGAGCCAGCCACGATGGCGTTGGCGCCGGCGTCGATCACCTTGTAGGCGTTCGCCGGGCCGACACCGCCGTCGACCTCAATCCACGGGTCGACGCCCGCCTCGTCGCACATGGCACGGATCGTCTTGATCTTGTCGACCTGCGACTCGATGAAGCTCTGGCCGCCGAAGCCGGGGTTCACCGACATCACGAGGATGAGGTCGCACATGTCGAGGGCGTAGCGCAGGACCTCGGGGTCGGTGCCGGGGTTGAGCACGGCGCCCGCCTAAGAGTCCGCATGCGGCGGCGGGAGACGCGGGCGGGGGGCTGTCAGCATTCCGTCCGGCACGGCGCGAGCGCTGTGCGCGCACTCCCTCGTGCCCTCTCATGCACACGGGACGCGCGCACGGACGTGCACGCTCACGAACTCAACACGCGCCCTGTCGCCCGAGCAGTCGGCATGGCACACGGCGCGCGGTGGCATGAGGTGGCACCGGGCGCGCGACCATTCTCGTCGCCGCCGGCTTTCCCACGCACCTTGCAGCCGAGGTCCTTGATCTGGCCGAGCGTGCGGTGCAGGTGGATGGTGGAAGTGTGCTCGGCGTGCACCGAGATGATGTCGGCACCGGCCTTGGCGAAGTCGGCGACGCGCTGCTCGGGCTCCACGATCATGAGGTGGCAGTCGAGCACCTTGTCGGTGACCGGGCGGAGGGCGTCGACAATCATCGGGCCGATGGTGATGTTGGGCACGAAGCGGCCGTCCATCACATCGATGTGGATCCAGTCGGCGCCGGCCTCGTCGACGGCCTTCACGTCGGCACCCAGGTTGGCGAAGTCGGCCGACAGGATCGAGGGCGACACAATGATGTCCTTCTTGGAGCACGCGTCCACCCTCGCGGTCGCCTTGGCGGCGACGCGGCGAGTGGAGCGCAGCGGCGCGGTGCGCGCGGCGACGCCTGTTCTCGCGCAGCGAAGAAGAGCGGGGTGGGGGCGCAGGCGACCGAGCGCGGAGCGAGTGTCAGCGACGCACCCTGCGGGGGCAGCGCCTGGCGGGGGTCGCGGGAGGGAAGCGTCTAGTACGTGCGGTGCTGTGCGATGAGACTTGGGTCTCCGGCGGGTGGCCTAGGACGCCTCGCCCGGCGCCGCCCCACGGCCGCTAGTGGATAGGGGTGGAACCGCTCCCGTCCACACAAGCGGAGCGGTACCGCTCTGCGCTCCGGTCGCGCGCACAGCCGCAGGTTTCGCACATCCTCCCGCATACCCTTCCGCCGCATCACCCACAACGAAATCACTTGCGGAAAATTCCCGCGCGGCCCAAACGGCGCGCGCGGGTGCGCACGCGCGCGCGCGCGGCAGGGCGACGCGCGACGCTCTCTCTCCCTCCCCACACCCGCCCCGCACACGCGCGCCAGCGAGATCTCGCGCCTCCCCTTCGCGTCAAGCGCGCCGCGCGCGCGGACGCACCGGCGGACATCGAGAGGGCGGCCATGGCGGCTGTCGGGGGGGGGGGGGAGAGGCACGCGGTGTGGCGGCGTGGGCCCCCGCGCGAGGTCCGGCGCGGCGGCCGGCAGCCGCCGCGTGGCGCGACGCCGGCCGCGGACGGACCCAGCCTCGATCGATCGATCGAATCGGCCGCGACCGGCGCCGACACCGAGCGACACCGACGACGAGCGAGCGTGGGAGGCATCCGCAGGCCCAGCCAGTCCCGAGTCCCGACACCTCGCGGCAAGCAAGATCCCAACCAACACCAACCCAGCCAACCACCAGCCACAGCCAGGCCATCCAAGCCGCGGCCTGCAATCTCGTGTGAAACCCTAATTTTCGTTTGGGTAGGGTTTACAGTACGGATAGAGTACGACGTCTCGGCGCGGCGTCGGTCGGCTGGGATGCGGATGCGGCGGGGGGTTTGGCGGGCGGCCGCCGTCGCGCCGGCTCGGGGCGGGGAAGGCCCGCGGCCGATCCGGGTTTTCTTGGCGGGGCTGCGCGGGGCGGGGGGCNCGAGGAGAGGGAGCGCCGGCGGCAGGGAGGGGACGCAGCGGCGGGAGAGGGAGGCCACGCCCAGCAGCAGACGCAGCAGCCGCACGGGGATGAAGAGCCGAGGGGCGAGACCACGCCCGAGGCCGAGGCCGAGAGCAAATCCGAGGCCGGGGGCCAGGGGGAAAAGACCGCGGCCGAGCCCGCGGCCGTGCCCGCGCCGCTGGCGGCGCGCGACGTCGCCCTGGGCGTGGAGGAGGAGGAGGACCGCACCGCGCTGTCGAAGTTCCTCTTTCCAGACAAGGAGGAGCTCCCCGACGATGTTGAGATGTCTGTGTGGGATCACCTCGACGAGCTGCGCGAGCGCGTCATCATCACCGCGCTCTTCTCAGTGCTCGCCATGGGCGGCTGCTTTGTGTTCGCCAAGCCGCTCATCGTCTTCCTGGAGGCGCCCGTGTTGACCACCGGCGTGCGCTTCCTTCAGCTGTCGCCGGGCGAGTTCTGTGCGTGCGCGTGCACGTGCGGCTTTCGCAACGCGCGAGGCGCGCGCGCGGCGCGCCTCGCTCCCCTCCCCCCCCCTTTCCCCCGGTCGCGCGCGCGCGCGCGCGCGCGCGACCTCGAGCGCGCGCGCGAGCGTCTGCGTGCCCGTGCCTGGCATTCTCTGACCGGTGGCTCGCCGCGCGGCGTCGCACGTCCGCCTCCTGTCCCGACCCGACTCTTGCCCGCTTTGGCCGGTCGCGCGCAGTCTTCACGAGCCTGAAGACCGCGGGCTACTGCGGCATCCTGCTGGGCTCGCCCGTGATCCTGTACGAGGCGATCAGCTACATCGTGCCTGGGCTGACGGTGAAGGAGCGCCAGTTCCTGGGGCCGATCGTGCTGGGATCGAGCGTGCTATTCTACGTCGGCGTGTGCTTCGCGTACGCCATCCTCACGCCCGCGGCGCTCAACTTCTTCATCAGCTACGCGGACGGCGCGGTCGAGTCTCTGTGGTCCATCGACCAGTACTTCGAGTTCGTCCTGGTGCTGCTCTTCTCGACGGGGCTGTCGTTCCAGGTGCCCGTCGTGCAGGTGTTGCTGGGCTCCACGGGTGTCGTGAGCTCGGAGACCATGCTCTCCGTTTGGCGCTACGTCATCGTGGGCGCCGTCACTGCCGCGGCGGTCCTCACCCCCAGCACCGACCCGCTCACGCAGTGCCTGCTCGCAGGGCCGCTCATCGGCCTGTACTTCGGCGGCGCCTACGCGGTCAAGGCGCTGGAGGCGCAGCGCGGGACGGCGTGAGCGCGAGGCACGCCAAAAAAATTGTTAATGAGACGCCCGCGGCGGTGGGCGATTTGTGTTCCGCGACGCCCGCTCGCGCCATGCGCGCGAAGGGCCGCGCGAGCCACGCCGACCCTGCGATGCGCCCTCGCTACGCCTCCTCGGCGGCGAGCTCCTTCATGAGCCGCCGCTTGCCGAGGCATAGCGCGACGCTGACTGTGCCGGACCGGAGCGTCCCCTCCGGCAGCGCATTCGTGGCCAGCTTCACGCCTTCTGGGAGACGCGCCACCAGGTCGTCCAGCAGAAACTTCTGGCCGATGCGGCATTTCGACACGTCCAGCGTGACGTACGGCGGCAAGTCCTCAACCTTGCACGTGAGCTTGATCGTTTTCTCAACCACGTGGATGTAGGCGCCGCGCCGCAGCGTCAGGGAGTCCTCCTCGCCCAACAGACGCAGCGGGACGGGCTTGGTCACCACCAGGCCGTCGGGCGCGTGCATGAACTCCACGTTGCGGATGCGGTCAGACCACGGTTCGCGGTCGACCCTCTGCACAAGCACGGGCAAGGTTTCCCGCGGAGCGTTGCTGTCGTCCTCAGGCGCCGGCGCGCTCGCGCCGGCGCGCGGGCCACCCACCGAGAGCATCACCCTGCGCGTCGTGATGCTCCTGAATCCCGCCGCGCGCTGCAGGTCATCCACGTCGCGCTGTAATAGCTCGAGATTTGTGTAGACGCCCTCGCCGCAGCCCGGCGGCGCGGCGCGCCCCCCCGCCCCGTACCCGAGGTACGCGGGCACCCATCCGAGCTCCTTCGCCTGCGCTGCGCGCCGCGAGCCCAGCCACTCGCGGCGCCGCGCCTGCACGAGCAACATGCAGCCGTCCTCGGTGCGGGCGTGCGCCCACGGCTCCTTGGCCGCCTTGCGCACGCCGTGGCCCGGCAGCATCTCAGCGAGCGGCGCCGTGCCCGCGGCAGCGCCGCGCCGCCCTAATCGCGAGCCAACCGCCGAGGCGCCCCACATGGCGGCGGCAGGCGCGGCGGACACGCGTGCGGCCGCGGCCGCGGCCACCGCAGCCGTGCGCCTCAGCATCGCTGCCAACAGCGACACCCACCCGACAGAAGTGAGAGTGAGGGTGGGGTGGTTGGGTGGGGCACCACCCCGCCGCCGCGCTCTGCGCGCGCGCTCTGGCTGGAGCAGGCAGGCCCCCGCATAGCCGAAATCAGCAATGTATCCGCAGGGCATGCTCGCTGTAGGCCACAGCGTACGGGGCGCGCTGGAGGGGGGGGGGGGGATCGAGCTCATGCGCGCGGCTCCGCTGGCGAGGCGCGCCGTGGCGGCGGGCGCGTCAGCGGTGGCGTTTGCAGGGCGGGCGCCCGGCGCGCGCGCAAGCCATGGCGGGCGCGGAGACGGCGGCGGCGGCGGCGGCGGGCGCGGGCACCAGCGCCAGCTTCCCTCCGCTTGTGGGCGAGCGCGCGCGCTTCGGCCCGTACGACATCGCGAGCACGCAGGTCTTCCACGTCACGGAGCTCAGCTTCGCGCTCGTCAATCTGAAGCCCGTCGTGCCCGGCCACGTGCTCGTCGCGCCGCGCCGCGTTGAGGCGCGCTTCGCGGCGCTGCGAGCGGATGAGGTTGCGGACCTGTGGGCCACGGCGCAGCTCGTGGGAAAGGCCGTCGAGAGGCACTACGGAGCAGAGGCACTAACGGTGCGAGCGCTGCCGCGCGAGAGTGCTCGACCCGTGCGCGAGCGGCATGCGCGTGTTGCGCGGGCGGCCCGGCGAGCGCTCCGGCCGCATGCAGGGCAATGGACTGTCCGCGTCTACCCCCATCCTGACTCCGAGAGGTCGTGCTGACCCTCCCTGCGAACGATTTGCCGCCGGCGCGTGACCGTGCGCGTGAGCCCACAGCTTGCCATCCAAGATGGCGCCGCTGCTGGCCAGACTGTGCCACACGTGCACGTGCATGTGTTGCCGAGGCGCCCCGGCGACTTCGAGCCAAACGACGAGGTCTACGATGCCATGGACAAGGGCGAGGAGGGCCTCTCCAAGGTGAGCGTCGAATCGCCGCGGACGAGTGCACGGGGCTGCGGCGCCGACCCCGCTCGCGCTTGGCTGACCCCGGCGCGCTGCGCTCCTGCTTGCGCTCGCGCGCAGGCGCTGGATTCGGAGCGCAAGCCGCGCACCGAGGAGGAGATGGCGGCCGAGGCGCGCGAGCTGTGGCGAGCCATAGCGGAAGCGCGCGACGCATAGGTGGCGTCAGGGCGTGCGTCGTCGAGGCGACTTCGCGTACGTCGCTGCGCGCGAACCACCGCACGCGCGCACGCTGTCACCGCGGGCAGCACGCTCTCGCCTGTGCCCGCATCCAGTAATAAGCACACGAGTCTTAGTGGTACAGTGTCCGTACAGGTGGCGAGCGCTGTTGCAGGTTGTCACTGCCGGTGCCTCCTAGCTGGAGGGTCCCGTGTGGGCAGCCAGCCGCACCCCCCGCCGGCGCGGGCATCAATCCGACGGCTTGACGAGCGGTCCCCTCCCCTCGAAGCCGTCGACGCGCGCGCGCAGAAAGAGCGACTCTGCGCGCGCCTGGCGTAGGTCGCCCTTGGCGCGCCTCAGCGCGTCGACCTCCGCGAGGGATCGACCCTCAGCCTCATCCACAGCGCGGCGCAGCTCGAGGAGGTCGGCACTAGGCCCCGTCCCGTCGGCAGGGGCAGCAGTGACGGCAACCTCCACGCCAGCGCCATCAGCGCCCCCCTCGGCCCCACCGGAGGGCTCCGCTCGGCCCTCGTCCCCTTCCACCCTGGCAGCGACCTGCCTAGCCGCCACCGCCGCCGCCGCCGCGGCGAATGCGTCGGTGGGAGGAGAGTCCTCCAGCCCCCCGACTGCGGCGTGTGCGGACGACATATCACCTACTTGCCCACCCGTCCGCCTCGCCCACCCACCCACCCACCCTCGCGGGCGGGGCACCGCCCTTCCCTCGCCACGCCCAGCGGCGCCCTGCCGCACAGGTGTGGTGACGCGGCGGAGCGGTCGCCGAAAGCGCCGCCCGCTGCACGAGGCGAAGCAGAAAGAAATGTGCGTGCCACAGCGGGCGCTGCCGCCGCTGCGGCGGCAGCGCAGTGCGGGTCTGGGAGGGCCGGGTCGCGTGGGCGCGCGCCTGCGGTGAAGGCACGTCAGGGGGCTCAGCGGCCCGCCATGGACGCGGCATGGAAGCCGCCGCCGCCGCCGCCGCAGCCAGCGCGACCGCCGCCAGCGACAGCGCTCGTGCCCGCACAGGTGCAGCAGCGGTGGCCACAACCGCCAGCAGCGGTGAGCAGCAGCGCACAGCCCTCTGCCGCCGCCGCACGGCCGCCGGCCGCCGCCTTCACGCTCGGCGAGGCGCCGACGATGGCGGCAGTTGCCGCGGCCGCCCAAGCGCTCTTTGGGGGAACGGCCGCGCCTTCGGGGCCCGCAGCGGCAGCTCTCGCGGGAGCGCTCGAGCGCTCGCTCGAAGCGCACAGGGCGAGCGCGGCTGCTGGCGAGGCTGTGCTCGGGGCTGCGAAGCGCCTGGCAGAGGCAGTGGACGCGTCGTCGCACGTCAATCCAGACTTCGCCACGGCAACCTTCCTCGCCGCGTCAGTGGTCCTCCGCGCTGCCATCGACGCGGGCGGATTCAGCGCGGCATCTGCGCTACGCGCGCTCGCCATGCTCGACCACGCGCGAATGGACACATCCATCCACCGCAGCGCCGTGGAGGCAGCGCTGCGCGGCTGCGTTGCCGATCCCTCGCAGGCGGTGGTGGCAGCACAGGACGCCGGCGCGCGGGCGAGGACAGGCGCCGGCGCTGGCGGGCCCGCAGCAGTCGCGGCGCTCCGGTTCTACCTTGGTGCCACACCTGCGCTTCTGGACGTGCTGCCGGCGGAGGCCGTCGCATCGGACGTGCGCGATATGATCGTCGGTGGCATGCGCTGTGCGTCTGATTTGCGGACGCGCCGCGCCGCACAGATGTGCGCCGCCGCCGCGCTCGGCCCTCGGCGTGTGCTCCCGACGTCGCCTGCCGCCGCCGCAGCCGAGACGCACGCGGGGAGGGTGCTGCTGGAGGCGTACTTCGCCACGTGCCAAAGCCTCCCTGTTGGCATGGTCGATGCCGAGCTGCACGCGGCGACTGTGGCGGCCGCTGCCGCCGCAACCCCCGCGTCTCACAGTGCAGCACTCCTCGGCGTCCTGTCCACGGCATCGGTGGCGGCTGCAGCGAGCTCACAGCCTCGAACCTGCCCGCACTTCCGCGCGCTGCTCGCCGCCATGTTGCACGCAGACGTTGACCTCATCCCAGCTCTCTGCGATGCGTGTGCGCGTGCTGTGAAGGGTATGCGAGCACAGGGTGCTCGGCGCGAGGCGTGCGATGTGCTCGTGTCGGCGTTGCGCGGCAGCGACGACTGCGTGCGCCAGGTGCCGCTCGCGACCTTCGTACAGAGGCTCACGGCGGAGTGCGCACGAGAAGCCCGCGAAGCCAGGGAAAGAGGAGAGGGCAGGCGAGTAGCTCGGGGCTGGCAGCTGCCCTGGCCATTTGACTGGAGGTGACCGGCGGTATCATGCGTGCTCGCGCGCGCAGCGCAAGCGCCCTTGTACACTACGTAGATTATTCCTTCCCACCTCGTGCCAGAATGGTATCAGCACTGATCACGGAGCACACACGACTCGGCGCGTTCCATGCCACAAGGCCGCGCACGGTCGCGTCAGCACGCGCTCAGGTCGAGGGCCTGCGCGGGCGCTCCCCGATTGAGCGTGGTGGCGTACAAAACAACAAAATTACTACAAGTACAACATGGCCGACGCAGTGGAGGCTTACTCACCCCCAAGCCGCTGCTGCCTCATCTGAAAGAGCTCCGCTAGAGCGATGGCGACGGTGGTGGGCATTGACAGCGATTCTTGCAACCGGCCCATAGGCACCGTCACGATGGCATCGCACTTCGTGAACTCCTCCTGGAAGAGGCCTGCGTCCTCGCGTCCGAACACGAGACCGAGCCTTGGGGGGGGGAGCATCGCCCCTGGCTCATCAGACGTCGACGCCGGCGCCCGCGGCGCTTCTGCGAGCGCTGGCCAGTGCTCGGAATGCAGCTCGGCGAGGCTCCCGACGATCGGCATCGTCGCTGCGTCACCATCAGAGGTCCAGCGCGTGTAGGCCGCAGTTGCGTCCAGATCGGAGACGGCTTCCTCGAAGCTACTATAGATCTTCGCGCCGAGCAGCACGTCAAGGGCGCCTGCGGCGCCACGACGCGCCCCGCGCTGGGTGTGATCGCAGCGCGGCTTCACCAGCCGCAGCTCGTGGCCTTCGAAGGAATTCAGCAGGCGCGCGACGGCACCGACGTTGGAGGGGATCTGTGCGGGAGGGGCGCGCCCGCGAGGCAGTGGGCGTCGTCAGCGAGCGCAGCAATGGTGCGAGCAGGGATGAGCTGCGCGCCCTTGCGTGGGCGTAGCCTTCAGTAGGATCCATTGGTTTTGTACCTCATGGGCGCGGTGTATGTGCCACCGCACCCTCGGAGATTGTTCACCGATATCAAATTCATCAACAGACGACCGTCCCAGCGGCGCACGGCGGCGTGGCGCCGCTCGCTGGGCGCGAGCGAGCGCACCGCCTCAGCTCTCAAGCCGAGGCGGAGCCGCGGCAGAGAGAGCTTGCGCCACACACCTTTGGGCTCACGAGAACCACGGTTGCATCGCCGAGCAAGAGTGGCGAGTCGAGCGCCGCGTAGGGGTCCCTGCCGAGGCCCTCCTGCTTCCTCCCCTGCGAGGCCCCGTCCTCGTCGGTGCTGGACTCATCCGCTCCCACGTCCTCGGCGCCCCGCGCCATCCCATTCTTCCCATAGAAGGCTGCGCGCTCTTCGGTGTACTCGATGCGCAGGCCCTCGCGGAAGCGCTCGCGACGCGCCTCCTTCCATGCTGCCTTCAGTGCCGAAGGGTTGCGCTCGCGCCCGGCAAGCGGCGCCAGGCCGCCGTGCGCCGCCGCCGCAGCGCGGCGCGGCCCTCTCCCACTAGGGTTGCGGCCGCCGCGCGAGCGCGAGCCGGCGCCGGCGGCCGCCACCACGCGCGCGGCCATCGCCATCGCCATCGTCGGCTGGCCCTCACGCCCGCACCATCTGCTCTCCCGCACGAGACCGCCTCCCCCCCGAAGCAAACGCCGGGAGGCCGCGCACCGCGCGCCCTCTGGCACGTCACCTCCGCCTCTCTCGCCCGCACACACGACGCACACGCNCCCCCGGCGAGATGGGCGCGGGAGAAGACCGCGCCGGCGCGGGTGCGGCGGCGGGGGCCGCGGCGCGCGAGTGCCTGCGCGCGGTGACCCGTACCGCGGCTGCGTACCGCATGCGGGGGGTCTCGAAATTGGCGTTCGCTACTGGCGTCCTTCACCTTGTCGTGACTACATTCGTGCTCGCCGCCGCGCCCGAGGTGAGCGCAAGCGCGCACGCACGCGGCGGCTGCACATGCAAGAGCCGCGTGAGAGAATGCCCGATCTGACCCAGTGCACGCTGCTGCTGTTCTGAAGTGGTTCTGGGTCTGGCAGTCGTGCAAGACCGTCGTGTTGCTTGTAGTGACACTAAAAATCAAGCGCAAGCGCTCCCAAGCTCTGTACCTGTATGACTTCTGCTGGATCGCCACGTGGATGAAGGATGCTCTGGCTCTTCTGATGCTGCTCACACACGCGCGCTTGCTGGGCCCCGGGCGCGTGCACAGCTACGTGCTGGCGCTGGCAAACTCGGCGTGGCTCTTCAGAGGCCTTTTCGCACTCGCAGTCGGCCCTCTCGGTTGGTCGGTGGTGACTGTTGGCAACGCATTGATGTTCCACAGCTTGGAGATGCACGCTGCCCTCCTCATCCATCTCTCGCCACCGATGACTGCCTGGGCGTTGCGCTGGCATTCGGCTGCGCACACCGCGACCTTCCCCGGGCTCTTCCTGGGCCTCCCGCAGTCCGAGGCTGAGGCCGCCAGTGTCACCCTGCGCGAATTTTATGCACCGGCGGTCATCATGTATATGTGCTGGTGGGCTGTGTACACGCCTTGGCTCCTGCTCTACGGCCGGCATCAGTCGATCTCTCTCTCGGGGCACGACACGGTGTACAGCAACACGATGGTGAGCAACCCAGCCATCGCCAAGGCACTGTGCGGCTACGACGACAGCAAGCCCACTGCAGTGCGGCCGGCCTTTGTGTACATGTTAATTCACATGATGGCCTCCCTTTTTGTGCTCCTCCCTCCGAGCTACCTCATGTGGCGATCATTCGTGGCCCACACGGCTTTCGGTGTTGCCCTGCTCATCGCGGCCGCATGGAACGGAGCCAGCCGATATGAGTACATGCTCGTGAAGAAGAACGTAAAGGTCCTGAAGGCGGTCGTGGAGCGCTATGAGGAGGCCGCTGCCGCCGAAGGAGGCGGGGTTGAGGCGCTTTCGCCGCCAGCGGCGCGCCCGCGCGCCGTGCACGCAAAGAGGGGCTAAGTGAGAGAATAAACCCGATACCCCGTCTCTCACCCTTATCAAAACCCAAACTCACGCACGAATCACGCCCCCCTCGGCTCGGCTCGTTCGATTTGATGGCACGGATTTGCCTTCGTGGCGCGGATTCGGCGAGGTGCATTGTGAGTGTTGGGATCGGGACCACGAGGTGTGGATTTGAACTCCGCGGGCGTTTTTCCCGCGCGCGCTCGCGAGTTGCGGGTGATGTGAGCGTCACGCGGCAGAGGATTTCGCGCTGGCGGAGCGGAAAGTCGAGGCGGGGAGCTTTGCGTGGACGACCGACGCCATCGCGCGCGCGCGAGCGCCGCCACGCCACGCCGCGCGCGCTGGCCCACGCCACGCCTTCCCCCCACCCTTCCACCCCCCTTTCCCGCCCGGGCTGCATCGCATCGCGGTACGGGCTGCGCGCGAGCGTGGGCTCGCGCCCGCCCGCCCGCTCGGCGTACGTCGGGGGAGGGTGGTGCGCGCCCGCGCGATGGCAACGGCGAGCACGGGGGCGAGAGCTGAGCGGCGCGCGGCCGCGGGCGCGCGCGAGGCGGGTGGTGGCGGCGGCGAGCTCCTCGATCGACGACGACCCGCCACCGCCCGACCACTACGCTGTGCTCGGCGTGAGGAAGGGCGCGTCGGCATCGGCGCGACGCGCGGCGTACCGCACGCTCGCACGGACCGAGCACCCAGACGTGAGCGACAAGCCAGACGCGCAGGAGCGCTTCGCCGCCATCGCCGAGGCGTATCGGGTGCTCGGGGACGAGGCGGCGCTGGAGGAGTGGGAGAAAGACGTGCGCCGCCACGCGCAGCGTTCGGCCGCAAGAAACGCGCCCGTTGACGTGGGTGCGCCACCCGATGCTGCCGCACTGGACGTGTACGCGTCGGTGTCGCTCACCACCACGGAGGCCAGGGATGGCTGCACCAAGCACATTAAGATGCGGGCCTCACGGAGCTGCAAAATGTGTTCCGGAAAGGGCTACAGGCCGGGTAGTGCGATGAAGAAGCAGACGTGCGGTGCGTGCAAGGGGAGCGGCAAGGTCCTGGACACGGAGAGCGGCGACCTCTTCGCGCGGCTGCGGAGCGGCTTCCAGGCGGAATGCGGCAACTGCAACGGACTCGGGTACGTCATGGTCGCCCAGGAAGCGTGCAAGACGTGCTCGGGCACGGGATTTTCGAAACAGGCTGTCACACAGAAGCTGCAGTGCCCACCCGGACTCCAGCGGGGCTCGCGGATGAGGGTGCCGGGCCTGGGTGACTACGCCGGGTCACAGCGGGGTGACCTGTACGTGACTGTTGCTGAAATCACGCCCGACCCGGGCGACCTGAGGCAGCGCTTCTCGCGGGCGACGAAGGATGCGAGGGAGGCAGTCAATGCGTCGGGCGAGCGTTTCTCAGCGGCAGCGAAGGAAGCGAAGGATACGGTCGATGCGTCAGGCCAGCGTTTCTCGACTGCAGCGAAGGATGCGGCCGACTCCGAGGTGGCGTCCATGGCGAGCGAAGGCGTCAAGACCGTCGCAGGGGTCGCTTTCGTCGGCCTTGGCAAGATAGCCATCTCGGCGCTCGACGCCATCAACGAGGAGCAGAAGGCTGCAAAAGAGCGCAGGGCGCGCAAGCGGGCAGCATCTGAAAGTGACTCTGCATCAGACTCCGCAGAGTGATTGAAATGCCATCTCACCATCCTGTCATGGAGCACAATTTTATGGCGTCTCATCCGTGTGATCCCTCCAGCTCGCTCGCTCCAGCTGCTGCGCTGCTAGGCCGCCTCGCCGCGTTGCCACTCAGGAGGCTCGGCTCACTGGCGCCATGCCAAAGCTGTACCGCTGGATGGTCTCCTCCGCCACCGCATCCATCCTCGCACCGACCGACCACGTCTGCTGCTCGGGCGAGTACTTGGTCATGGGGCACAGGCTGCTCGGATCGGTGGCCGCCATGCCACCGACCGTGTACACCACGCCGCGCAGGCGCGCGCTGGCGCCGTACGAGCGGCTCGAGCCCATGTCCGGCAGCTCGGTCCAGCTCGAGGGCATGCGCAGGTCGAGGCACTCGACCTTGCTAATGGGCTGGGTGCCGTCAAATCCGCCCGCGACAATGATCGCATCCTCGCCCGTGACGCCGGCGCTGCCGGGAAGGAGCGAAGATGCGCAGGTGTGCCCTCCGCGCTTGAACAGCAGCGGCGGGCCGGGCTGCCACTTGCCGACGCGGGGATCCAAGAACTCGCATGTGTTGAGGTAGCGCTTGCCGTCGAAGCCGGCCAAGGCCCACACACATCCGCGCGAGGCGACCATGCTGCTAGCGAAGCGTGTCTCACTCATGTTGCTGGCCCACACCCACTCAGCCGCCCCCGGTTGCAGGACCTCACAGGACGACAGCAGCTGAGTTTTTTTGGAGCCGCCACCGGCGGCCACGATGGTGCCATCGTCGAGAGCGGCTGCAACGCCGGAAAATCGAGTGTCAAGCAATGATGGCGCCTCCACCCACACGTTGTTGATCATATCATAGCGCTCGACCGAGTTGTACCACCTCATTTTCTTGCCGCCGCCGATCGCGTAGACGCCCAGCCCGTTGCGCGCGTTCACAAGTCCAAAATTCGAGCGCTCGAACGCCATCGGGGCGACCTCCTCGGCGAATCCAGTCGATGGGTCAACAATAGCAACCTTGTTGGTTGTCCCGTGCTTGGTAAGGCCGCCGGCGATCATGAGCCGAGCATCCAGCTCCATAGCGTCGACCATCGGCTGCAGGGTTTGCGCCGGCGCAGGCCCTGCCGCTGGCACCGCTGGCGTCGGTGTCGGCGTGGCTGTTACGGCACGAGCGCCGCCGGCAAGCTGCGCCTTGAGCGCGTCGATCTCAGCTCGCATCTCGACATGTTGCCTGTTGAGCTTCGCAATGGCCTCGCTTCCCGCATCGCTGCGCAGGCGGCCCATCTCCTGCTCGGCCTCGCGCTTGAACGCGCGGAGCGACTCGATCTCCTTGCGCGCTGCGGCAACTGCCGCTGCGCACATCTCCAGCTGGGCCTGCACAGCATCATCGCCCGTGCCCAGGACGACAGCCGGAGCTTGGTCGCCGCCACCGGCAGGTGCGCCCTCCCGAATTTTCTGGTGGGCGACCGGTGCAGGCTGCTCTGACGGCGGTGGCGGCCGGCCTGCCAGCGCACGGCGCTGTTGATCGTCCTCTGCGGTGCGTCTGCTCTCCTCCAGCGCCTGCTCAAGAAGCTCCCGCTCGCGCTCCTCGAGCTCAGCTTGTTGCCGCTGCCGCTCCGTCTCTATGGCAGCAGCGCCTGCCGTCCGCGCATTTGGTCTCCCCTGCAGCTGTTGCTGCTGCTGCGGCTGTGTGTCGTGTTGCTGTTGCCGTGATGGGCGCACGGCGCTGCCATTCGGATGTGGTGCGGACGTGCCCATCTTCTCGTCGAACTTGGAGTGGATGGCGTCGACTTGCTTCTTCGAGAGAACCGATGGGAGCCGCGCCCCCTCCATGCTGTCTTCAATAATGTACTTGAATTCGGCCTCCTTGAGAGGGACGCACTTCTCCACGATGGCAACGCGCACCTGCGCAGGGAAGCGCGTCTTATGCCCACCCGTCGCACTCGTCCACGCCGCCGGGTCGATCTCGTAGGCGCCATCGCTAGCGGCCACAAACTTCCCGATGAGCTGGCGAGTTCGCATGTTCCAAAGGAGCAATGGCATGCCCTTCCGGATGTGCTGGACGTGCTCCCAGTGCGATCCCGGCGCGCCGAAGAGCTTGTGGTTGATGCACTCTGCCTGCGTCTCCTTGTTGCAGTGGAATATCACGCCGCCGATGCCGAGGCGGTCGCGGAAGTTGGGCGCCATCGCTGCAAGCCCGGCCGTTTTCTGCACGGCGTTGCTGGTGCGAAGGGACACGGGGGGCCAGGCGGTGCCGGGGGACGCGTGCGCCCGCGGGCGCGCCCTGCACAAACGCCGGCGCTCCCCGCTCGCCGCCCTCGATCCCGATCGGAGATGCCCAGCCCCCTGGCCCCGGCGCACCCGCCCCCATTCTGCGCGCGCGCAGTGGCGCACGCGCGGTGCAGCGCCGAGGAATGCGCGACGTGCGTGTCACTAATCTGCTTCATCGAGCTGTCACATCGCGAGCCGGATCGCTGCATCGTCGCTCGTGACCGGTCGCCCCACATTGGCCGCCCGCGGCGCAGCGCCATGCGGCGGCGCCGCCCGCTGGACGTGCCCCCCTCCCCTCCCGCCGCGTCCTGCCTTGGCCGCTCGCGATGCTGCGCATAGAATGGTTGGCGCTCGCCGCGCTCATGGCCGCAAGCAGCGGCAGCGGCGGCGGCAACAGCGCGCCGCCGCTGCGGCAGGCGAGCGCGTTCCTGTCGTGGCCAGCCTCGGCGGCGCCCCCAGTGCGTGCAGGTGGGGAGAAGGACGCGGTGGGGGTGGGTACGCTGAGGAAGCATCGGAAGTTCGGGCATATCGTCACGACGGACGCCAACGTGCGTGCACGCGTCCCTGCGCTGCCGCGGGACAGTGCCCGAACGTGGGCGTACGACGCGCACATGCTGTTGTTGTGCCACTGCTTGGTAGCGTCTGACGCTGCCCTTTGCGGCCCTGCGCTCCTCTGCAGCGTCATATTCCTGGCGGCCCTGACCACCACAAGTCCAGCCCTGAGCACCATGGCTCGTTTGACCCTGTAGGGGAGGCCGGCGCAGAGCATGCGGCGAGGTTTCACGCGCAGCAGAAGCAGCAGCAGCAGCAGGGCGGGGACAGTGTCGGTGGGGGCGGGGATCATTTCAACGGCGACCTTTACCCATACTTCGACGACGACGGGGCCTGGTCATACGGTGATCAATACGACGAAGGCTACAACGGTGGCTTTAACTCCACGGAGCGTCTGCTCGAAGTTTTCCCCCTGGCTGACGCAGATGACGATGGCAAGCTGACCAAGTCGGAGTTGGTCGAGTGGACGGTGTCGCAGCACCTCAATGTCAGCGCGCGCCGCCTAGAACGCGAGCTCCATTGGCAGGACCAGAACGAGGATGGATTGCTGGCGATGAAGGAGTATCTGACGCACACGCTGTACGGCGTGCACGAGGGCCTCGTTCCTGACAGGCCTGAACAGTACGATCCGACCGCTCTCCGTGTGGCGCTTGGCGAGGCAGCGGAAGGGTACCACTGGCTGGAGAGCATGCAGCGCCGCTTCAGAGTGGCCGATGCGGACCAAGATGGGCTGCTCTCGCTGGCCGAATTCGCAGACTTTCATCACCCGCAGGACACAACGCGCGAGGAGGTGCTCGACGCGCTCAAGCTCGAAGAAGTGGAGAGGCACGACACGGATGGCGATGGCTTCGTCGATTGGGACGAGTACAGGCAAATGTACGAGACTGAAATCATGTGGGAGCGCCTGCCCTGGGACAGACGGGACGACTCGCAAGCCGATGAGGACGCAAAGGTGCTGTGGCATGCGGTCGACACCGACGGCGATGATAGGATTGACGCGCGGGAGATGGGGGCGCTGCTCAGATACGTCGTGCCCAGCGATCGCGACTACGCTGTACGCACGGTGGAAGCGATAATGCAGGACGCCGACGAGGATGGCGACGGAGCCCTCACCATCGAAGAGATGCTCGCGAATCCGGCCAGTCTGTACTCGTTTCCACACTCCGCCGCGCGCTCCGATCCGTCCTACGCGGACTACTTGCACGATTCCTGGGGTCACTACATGCACGGCTACGAGTTCAGGTGATTCCCTACCGGCCAGAGCTCCAGCCATGCGATGCCCACGCTGCTCCGCCCTTGGGCGCTCGTGGCCCCGCCCCATTGATTTGAGGGGCTCTCAGAGCTTGTGGCATGCATTTCACCAATTTGGTTCCAGCACTGCATCGTCGACTAGCTAGTGTAAGCAGCTCTCCATCCCTGCGCGCACGCACCCACGCGCGCACGCTAGCGCGCAGCGTGAGATGCGCCATCGACACCGCGCTCGAGAGTGCGCGGCGCACGCTGCCGTCGCCTGTTCGTGTGTCGCCAATACGGCCGCATCCGTCCTTACTCCTCACTGTATTCAAAAATTGGGTGCGCGCTAGCCCGTGCATCGCGCGCAGTGCGTGCTGCGCCGCTCTTTCAGAAGCGGCCGGCCACGTCTTTGTAGGCCGGGAACTCGCCGCCGGCGGTCATGGTCACGTAGGTGAGCGGGGTGGCGAACATCTTCTTGGCGTACGCGGCAACGTTCTTCGAGGACACCTTGTTGAGTTTCTCGATGAAGGTCGACGCCGGCATGCGCTTGCCGTAGGCGAGCAGCTGGCGGCCGATGTCCTCCGACACCACATTCTTCTTCTCCAGGTTGGTCATCATCGATGAGATCGCCGAGTTGCGCGCGCGCGCAAGCTCCTCGTCCGAGAACTTGGCGGCGGCGATGTCGGTGAGCTGCGCGGTGAGGATGTCCACCAGGCGGCCCTCGAAGCCAGGCTCGCACGTGCCGCTCACGCCGACGAGGCCAGTCTTGTCGTACATGTCGCCGTGCACGCTGGCCATGGTCACCTGCGCGTACTGGTTGAGCACGCCAGTGTACAGTCGCGAGTACATGCCCTTGCCCGGGCCGCCCGAGCTGAACGAGAAGCCGCCGCCCAGCATGGCCTGCAGGACGGTGCACGTGACAGCGCCGTCAACGTCGCTCCAGCCACCCGGGGTCTCGAACACCATGTTGACGTGCGACGAGCCGTCAGTTGACTTGCCGGACCACTCGCCACCCACGTAGGGCGCGTCCTCGGACGCGGAGGACTCGACCGACGCCACACCCTCGACGTTGCCGCTGAAGGGCTCCACGAGCGACACGAGCTCATCGTGGTCGATGCCGGAGGCCGCGACGACCATGCGGCTCGGCGATGTGAAGTGCTCCCCCCAGAACTTGGCGACCGCCTGCGGGCTGGACGAGGCCAGCAGGCTGTCGGTCGCCAGCAGCGGGCGGCCAAGGCCCTTGCCAGCGTACGCCACTGAGTGCATCGCCTCGCCCATCTGGAGAGTGGAGTTCTCAGAGTTCTTCGTGTCCTTGATGGCGCGTTCGATGGCTCCCGCAAGCTCCCAGTCGTGCATCGCGGGCATGCGTGCACCCTCCATCAGCATCTGCCGGGGCGCGCGGAGGGCGGACGAGGTCAGCGAGCGGAAAGGAAACGGGAATGGCAAAAACGCCAAGCCAGCGCGGTCACGCTGACGTGTGCAGGCAGCGCCGCGGAGCACATCGAGCATGCCGGGGGCGCAGCGGGCCGCCTGCGCCCCGCAGCGCACATCCGCACCCGCGCGCCTCAGTCTAAGGCCGGCAGCTCCGCCGCGCGTATGCCCCGCACGCCCCGCCTTGCGGGTGCGCTGGCGGGCAAGAATATGCGCTTTTAGGGTTCGCACGAGGTGTGCGCACGCCAAGGCAGAGCAGGCGCAATCGCACCTCGACGAGAGCTGCTTGCGTGCCCTTGACGCCGTCAACGGAGTAGGTGAAGTGCTCGCGGCCCGCGATGGCCGAAGTGTGCGCGCCGATCACCTCGGCGTCGCGCACGATGCGGAACTGCGAGCGCATCTGCGTGGACGTCCACGCGAGCTTCTCGAGCGCGTGCGAAGCGCCCGCGGTGCCCGGCGCCGTCTCATGCACAGACCCGGCGCCCACGAAAAGCGAGACGTTGGCGGCGGGGCCAGGCGAGTCCTCGGAGGCGACAATCATGCCCGAGGGCAGCTTGGTCACCTTTGTCTCTGGCGTGGTCGCCGGGTACTGGGCGAAGGCCTCCGGCACGCCCGGCAGCGGGTCGCACATGAGCGGCATTCCGGCCGCGGTGGCGGCCTGTGTCGCAACAGCGGGCACGCCGGCCGCATACGCGCGCGCCTTGCCGGCGGCGCGGCGCGCGAAGCCCGCGACGACGGAGGACATCGCGACTGGGGAGGGACGCCGGGGGGGGGGGGGGAGATGTGCGCGCCCCGCTTCGCGCGCGGTGTGCCGCACAGCCGCGCCCCCCGCCCCCCTTCATCCTCTCCCTCCCGGGCGCCGCCCGGGCGCCCGCACCCATCGCCTGCACCGCCGCGCGTCCCCGTCGCGATCGCGCGCTACCTCGCGGCCGCGAGCGCGATTGATCCCAGGCTATGATCCGGAATCGGTGTGTGTGTGTGTGCGCGCGGCACACGCAGCGCGCGCTCGTTCCGATCAAGACCGTACCAAACGAAGCTTTCACATTTATTTTTCGCGCCTGCTGCGGCCTGGCTGGACGCGGGAATCGGCCGCCCTCGCTTGGTTGGTCGAGTACCTGCTCGCACCCGCGCGCGCGCGCGCGCCCGCGCCACGCACTGACCGAGAAAATGACTCGAAATGTGGCGCGTCGATCGTCAGAATCGGCGAGACATCCGGCCTGGGGGACTGAGAAAACGACTGGGGGAGCCGACGCTGTGGCGATGATGCGCGCGGGCCGCCGACCCGCCCGCGTTCCGTGCGGATCTGTCTGTGTGCGTGCGTTCCCCGACGCGCCGCCGAATTCGAAACGCGCGCGGGCCGGGCCGGGCCCGCCGCCGCGGCTGCGGGAAGGGGAGGTGTGGGTGGGGCGGGTGGGGTGGGGCGGGGTGGGGTGGGGTGGGGAGTGGAACCGGCGCAGTGCGGCACAGCGTGCCCGCGCGCGCGCGCGGCGGAGCGGGCAGGAGCGGGGGCGGTCGTGCCACCGGCGCGCTCGCGCTCCCTTCCCTTCCTCCCCCCCCCCCCCGGGGGGCCTAAACACCCCACCACACTCACCAACGCCCATCCCGCTCCCGCAGAGGGGGCGCGATGGCGGCGCACGAGGCTGAGCGCGTTGCGCGGCGCAAGATGCGTGCGGTGCTTGGTGACCTGGCGGACAAGGACCTCGCCCCGCGCGCGGCCGCTGCCGCGCGCGCGTTGCTCGCGCCGCCGCGAACAGGGACGCCGCGTGCGGCGCTCGTGGGTGCCATGCGTGAGGTGGCGGCATCGCTCGCCGACGTGGGCTCGGCGACGGGCTCTCACGCGCTCGCGTGCGCCGAGCGCATGCGCCTATTCGCATTCGCGGCGCGGGAGAATGGCTTCGTCGCTTCCGCACCGGCACTTGGAGGCGCCATGACGGCCGTGCGGCGGGCCCTCGCCAGCGCTGACCCAAAAATCGTCGCTGCCGCAGGGGAGCTCACCGCCGCGCTCTGTGCAGCAGCCGTCGCCGCAGCGAGCGGCACCGACACGAGTGCACGCGCTTGGGCCCCCGCAGGCGCTCCCCCCGCGTGGATCAGCGAGCTCATGCTCGGCGGGTGTCTCAAGGTGCTGGCGTCGGGCGACCGCGGCAAGCACGCCGCGGCGGCCCGCGTGGCTGCCACCGCTCTCAAGGCATGCAACGTGCTACAGTGCGCAGCTGCGCGCGCGGCCGTCGCAGCCACCTGGCGTGAACTGTGCGGTGTGCTCGACACGGACAGCCTGAAGCCTAGTCTCGGAGAGGCCTACCTGCCGCTGGAGGTCTGCGTCACGCTGATGGCAACGCACAGCGCCAGCGGCGTGGACGACGCTGAGGGCGACGCGCTACTCCTTGTGTACCCGACTGGCGCTGAAGTTAAGGTCAGCGCGAGGGCGGCGCTGGAGACGCTGCGCGTCGGCAACTGGCACGCCAAGGTCATGGCTTCGGACTTTCTGGGGGCGCTTGTCCGTACCGTTGGCGCGGCGCAGGGCGTTACGGCCGATTCGCACGAGGCGCTCGCTGCAGATGCTCTGGCGAGCTGCAAGCAGGCCATCGCTGAAGGCCTGGCCATGGCGAAGTACGACAAGATAGGGAACGTGCGACGGGCTGCATCCAATGCCATGGACAATCTGGCCGCAACGTCACCCATTGCCGCTGGGTCCAAAAGCGACGCCATCCCCATCGGCGCGACCCCGGTCATGCACGAAGTGGTCGAGGCCAGACACCGAGCAGCGCGCCGCGCGCGCAGCACGCATCGCCCAGCGCACATCGTCCGCGCTGAGCACATGGAACGCCAGCAGCACATAGCGAAACAGCATCGCGAGGCGCTACGTCGTAGTGAGGAGCGTGAACACGCGCTGGAGGCCATGAGGCGGATGGGCGCGGCTGGTGCTCGCTTCGAGCCAACCATCGAGGTCCTCGCGCTCACACCTCCGCCTAACTCGAGCACAGGGAGCGGTGAGCACGATCCGTTTGCCGCAGTGACTGGTGCTCCCGACGATCTCGACTTGCTAGACGCCCAGGTGGATGCGGCAGTGGAGAGGGCCGCCGCTGAGGCGGCCGACATCGTGCGGAACATAACATCTGGCGCTCTCGTGCCCGAGAACACGAGCGGACATGGAGGCGCGACATCTGGGACTGCGCTGGCTGTCGCCGCCGAATTCGATGCTGTAGACACTCCGAGCGCCACACCGGCCATGAGCGTCAGCGAGCCCGTAGAGCAGGCTTGTTCGAAGGACTCAGATGTGGTGCCAGACTCTGATGGAGGGGACAGCGGCCCTCACGACTCGGGGGCGCAGAGCACAAGCTCTGGCGCCCAAGGGCGGCCCTCGCCTGCAATGCCCACGGCGTCCGAGGAGGCAGAATCGCCCTTCCCCGCGCAGGCAGCACAGTCGCTTGGGGAGGCTGAGCAACCAGTAGCGATGCAGTCGAACCCGGCGTTCGAAGAGGACCCGGGTCTCAACCAAGACGATGAAGCTCCGGTCGATAGCAAGTCACCGGGCGCGTACAGCGGCGCCGCTCTAGGTGACCATCTGGAGCGGATCGATCCTGCGGCGGACGAGGGGCCAGTGGCGTCGCACGCTAACCCGCCCCAGGGCTCTGATGATCTCGGTTTCCTCGTGGAGAGCCTGGCTTCGGTACGCCGCTCCCAGATAATTGCTCGACGCAGAGCACTGGCTGACGCCGAAGAGCGGAGGCTGCGCAGCGCCGCTGCCGCCAAAATCACCGCCATCAATGCCCAGATGGAGCGTGACGTGGCCAGCGCACGAGCTACGCACGAGAAAGAGATCGAGGCCGACTTCGACATGTTCGTGGCGTCAGTACTGCCCCGGGTGAGGGCAATGCTGGACGGCACTGACGCTTCGAACTCGGTCGCTGCTCGCCTCAAGAGCGTCGCCACCTCTCCGCTCTCCGCTTCGCGCGCAACGAACGCAGATGTCCAAGCAGAGGCACCCGAGGATGCAGACAACGCTGTGGCTGCGCCCGCGCAGGCCACCCCTGATTCAGCGGCGCAGGCGTCCTCTGACGCCTCAGACTTCAAGATGTCATCGCTGCAGAGCACTCCGTCCAATCCCCAGGTCACGACCGACGCCCCCGGCGCAAGTACGAGCCTCAGCGACATCAGCGACACCGACTTCATGCACAAGCTTCGTGATGTGCTGCGAGGGCCCGGTAGCACGATCCCAGCGAGCAGCATTGGGTCTCCGACCGAGCAGGCCCAGTCATCCTCTGTCGTCGGCGCGCCAGCTGCCTCGCCGAGCGACGAGGCCGTGGGCGAAGCGGGCGCCTCGCCACCACCCGCTTTGGCGTGGACTGTGCCCATTGGGCCCGAGCCGTCGCTCGGGGCTGCGTCAGCCGTTGGGGCCGCCGCGCAACAGGCTCCCTCGCCGTCCGTGGGCGGCGCGCAGTCGACGCATCGGGCCGCCGGTGCGCAGGCGCCCTCGCCAGGAAGCGAAGTGAAAGCCTCATCACAGAGGAGCCTTAGCCTTCGAGCGCACTCACTGGGCGGTGGTGCTACCGCACAGCCGATGGACTCTCCGAGGGCGTGGTTCGGTTCGGTGCCGCAACAGAGGGCGTTCGGATCTCCAGCCGTTAGATCCCCAGTCGCCACTTCCCCTGACGCAGCATCCCCGGCAGCGTCGTCCTCGCCTGCTCCAGGCTCGCCGCCAAACGGTCAGGACAGCGGGAGCTCCACCCCGACGACACGCAAAGACGGCCAACTGGGCGAAGAGGGAGGCTCGGCCCCCGACCTCGACCGCGTGTCGACCATTCTTTCATCGATGCCTGCGACAGCTGCTGACAACGCAGCCTATGGGGGAGTCAAGGACGACGGCGGCGACAGCGGCGATGGCGGAGGCCAAACCACACCAGAGCGAGCCATCAGCGCGTCCGAGACGCCCCTCACCCCTGACGAAACCGTCGAAGCCATGCTAATGGGTATGCTTGCTGACGCGCAGACGTACATATAGCCGGAGCCCGACGCAGCGGCAGCGGCCAGCGCGGTGGCGGCCGGTGAGATCGTAACACTTGGGCCTATGTACAAAATTTGCCTTTGTTACGTACAATCGCGAGCGCTCGCGAGGCTCAGAAGGCGGAGATGACTGGAGGATGCACCATGCGCGTGCCGTTGGGATTCCCATCAGCTCTGTCCAGGCTTGCGTTGGCACGAACGAACGAGACGAACGCGCCGCGTGCAGAGCGGGCAGAGGTTGTCATGGGGTCCCGGACAGGAACGCGCCCGTGACCTCGTCCGCGGACATGGCGTGGCCGACCCGCCCGCCAGCGGGGCGCACGAGGAGGCTCGGCGACGCCGACGCTGTCGCCTCAATCACCTTGGCGCTTGCTTCGAAATGATCGCAGAGCTCATGGTGTGCACTGGCGGAGCGCGGCATGCTGCTCTCCACCCTCGACGCAGTCTCGCTCTTGCGGAGGCTTCTCGCCTTGGTCGGCATTGGCTCGCATGCGCGGGAGTAGAGGCGCAGGCGCATGATACCACCGTCCGGAAAGATGTGCAGGCGGACGTGCGATATCTTTCCCACGTCCAGCAGCTGCCCCTCGGCCCGCGTGAATGTGTGATTGGTGTCAGGCTTGAGCGGGGTGCGCTCCAGCAGCGTGCGCCATTCGGCATCACCGCTGAGAATGTCCTCGGTGCTCGCGTGCGGCGAGTAGATGGCCTCGACGGACGCGCTTTCTGGATAGTTCCCCCTGAAGTGGGCAGTGTCTAAGTGGAGTTCCTCGGCGCCATCGGCGACGGCTGCCAAGCGCAGCACACACCAGTCCGAGGCGCAGTACTCCTCCTCCTCCTCGGCGATGCTATCGCACGCCATCTGCTCGTTGGCCTCGGCACGCGCTGCCGTCAGGTCCAGCCTCTTGGACATGAGCGCCGGCGCTGAGGCAGAGCGCGGCATGCCGGGCGGGGCAGGAATGCGCTTGAGGGACTTGGGCGTGGTGAACGACTTGGCTTTGCCGCCCGGGCCGAATATGAGCGGGCGGTGCGGGTTGCGCGCCGTCTCCCATCCGTCGCCCATGTTCACGCCGCGACCCTCGCGCAGCAGGTTGCGCGGCACGCCGTAGTGCTTATTGGAGCACGCGACGCCACGCGCCCCGAGGGCCGCGCTGGCGAGGTTCGCCACGCCGACCGCGGCAATCTCCTTCTCAAAGTGCGCCACGGGCGTGCCCCACACGCGCAGCCGCGCAATGCCGCCGTCGGGGTACGAGTTCAGCCGCAAGTGCGTCATGCGCTTGCTTGCCATCGCCGGCGGCACGCGGAAGCGATGCACTGAGTCCCCAACGTAGCCTGGTCGCAACCGCTCGAGGGCGACGAGCTCGCACCACTCCCCCGCCTTGTGCAAGGCCTCGTCCGCCGCCTGGATTTGCGCCTGGGTCGAGCAGGTGCCCTGCTCCCCGAGGTCGCCACGCGCGAACTCGGCCGGCAGCCACTCGCCGTCGGCCTCGTCGAGCGAGGCCGCCCAGACGCTGCACGCGGGCACCTGGTTGCCGGTGAAGTGCGCTGTGTCCACCTCGACGCCGTGCACACAGCCCGCCATGCCTAGTTTGATCACGCACCAGTCGTGGCCGGGCGTGCGCTTGCGGCGCGTCTCCCAGCCGTCCATGACCTTGCCCTGTGTGCAGAACGCGTTCGGGTCGAACGCGGGCGCGCTCGTCTTGAGCATGTTGCTCGCGACGGCGAACCACTCGTCGGTGGCGAACTGGACAGCTCCGCCGGAGCGCGCCTCGGCGAGGTCGCACAGCTCGTCCTCCCACTTCTCGGGCGGCACCGTCTCGAACCCCTCGTCCACCACGTCGTCCTCCTCCTCGCAGGCCGCGGCCATCGCCCCGGCCATGGCCGCGGCGGCGTTCGAGTCTCCCTCGAACGACACCTTGCGCACACGCGCGCCGTCGGCGGCGCCGCAGAACGCCTCGGCGACCGCGGGCCCAATGCCGTCCTCGGTCGGGCCGGCGCCCATCGTCCCGGCACCCATCGCCGCGCCGCCGCCGCCAACACCCGCGCGCGCGCGCGCGCCTCGCCCCACACGCCGCTCCGCCCGCGCCGAAATCCCCTCCCAAACCGCAGATTCGCGGCGCCCCCAGCGCCGCGCTCCGCATGCGTTCCGCCCTTTCCAACCCCCTACCCCCCCCCCGGGAACCGCGCAACCGCCGGAAAAGAAATGAGAGGAATGCGACTCTGCTGCGGCGCGCGCGCGAACGCGCGCGCGCGCGCGCGCGCGCGCGCGCGGCGGTCCCAGCCCGGCTCCGCAGCCACAGGCAGCCTCAGATTCAGGTGCAAAAAAGCGTCGAGCCGCCGCGTGCACGCACGCACGACGCACAACCACAACGCACACACAAACAGACGCGCTTCGATACATCAATCGGTCGGAGGCGCGCCCATGCCTGCCTCCCAAAAACGAAACCGCGACTGAAATGATACAGTACATCAAATAGTGACTAGTCCTACTGTCAGGTTGAAGTGAATTTGTGTGTCTGTGATGCATTCAAAACGCCATCAAAATTGGAGTGAGTTTCTTTGATTCCCGCGCTTCGGGCCATCATTTTGAATGATCTGCAGACCCTGATTTTGCGCCGTTTGGGGGGTGGCGGATGGATGCGGATCTCCACCGCGGACGCCGGGGAGGTCGGTCGCGCGCGTGGCGGCGGCGCGGCCTTTACGACCTGCGTTCCCCCCCACGCACGCGCGCACGCACCCCTCCACACGCGCACGCGCGCTCGCGCCCCCAGGCGACCCGCCCGCCTCGCCGGCGCCCATTCAGGCGTCCTGAGCAGGTGGATGGGGGGGGCTCACCGAGGGCCGCGATGAGCGCGGCATCGTCGATCTTGGGATCATGGCTGAGCGTCACCACCGCTGTGGCGGGATCCGGCTGCAGCGCGGTCACGGCTTCGTCTGGCCAGCGGTCGTCGAGCATCACCCCGGGAAACCGTTCAGCGGTCAAAAATCTCCCGCGCGGATCGATGACCGTCGTCGAGATGCCCAGTTCGCGGGCAAGGCCGGCAAGCGTCTGGGCGATCTGCACCGCCCCGACGATCAGCAGCCGGCGCGGCGGATCATAGCGGTTGACGAACGCCCCCGGCCCCTCGGCCGAAAGTCCGCTGGCCAGGTCCGTGCCGACGTCCAGCGTCTCGCCCCGGCTCCGCGCCGCATCGATCGCGTCGAACAGGGCAGGGGGAAAGCCGGCCTCGGAGACCGGCTGCACCAGCACCGAGATCTGGCCACCACAGGGTAGCCCGACTTCCCAGGCGGCAGGATCGGCGACGCCATAGGTCTTCACCACCGGGGGCGACCCCGCGATCACCTCGGCGGCGGCCTGCAGGATATCGGTCTCGACACAGCCGCCAGAGACGGAGCCCGCGAACCGCCCGTCCGCATGGACGAGCATATGGCTGCCGCGCGGGCGCGATGGCGACAGCAAGCAGAGCTGCGAGGAGACCGCGGGTTGTGCCTACGAAGGCGGCGGCAGCGGTGGCGGCGGCGGTCCCGCCGGGCGGCAGGGCGGCGAGTTCGACGCGGTGGTCATCGGCGGGGGGCCGGCGGGCGCGTTTGCGGTGGCGGCGCTCGCGCACAAGTCGCTCTCAGTCGGGTGGGTTGACGCGAGCGGCCACGACGCTGGAGCGCTGTCGCAGCTCGTGGGCGTGCCCGCCAACACCCACGGCGCGCGCGTACGGGCGTGGTTCCAGGGCGGCTTCCTCGATGACGCACCGGCGTTCGCGGCTGATGCCCGCGTGAGACGGGCGAAGCTGTTGCGGGACGATGAGTTTCCACCGCTGGGCGTCCTCGCAGGTGCGGTGCGCGCGCTCACGGAGCACTGCGGGACAGCTTTGCCAGGGGTCACACCCATACGAGCACGTGCGACGTCCCTTGACCGAGACGACGAGAGCGGCAGGCTGGTCGTTGGAATACACAGTGCCGCAGGCGCCGGCAGCTTTCTGCGCGCCCGCGGTGGTGTCGTGCTCTGCACAGGCGCAGCACCGCGCGCGCCGCCGTGCGAGCTCACCTCTGCGCTCGCCGCCGCACAGCGGCACGTCGCGCTTATAGACATGACGACAGCGCTTGACCCCGAGCGAATGCGCGGAGAACTGGACAGGCTGGGTGCGCAGCGAGTGGGCGTCATTGGACGCAGCCACAGCGGCGTCTTGGCCGCCAGAAATGTGCACCTCGCGCGGGGAGGTGGCGCATGCGTGCTCTATCACGACGCCAAACCGATTAAGATTGCAGTGCCCCTCGGCGATCACTACATACACGACTTCACGGGACTGAAGGGCAAGGCAGCAGACTTTGCTGTCGAGCATCTGATTGATGATGAGATCCTCCCCGGCGGCGCCCCTGACGGCGCGGAGCACGCAGCCGTGGAGCAGCGCGCATACACTTCGCTGCTTGCGCGCGGCGCCGTCGATGCCGCCGAGCTCGATGCCGTCGTTGTATGCACCGGCTTCGATCGCAGAGCGCCTGTTGAAAGTGTGAACGGCGTGCCGCTCTCCGTCGAGGCGGTACGAGCGCTCGACGTCGATTCACGATCATTTGAGCTCGTCGCTCCGTCTTCAAGTGACACCGACCCTCGCGCAGGTGGCGGCTCCGATTCTGCGAGTGTGTGGGCGGGGCTCGGACTTCACGGGTTGTACGGCACAGGGATCGGCTTCGCGCCACTGCACCGAGCATACTACGGCAACGAGCGCGCGATAGGCGTCGGAATCTTTCGTACCGCCGCTGAAGCCATCGCTGAGGGTATCGCGGCCAGGTGTGTTGCGTAGTACTGGTGTTGTATAATAACATTTGTTGGATTATGGTAACAATTATCGATATGTGACAAGGGAGCGTAAGGAAGGCTCACGGCGCCTTACTCGGCAGCGGCCTCAGGCTCGGCGGCGGCCTCAGGCTCGGCGGCGGTCTCAGGCTCAGAGGTGGCCGCCGCCGCCTTGAGTCCCTCCACCTCCTTGCGTGCAGCCCTTCCACGCACGACGGCCTGGATCTTGAGCGCGGCGGCGTCCTCTGCTGCGTCCTGCTTCTTCGCCGCCACTCGCTTGCGCGCGAGATGACCGCGCGCGGCGCTCTGCACCTTCACCAGGCGGGCCTGATCCTCGGCGCTCAAGTCGGGCAGCTCCAGCAGATCTTCAGTGGCTGCCAGGGCGGCTGCCAGGGCGGCATCGGCGGCCATGGTCTCCTCTGGCGTCAAGTCGGGCAGCTCCGGCAGATCCTCTGTGGCTGCTAGGGCGGCCTCCAGGGCGGCGTCGGCGGCCATGTTCTCCTCTGCCTCTTTCTCCTCCTCTTTTGCCGCCTCTCGGGCAAGCTCCTCGTCTGCCACAATCTGGACTCCCGAGTCAGCAAGAATCGACGCGAGCGCCTCATCTGCGAGCAGGCTCGCACCAGCCTGCGCCATGAAGGCAGAGCCGGGCGACATTGGCCTGACACCGGGCTCGAGGTCCTCCATAGCGGCCTCTGCCTTCTCGAGGGCAACGGCGCTGAGCTCGCTCACGAGCTCCGCGACGGTGTCATCGGCAGCATCCTGATCGGTGAAGAGAGACTCCAACACCACACCGCGCACGAGCTCGGCAGTCACCTCGCGTGCCATGGCCTTGGCCTCGGTGGCGGTGATGGCGTCCTCCTCGACAGGCCGCCGTGCGACAGCAGGCGTCTGTGGCTGCGACGCAGGGCCCACCGAGTGGGCATCAGGCGCACTGCCAATCGCTGCGACCATTGCCTCCTTCGCCGCCGCCTCCATCGCCGCCGCCGCGCTCGCCGCCTCGCTCGCCGCTTCTTCCGCCGCTTTTGTTCGTCGCGCCTGCGCGTCCGCACGCGCCTTGCGACCGCGTTGGACCGACTGAATACGCAGCGCGGCGGCATCCTCAGTCATGCCGCCGTCATCGTAGGTGTCTTGCTTGGGCTCCACCAGTATGGCGCTGGCGTCTACATCGCCAGCGCCGGCGAGCGCCATGAGCAGCTGCGCCACCGTTTCGCCGAGCGTCTTCTCGGCGGCCTGCGCGTCCGCTGACAGCGCCGGATCGGCGTAGGTTGGCCGGGGCGTGTAGAGCTCGCGGATCAGCGCCGAGCGGCGCTCCTTGCCCTCGTGCATGGCGTTCTGCGCCGCACGGCCGCGAAGCAGGCGCTGAAGCAGGCGAACAGCGCCCACTACGCGCGCGTTGTCCCCCTCGGGCGCCTCGAACGTTGGCGTCACTGGGCGCTCGCCAAGCCCCTTGCTGGCGCGGCGACGCAAGGTCGCCTTGGGCGCCTTGCCCACGCTGACCTCGTTGGGGCGCGGCCAGGCGTCGCCGTGGCCGCGTCCGCCCTCCGCTTTGGACGTCTCGAGCAGCTCTGAAATGTGCTCGAGGCGCGCTGCGATGGCTGCCGCCTGGCGCTGCGCGGAGTCCTTCGGCACCCGCTCCGACAGTGGGGTTGGGGCCTCCACTGTGGGGAAAACCGCCTTGCGCGGCAACGAGGACTCGAGTCTGTTCACACCCTGCAGGTCCGCGGGCACGAAGGGCTCGGGGTTGATCTCTTTGCCCTGCATTGGTTTGTCCGTGAAAACGCCGTTGCGTGTGAGCGGTGCGTACACCTCAGACGAGCCCTCGGCATACTCGCGGATGACGTCGCGCTTGAGATGACTACGACCGCTAGTAGGCACGGACTGCCCCGTCTTTCGGCGCTGCCCGGCGAGCTTGCGCATGTTGGTGTTGCGGCGTCGCTGGATGTTGGCGAAGGCCTTGCGCGTCTCCTCGAGCTTGGTGCGCTTGAGCACATCCAGACGTTCGGCATGGTACCGCTCGCGTCCGTCCTCGCGCGCGGCCAACTGCTTGCGCATGACGTTGAGGCGCTCCTCCTGCAGCTTGGCGAGCTCAGCCTCGCGCTCCGCAAACTCTTTGGCCTCCCACGCCTCCATCATGCGCTTGCGTAGCGGCAGGTTTTTGAGGTCGTTTGGGGCAGGCAAGGACGCTTCGAACGCGGCCTTTTCACGCGCCTTTTCGACCATCACTACCTCCGGCAGCCCACCCGGTAGGCCCTGTCCGAACTTCAAGCCGGCGAGCATCAGCACCTCTGGGTTGGGCTCTTCCTCGGTAAGGACATAGTCTGGCGAGTACGGCATGGTCTGCGCCTCGGACTCACGGTAGTCCGACTGCGTGCCAATGGTCACGCCGCCGCCCGGCTCTTCCGTCGCGTCCATGGCCTCGGCGTCCTGCTCACTGGCCGAGTTCTCCATGTGGCCCACGTAGTCCGCAAGCTGCACGCCGGCGACAGAGGTGGGCAGCGGCATCAACTCGGGCAGTTTGGTCACATACTGCGGGCGCCGGAAGAACTTGAATCGATTAGAGCCCGTCACGTTGGTCCACTTCGACTTGGCCTGGCGGTCTGCTGCGCTGGATTGCTGCGGAACGAACTCGCGATCGACGAACGGCGGCAGCTTGTCATTGTGCTTGAAGCGGTACGTCTGCGACGGGTGGGTTGGCAGCTCACTGAAGAAGTTGCGAAACTCCGCCACGCGCTCTATCTGGAAGCCCGACGCACGGCTCTGCTCGCGGAAGTGGTCGCGCGCGCCCGACACCGTGTAGACGGTATCTGCGTGGCGCGGGTTCGGCACGCGCGTGCGTGCCAAGGAGCGTCAGCGACAAAGCGGCGTGCGGCGGCGAGGGGGCCGAATGGCGTGCTGCGCCACGTAGCGCGCGGCGTCCCACGCGCACAGGGGCGAGAGGCACACGACGCGCAGGGGCGTTCGCGCTGATGCCGGCCCAAGGCTGGCGCAGTCACGGCGCCCATTGATTTCCGCTCCGCGAGTGGAAACGCGGGCACCGCAGCGTGCTCCTCGCCCCCCACACCGCCGGCAGCGTCCGTCGCACGCTCGCGCAGCACCTCCGCCGAGCGCGCTGATGAGCTCGGCGCCTGGGGGAAAATATAAAACGCGCGCGCGCGGGGAGCTTGCGGGTGCCACGCGCCCAGCGCTTCCCATGGCGCAATCGATGCTCCACACCCCCAAATGCGAGCGGTGAGGGGAGGAAAGCAAGTCTCTCCCTCGTCGACACGCTCCGGCGCTCCACCGCGCACCCACGCGCCCGCGGACAGGGGGGTTGACCGGCGCGCTCCGCGCGCGCGCGCGCGTCCTCAATCTGCTCCATTTCCCCTACGGGTCGCTGCACCGCTGGTTCGGGCCACCCGCGCCGCGCGCCGCGCTGCTCCCACCGTCCGCCCGGCCCCGCCCCCGTCCCCTCGCCGCGCACATGCGAACGCACCGTAGAGCGAGTCGAACGCGCGCGCCTCGGACAGCCCTGCCATCGCCGCCGCGCGCAGGGCGCGCGGTACTCGGGGCCTGGCACAGGCGTGGCGTCGTTGAGAGTGTGCATCTCAAGCGCGGCGCGGCGCGCGCTGTGGGCTGTGCGCCCGCCCGCGCGCCCGCTTCCCACGCTCTCGCCAGGCGCGGCCATTTAAAAAAAAAAAAAAAAAAAAAAAAAAACGGGACGCTTTGGGCCTGACTGCCCGCGCCCGAGCGGAGCGCACGCACGTCATTTCGAATGCAGCAGAGGCGAATTCGAATCCGTCGTTTTGGCGATGTGGTCGCATCGAACGTCCTCGGGGGCGCTCGCGCGCGGCGCGCCCCCGCGAAGCGCCGGCGAAAACGAACGCGCGAGTCTCGCGCGCCCGGAGGGGGGGGGGGGGGGGGGGGGGGGGGGGGGGATTCGCGGGGACGGACGCGCGACCGAACGGCGGAAGATTTTAGGCCGCCATGGCCGCGCGCGCCCCCACCCGTGCCGCGGCGCGCGCGAGCGCGGCGACTGCCGGGAGGGGGAGGGTGCGGGCGCCCGCCGCCTGCGTGGCCGCGGGGGGCGCGGACGGGGGCAACAGCGAGGGGCTCAGGGGCAAGATCGAATGGTCGGCGCTGCCGGAGGTGGGAGTGGGCACCATCGCGTGGGGCGATGACTCGTACGGCTTCGGAAATGCCTTCCGCGAGCCCGACGTGCGGGCGGCGTTTGACGCCGCACGCGATGCAGGCATTGCGTTCTTCGACACTGCCGAGGTGTACGGCTACAAGAGTGGCAAGTACGAGCAGAGTGCGGAGCACCTGCTGGGCCACTTTTGCAACGAGGCTGCACAGGGCGCCGGCGATGGCAGCGATGGCGTTTTTGTCGGGAGCAAGGTCTTCACGATCCCGTGGACCAACGCCATCATGGGGGGGGGCTTCCGGACTGGCCGGGAGCAACTGGTCGCCGCGTGCCGCGACTCGGTGGCCCGGCTGGGGGGCAGGCAGCTTGACCTCTGGTCCATTCACTTTCCGTTCCCGACTTTCAAGCAAGCGGTGCTCATGGACGCGCTGGAGGAGGCGATGGACCTCGGACTCGTCAAGGCCGTCGGCGTGTCCAATTACGACGCCGGCCAGCTCGAGGAGGCGCACGAGCTGCTGGAGCGGCGCGGCATCCAGCTCTCGTCCAACCAGGTAAAGTATTCGCTCCTCGCGCGCGAGCCGGAGAGCTCGGGCCTGCTCTTGAAGTGCGCGGAGCGCGGTGTCAAGCTCGTGGCCTACAGCCCGCTGGACGGTGGCAAGCTGGCGAAGGGCGACACTGCGAGCGATGCAAAGGTGAGCGGCTGCGCGATCGCTCGATGCTCCCCGCGCACACGCGTCGGTCGTCACTGCCGCTGACGTGTGCGGCGCGCTCGCGCATGTTTCAGGTGGCGGAGCTCATGAAGTTGCTGTCCTTCATCGGGGCCATCAACGGCGGCAAGACGCCTTCCCAGGTGGCGCTCAACTACCTCGTCGCCAGGGGCGCGCTACCCATCCCCGGCTGCAAGACGGCCTCGCAGGTCCAGGAACACGCCGGCGCCACCGGCTGGAGGCTCGACGACAACGAGGTGGAAACCATCGCCGAGAAGCTCGACTACCTCAAGCTCTGAAGAAAAGGCGCCGACACACTCCATGCGCGCTGCGGTGATAGTTGGTGACATTGATTGTGCAGCATGGCGCAGTGGCACTGTCTGTAGTAAGAGTGTCTGTTACGTTTCCTTTGATACACCAGAGCCGCGTTTTGAGAGAAAATACTCAAGTGTAGTGCATAGCTACGACGCTGCCTTCGCGCTAAGCGGTGACACCGGCTTGGCCAGCGGGGGCGTGCGCACCTGCGCCGGCCGCGACTCCTCGAGCTGCTGCGCGCTCGCCTGAGCCAGCGCCGTGAGCGCCTGCATGGCCGAGGTCGCCGCCTTGTCCGCAGCGACAGTCGCGTTCGCCTTGGGATTTGACGCGGTCGGCGGCGCAAAGCCAACGCTCGTCTTCGCCGCCTGCGCGGGCACCGCCTTGGCAGGCACTTCCTCTGCCGCCGGCGTCTCACCCGCCGCCGCGCCGCCGGCCGGGGCAGGCGTGGCCACCGCCACTTGCACGTTTGGCGCAACGGGATTCCCGCCCTGCGCCGCCGCCACGGGCGCCTGGTAGGCACCGAAGCCACCAAGCGCGCCAGCCGCGCCCACGCCCAGCGCAGGCTTGGGCACCCCCTGGACGGCGCCCTGAGCCTGCTGCTGCCCTGCCATGCCGCCCGGCGCCCCGCCCACACCTGCGCACTGCTGCTGGGCCTGCATGTAGGCCAGCAGATTGTTCATGTAAGCGCTGCCAGCGTGCGTCGGTGCCGGTGCCGCGTCCTGGCTCGCCGGGGCGCCGCCCGCGCGCGCCGCCAGCTGCGCCAGGGCTGCCATGGACATAAGCTCCTGCTGCTGCTGCTGCTGCGCCTTGGCCAGCTCCACCGGCTGGCCAGGCGCGACGCCCGCGCCCCCGAAGCCGCCGAGCGCCTGCCCGGCCAGGATCGCCTGGACCTGCAACTGGTGCATGGACAGCTGCTGCAGGGCGGCCACCGATTGCGCCTTCTCCTCCTCGTGCCGGCGCGCCTGGGCCTGCTGTTGCGCGGCGAGGTACGCGCGCTGCTGGGACAAGTACATCATGAGCGGGTTGGCCACCACGGTGTGCGTCGCCACGCCGCTGGGGGTCGCAATGCCGGCGGCGAGATTTGCCTGCGCGTCGAAGGCGCCCAGCTGCTGCGCGGCGAGGGTCTGGACGGCGAAAGTCTGGGCTGCGCCGGCGCCGGCGCCGGCCTTGGCGGCGGCGGCCTTGGGCGGCGAGGCACGCCGCCGCTTGCCCGCGCGGGGAGCAGCCTCACCATCGGCGCCGTGCTTTCCACCCTCGAGCCCCGCGTCCTTCTCCCCGGCAGGCGCGCGCGGGCCGACGGTGCGCTGCGGCGGGATGAGCACCGACCCGTACTTGCGCAGCAGCGTCGAGTTCCAGTGGTTCTTGACGGCGTTGTCCGTCCGGCCGGAGAGCTTCTTGGCGATGGACGCCCACCTGTTGCCGTAGACCTTGTGCCAGCGGATGATGATCATGTCCTCCTCCTCGGTGAACGGGTGCTTGTTCACCGCGGGGTTGAGCTGGTTGCACCAGCGCAGCCGGCAGCTCTTCGACGAGCGGTCGTCGAAGTGCTTGGCGATCATCGACCAGTTGCGCGCCCCGAAGCGAGCCACGAGGTCGCGCAGCTGCTCATCCTCCTGCGAGCGAGCGGGCCGGGGGGGGAACACACGCACGGGTCAGTCAGAGACGCCTCCCTTCCCCTCTTTCGCGCGCGCGTCCCTCCTCGGTGGGCGGGGTGAGGGGCTCTCTCTCTCTCTCTCTCTCTCTCGCCCTCTTGCGTGCGCGCGCCCCCGCGCCGCGTCTCGAAACCGCGCCGCGCGCGTCCGGCGCGCGTCCGATCGGGATCGAATCGGATCGCGGCCGCGTTCAAAAAAAAAAAAAAAAAAAAAAAAAAAAAAAAAGGCGGGGCGAAGCGACGGACGTCCGGGACGGACGCCTTCGGGGAGATGGCGCTTCCGGAAGCGCGCCCGCGCGCGCCGCGGGCGCACCACCGAAAGGGCAGGAAACACGCGCGGGGGGAAAAAAAA